>CAJVNO010000044.1:1713023-1968545 GCA_911174995.1 Penicillium olsonii
GAGACGCTGCGTGGTTGTTGACTCGCATTGTTAGTGTGTATCCGATGGAGCTTCCTATACCAGTATGTGGACCGGGGCATCTTATGTAGGGTCAACGATGCTCAGAATGCCACCTGGGCATGGATGATACATGTTATATCGAAGTATATCCGTCTGCATGAGAGGTACACATATGCACACCTCGAGATCTGATAACATCGGCACTAAGATCTCAAGTCATCTGAGCGACCGTAGAGCAAGCTGGGATTTGTTCTCCCAAAGCACAGACTTCGAACATTCGAATTCAAAGTGCAATCAGAGAGCAGGGCAAGTGGAGATGCAGAGCTACACCTCCGTACAAACCGGGAACGGACACAGACCTCCATGACGATGATTGGCTCCGATCTAATATCCCCTTTTCAGGACTCGCGCAGAACTGGATCCCGTGTATCTTAGACTTCAGGTTTCATCGATAGACAGTGGACACCGCAAAAAAGGCGCATCGGCAAACAGCCGCGGAAGCCGAATTAAATCCCTCGACGAGAATATGACGATGTTCTCATGGTCTGTGTGATTTGAAGATGACTGCGTCGTATCAAGATTCCGGACAGCTCTCCTCCGACGGGTGTCTGCCATGAATTTCCGATATATGCCGAGGCGCGGGGAGTATACGTGGTTGATCCATGCCCAGGTGTTTTGACCAGAATTCATCCGGGCTGAGGTTCGACTATATACAGATGAGCCACCAAGGTAGCTGATCTAGAGAACCCAAATGTTGGATCTGATGCCCACAAGGTACTTGATCTACAAGGATAAGAGTGGTCAAACAACCGCCTGTGATTGAATGTAGCGAGTTGTTGTTTTTATGACACGACATGCATCCCTCCATTCAGCCTAATATGCCTCCCCAGGGAATCTCCATCTCACTGCATGACAATGTCCTCAGCATTTCGTCGACATCGGGAGCATCCTTCGAGCCCGATAGTCCATGGGAATTTATTTCTTCTATCGAGGTGGTCAGCAAGACGTCATCAACGGCTGCACAGAGCACGTATTCGGCAGCACATACAGGGCAGTTGCAGGCACCGGCAGGGCACTGGCAAGAGGAGCCGCAGCTGCATCCGTGGTCGCCTATCAGAATGGTCAGCGATGTGAAATGTACAGAGAATCCAGATCCCGTTGACAACCCCGCTCTGACCCCGCCATCGCGGAACCCGCAGGGGTGAGATCAACCTGGAACCCATGGAAGCAACCTACTCATTTTGATTTGAGGTAGAAGTTGTGAAGTGGGAAAAGTGCAAAGTGGTGAGTTGCAAGTTGCGAGTGGTGAGTTGTGATGGTGGGGGAGAAGCGGAACTTATACTCGTGACTTCCCGTCAGACCGTAGCGCTGAGAGCCCCGCTTGAGCACATATCTCATTTACCTTGGCCTCTAGTCTCGGACATATTTCAAATCCAGTTTATGCTCCAGGGCTTGCTATGGCTACCATTTCTTGCTTGTGTGGAAATATAGACACATCCGTCCAGCTGGACACTGAGCAAACACAACTACAACTGTGTCACTGCCAACAATGCCGCGCGAGTGTTGGGCAATTATGTTCCTCGTACCACCTTCTCCAGCATGAGCCGAAGCTCCATGGGCTTCAAGAATACAAGCAGTCTAACCACATCAGTCGCTTCTTCTGCAAAACCTGTGGTGCGCATGTATTCGCCCATTCAAAGCTCAACTGTCACTTCTTTGTTGCATCAGGACTGTTAGTGGCGCCAATCCCGGTCCGAGAGATAGTCCACTGGAAACTCAGCGACACGGGCGATGGTGGACTGGGTGTATATCTTCCAGGAACAGAGTCGCCAGCTGTCAGTTGCAGACTGGATGCGACACGTTCGCCGATATCCAAAGAGCCGCCAAACTGGAGGCAAGCTGATGTCAAAGAGCAGTCATTATACGCGCGCTGCATTTGCGGAGGTGTTGAATTCTACATCACCAAGCCCGATGCTTCTTCCTCGCAAGCTACCTCGCCCTGGCCAGATCTGCTGGTCCCATACTACACTGGATCGGGAGCCAACCCTGACGACACCAAGTGGTGGCTACGGGATGGAGGCACCAGGTATCTTGCAGGAACCTGTGTTTGTAATACCTGTCGGCTGAGCAGTGGATTCCCCATTCAAACATGGGCTTTCGTGCCCAAATCGAATATACTCAACGTAGACGGCTCACCATTGGACTTCAACCGTGGGAAAATGCAGCGACATAATAGCTCGCCCGGCGTTTATAGAGAGTTCTGCGGTTGTTGTGGGGCCACTGTGTTCTGGCATTGTGACGAGCGACCACTGTTGATTGATGTTAGTGTTGGCTTGCTCCAAGCAAATGGCGTGAGAGCCGAGGACTGGCTGGAATGGACGCCGAGTAGGGTCAGCTTTGCAGAGTTGGCGGTGCAGTCCGATTTGATCGGTAGATTAGAGGAGGGAGTCAACCGTCTCTCAGATAAGTAACTGAAATGCAGTGGAATACCGAAGTCCACACACCGCCTTTCATCATCGGCAGTACATTTTCGCAAGTGCCTTTTTTTTCCCGCGTAAACTTGACAGCCCATTTGCTTCTTTTTTCTCGTATTGTCGCGACGGGAGCGCAGGAATTCCAAAAATGCCGCCGTTTCAGTTCAGAGGTAATTCGAATTATCGAGGCTCGCGTCCGAACCCTAGACACGAGTTCAGTTTCCGATATCGACCACCTCCCACGGCAGACCGACCACTGTTGTCCCGAAAGAGAGAAACCACGCCCGAACAGCTTCAAGGGGAAAATGAGACCAATGCGCCACCAAAGTTCGCTTCGTTGAACGAGGTGAGTGCGATGAGTGATAGTGAGGAGGCTGAGATGGACACGTCCGACTCCGACTCCGACAACGAGCGACCACGAAAGAGACGCGCGCTGGGTCTTCACGAATCCCAAGAGAAAGCGCCAGTGCCCCCACCTGCTCCTCCCGCCACCAAGTGGTCGAACCCAGATCCTTACACCGCACTGCCCCCACCAAGCGAACAGACGAATAAAGGATTCGACGTTGTCAAGTTGATCCGGAAGGCCAGACTTGACAACGCAGCAAAGACTACCCAGACCGACGCGGTGAAAGAGAACTCGGACTTTATTTCTCTAGGCCCAATGGAGCCAGAACCAGAGAACAACGCCCCAGAGAATGCACCCAAGGGACCACGAGGTCACGATTCCGTAGACTCGGGTCCTGGAAACCGCAAAAGAACTCGCGAAGATGAGCTCAAGGGCTTCTCTCGAAAGGGTGGCAAGCCTGCAAGCAGGTACAACTTTGATGGCTCAGTTATCGATGAGTGGAAATCGCGGTCTCCGGAGACGGGCACGCCTTGGTTTGAATCCACTCCTCCTTCCTTGCACATAGGATCTCAGTAAGTACTATCCGTGCTTTCGCGATTCCAAATTGATGGAATCTCAATCTAACGTGTGTCAGGCTGCATGACGAAATCCTCAGTTTCTACAACTGGGCCAAGCCACAAGAGTTTGAGAACATTGTGCGCAAGGACCTTGTTGAGCGCTTGAATACTGTATTCAAGAACAGATACCCCGGTGTTGAAATCCATGCTTTCGGTTCATTTGCCTCCGGGCTCTATCTGCCTACCGCAGATATTGACTTGGTCTTATTGTCTAATTCATTTAGACGTACAGGAGTTCGGAATTTTGGAGAGAGGAAAGGACAAATCTATGCCTTTTCAGGCTTCCTCAAGGGCACAAACATCGCTGTCCCCAACTCCATTGAGTGCATTGCGCATGCCCGTGTGCCCATCCTCAAGTTCATTGACAAGCTGACCGGACTGCGTGTTGATATGTCTTTTGATAACAACAGCGGGCTGATCGCCAACGAGACCTTCCAGCAATGGAAAGCACAATTCCCTTCCATGCCCATCATTTTATCGGTGATCAAGCAATTTTTGTTGATCCGTGGTCTAAACGAAGTCCCGACTGGTGGGCTGGGAGGCTTTTCTATCACCTGTTTGGTCACAAGTCTTCTCCAGCACATGCCTCAGGGAAACCTGAAGCCTAACCTAGGAAGCATTCTCATGGATTTCTTCGATTTCTACGGAAAGTACTTCCAATACGACCGTGTCGCTATTCGCATGAATCCCCCAGGGTTCTTCAACAAGGTCAGTTGACCTTGCCTCATACCTTTGTGCACTTTCTGACCTAGTTCAACAGATTTACTTTGGAAGCGCTGATCGTCTTACCATCGAAGACCCAAACAACCCTGACAACGATATCTCTGGTGGAACACGGGAGATCAATTTGATCCTTCGTACCTTCGCTGGTGCTCACACAACCCTCAAGAACCGCATGGAATACCTTGCACTAGTCCAGGGACCCAACAAGACTATTCTCGGTCCCATCATCGCGGCTAACTTCGAAGAATACATTGAACAGCGCAATCAACTTCGCCGAGTCTTCATGTCGGAAAGTCGGTTCGCCAAGTACAAGATCCCTCCGCCGCCACCAGAGCCATATCCTCTTGATGGGGCCTACTCTCCCCCACCGCTGCCAGCTGGTCCGCCACCCCCAGGCCCGCCTCCACCTCCAGCACAGAGGCCCATCAAGGCCGCGAAATCGAAGCTGAAGGGCACGATCTCGGAGCCCGAGAACATTTCTTCCGACGAATCATCCAGCGAGACAAAGTCGAATAGATCCCGAAAGGGTGAAATGCGTCGACAAGTGTGTCGTGAGCGCGCTGCCAGGATCAAACGCCTCAGACCCGATCTCACGAAACTTCCCGCCTCTCTGAGTGTCAATCAAGCTCTTCGGCACGCCGGCTATGCGAACGATGCGCAGATGGAACACGACCTGGCTTTCAGAGAACAGCAACAAGCTGCAAACTAGGCGTTTCCTCAGAACCGTTCCCGACGCCCGCGATGACTTCCTTTTGATTGTTTGTAACATTACTTGCACGATGATACCCTGATTTTGAATGGAGCGGTGATTGGTTATTTGCATGGAAGGCAGGAGACAAGCTCTCTGCCGGAGTGATGGGGTCTGGTGCCTCACTGGTGTTTCGTCGTCAATTCGATCTGGATAGAAACCGAATATTGGTTTTGAATGCGCATCCCTTACTTATGTCCCCTTTTACTCATCTCTAGGATACCTTGACTGTCTCACCCTTCCCAAGGTGACTTGTTCTGTGGCTGGATTGCTGACCTGGCCTATGCAAAAGAGCAGCTATCGATCGAACTTTGATTGAGCTCTGACTCTCTTGACAGGCCTCGCCCACTCCAATCCGGTTTCCAAATGTCTACCTCGAACGCCGTGACGAGAACATAGTTCATTCAGGAGTTCCCTCTCTTCCGGGATTGGGGATTCAGTTAGTGATTCAAATCAAACTCACCAATGGTTGATCTGCCTTGTGCAGATCAACAATTTGGCGTTCGTTCTTCTTTCCCCTCCCCCCAATGCCTTCCTTCTCACTCAGAGTACGCTACATGCGGGTTCTGAGAGAGGACGCGAGCATCGGGGCTGGAAATGGGTATCAATCCGTGGGGGCTTTGGGAAGAACCTGTGTGCATGGTCGCGGAACGGGGCAGGGCTAGTACTGGCATATCAGGGCCGATGTTCTATGATGCCTCTGGAAACTCTTATCGAAATAATCCCGATGTCTGGGACTCCTAGCTGAGATTCGGTAGCATCATGAGGCTCATTTCATTAACTATTGAAGTTTTGTTTCAAGGAACAGCAGAGATGTGTTCCTTTGTCCCTATGCAAGCTGCCTCTCCACGTCTGACGGTGGTGTAAGCATGGGGTCGTCTTGAGTGAGCGCAGGAAGATCCAATTTCCCTTGGCTTTCATCCGCCTTGATCTTGTGCATCAGAGCAACATGCTCCTCGGGCAAAGTGTTGATAAAATCAGGCGATGGACTATCCCAAACATAATCAATCCATTCGGCGCCAATGACATCGCGAATCTCCCTGGCGAGCTCAAGAATATGAGCCCCACGCGCGCGGGACCAGGCACGATCCGTAATCCCTCCCTCCGGCGTAAGAATACTCGTATTCTCGGCCGTGGGCACCGCACCCAAAGCAGGAGTCGACGGTGTGGACAACTTGGTGTTGAAATAGTCATCGTCATCCTCACTCCAATTCTCGAGTCCATCAACGATACTATGCCACACACGCAGAGTCTCGTCTAGTTCTGCAAGATTGCTCACCCCCATAACACTGACTCCAAGCCTCTTCCCAGTTCCGAGATTGGCAACAGACAAGAATCCCGGATCCGCATCCACTGCCTTGGCAAGCGGTGCACCGAGTCCTCCAGCACGCGCACCAACGCGGAGCCAAGACTCAAGCGCGAATCGAATAGCAACTACCTCAAGCTTCTCGTTGTGCGACGTAGCAAGCCCCGCCGCGCGCATCACGGCCTTGCGCAGTGCATCAGGTGCAGGGTGGAAGTCACCCATTGAGCCAATTGGCACGCCATCTCGACGTAGTAACCCCATTCCTAATGGGGAAGCGTTAGGGACAACATCGACCCCGGCAGCGATCAGTCTGGGCAGAGCCCGAGAATGCAATCTTGTATTCTGCAGCGTGAAGTTCGCATACGACATCACAATATCCAGCGGTTCACCCGTTTCCCGGAGAACTGTCTCCGCAAGCTCACTTAGCGTATCGACTGGGTAGCCTGAAATACCGACGTATCGAATAAGGCCTTGATCCCTGAGCCTGCGCAATTCCTGTACGGCTGTGACGACTTCGGCGGGGGTGACGAATTCCACGTCGTGGCAGTATACCACATCCAGGTATGAGGTGTGCAGGCGTTGTAGACTGCGGCGCACGCTGTGTCTGATCCATGAGGGCGAGTAGTCGAAGGAAGAGCCTGCGATGCGGCCGACTTTTGTGAGGAGGTGGTAGGTTTCGCGGGGGAAGGTGGATTGTACGGATTGAGTCGCGAGGGCGCGGCCGAGCAATTCCTCGGCGGGGCCGTAGTAGGGCGATGTGTCGAAGGCGCGGACACCTCGCGATAATGCGCGCTGCACAAGTTCGGTTGTTGGAAGGGCGTAGGGGTCTGCGTTGTATTGGTTGTTGAAGGTTGCGGTGCCCATGATCAATGGCGGGAGGGCCGCGGAGAGGGGGGTTGAGGGGCGCATGATTTTGAGAGGTGTATTTGGCTCTCTGGATGGTGTTTGCATGAACTGGATGATCAATTGCAGTTCAAATTCTGTCAATATGTATTCATCGGCAGGAAAGAGAAAAAAAGAACCCCATCGGCTCCGCTCCGGATGGCGCCATGGCGGGGGGTTTCATCGGCTCCAGATCGGGACGCCCATGATTACCGATTCAGGTTGGTCTCGATCTCCGGAGTTATACATAGTCCTGGTTTCAAGGCTGTCCCGGAGTCGCATTGGAATATACGTCCTTTGGCACAGCGCAGGCCGAGGCAGAATGTGCCTGGAGGCGGTGGTGGCAAAAAAAGCAAAGGTCGACTTGGCCGAACAAGAGTCTTCAGAGAGATGTATATATTAATGGGGGCTCAAGGAATCGTGTAGACCTGACATTATACGAATGCAAGTATATGGCTATTGTACATGTTTCCTTTCCGGAAGAGTGGAGAAGGGAGTCAAGAGACGAGAATGATATACAGAAGACCCAAGAGGTCAATGGGGCCAGAGATGGGATTCCATCTCCGGAGAATTCCCAAGGCCCAGGGCCAAGAAAGATCAGAGAGAAAGACCCGAGACCCAAGACCCCAGTCTAAAGAATCAGGCGTCTTTCTCCAACCAGAACGCCATGCTATGCCAAAATGAGGGAACCGAGCAGGGGAGAACACGTCGAGTGCATCGAGTGAACTAGTCGAGTTCCCGGGTGTGCTCGAGACCGGAAGAGTTGTAGGCTTCAAGATCGGTCACGATCTTCATTCCTTGTAGACCTTGGGGTTCCAGCCTTCCTTCAATTCCTTGTCGTGCGCGGCTTTGCGTTCGGCCTGCCTGAACTCCATCTCTAGTCGTTCGCGTGCGCGCAGAATCTTACTCTGCAGGTAGAAGCTGCCGCCTTTTTCGGGGTTGTTGATATCGAAGAGTTTCTTGAATCGGCCCATGACGTGCTCGAGGTTGTGTTCGCCGCTCGCAGGGGGCTTGACGTTCAGGATCTTGCAGGCTTCATCGATGCTTAGGTTGGAGGAGGTGAGAGAGCCGCCGGAGGCGCCTTGTTGGCCTTTGTATTTGCCGGTGGCTTGCGCTTGCTTGTAGGCTTCGGCGAAGGCGCGGCCGAAAACTCGGGCACCGGTCACGACGACTTGAGAAACGATGCGGTGGGCCTAGATGGATTAGCAGAGATAGAGAGTATGAAGTGGTGGGACCTACCATGTTGCGATGCGGTGGAGGTCTGGAGAGTTGGAAGGGAAAAGAGAAGGGGAAAATTTCGGAGGCGGAAGTTAGCGTCGGAGCTCCAGAACAACAAATATGGACTTGATGTCGATGGCGAAATAATTCACTGTAGGGGGTTTGAAAGTGCCGAATATATTAATTGATGAATTGATCTCTATTCCTATCATTATGTACTCCCAGACTCACTCCCAGTGGGAAGTTCACACTTGTGGACATTCATAGTTCACAGTCACATGCCCAACGCCGCTCCCCGCAGATCTTCCTTGGACCGAACAGCTGCCCATCACTCATTATTAAACCCTTTCCCCACGAGGATGAGCTGACTATTTCTCAATGAAATGTCCATAGTTGGATGGCCGCTCTTGGTATGTATCCAGTCAGCAGTCCAGATGGAGTCCAAACTGATGCCCAGCAGACAATCTTCCGTGGATAGATTCCATGGCACCCTCTTCCAGCGCACAAGATCAAGGCCAGTCGGATTCTCAACCGCCGACGGTCGCTGCCTTCTCTCCATCGACGATAACCGGCTCGGCCTTGACCTCACGCCAACGTTCCAGTGTCATCGTGCATCGTAAATCGCCTCTCCTGGTGGCCACACCACCGGCCATCACGCGGGCCCTAGCCTACTCACACCCATTTCTACTCCCCCTCAACAAACTCGCTGGGCTCTTGACATGGACTTCTGGTGATCCATGGCAGAGCTTCTTGCTGGTGGCCACATTTTGGACAGTCGTGCTCTATAGCGATGCCATCATCCTCTGGGCGGGCCCGATCCTGGTCGTGGTCGCCCTGATCCTCGGCATGTATGGTCGTCGCTACTCACCGCTATCATCGACCACTTCCACGGGCGAGAAGCACAAGACCAAAGTTGCCCCGGATAGCTCCCTCCGTCATCAGAAGAGCCTCGACGAGATCGTCGAGACTGTCCGTCTCTTCACAACTAGATGCAATATTCTCCTTGAGCCTCTTTTGGATCTCACCGATTTCCTTTCAACCCAACGTACGGCCACATCAGCAACTACCAAGCCCGCTCTGACGGCTCTCTTCATCCGCATCCTCCTAGTCACTCCAGTATGGATTGGTTTGACTCTCCCTCCTTTCTATATCATTACCACCCGCCGTGTCGTCATGGCCGTCGGTACTATCGTCCTGACCTATCACTCGCGCCCCGCGAGGGTTTCACGCGTAATTTTATGGCGATCGCGTGCTGTCCGCCGACTCTGTGCTGTTGCCACTGGTCTTTCAGTTGTCGACAACCCAAGCAATGTACAGAAGGCTCAGTCTCAAGCTAAAGGCCAAGGCCAGGGCCTGAACATCTCGACTCGCCGACGCGGAAATAATTCTGGCGTACGATTCACTTTTGTTGTTTACGAGAACCAGCGCCGTTGGTTAGGCATTGGCTGGACATATTCATTGTTCCCGTCTGAGCGCGCTTCTTGGACAGATGAGCATATGAACGCTGTTGCCCCCAAGGACACATTTGAGCTTCCCGATGTTCGAACCGGGGACGCCAAATGGCAGTGGGTGGAAGGCAGCGAGTGGCGGGTCGAAGGAGCCGACAACTTCAACGGAAAATCAGACTCGAAGGGATCGACTGGCGAAGGATGGATCTACTATGACAATAAGGTATGGTGTTCTCCGTTGATGTCGCCCGCTTCATTGTTAACAAAATCTAGTGGAATGACGGTCGTCGCGGTCAAGATGGCTGGGACCGTTATACCCGCCGACGCAAGTGGTTCCGAGACGCCGAACTAGCCGAGCTCTCACCAAACAGCAATCAAGATGCCTCTGAGGATACAATATCTGGGATCACCCAGGCTCTAGAAAAAGAGCAAGCGGCACAAAAGGGAAAGGCCCAGAATGAAGAAGATCTTCGCCGAATGAGCATCAGTTCATCCACATCCTTATTGTCCCGGCGTCGTCGATGGTTCAGCGGGCCCGATCCCAAGACCGATAAAGAGACGAGCCCTTCATCTCCAACCAATACTGGTCGGGCTACGGGCTCCAAAACTCCAGATGGCTCGCACCAATCGCGGCCAATCAGTATCCAAAATTCCAAGAAGCATTCGCATGCCCGCGAAGGAAGTGTGGCCACTAGTGACAGTGCTAGTCTTCGGGAAAAGGAAATGGCTAATTCGCATGATCATCTTGATCGTTGGTCGGCTCGAGCTGCTGGGGGAACCGAAAGGGCGGAAAGAGAATGGGGGCTTAGCGATGAGATTAATATGGGGTTGAGCTGACTCGACACACACCTTTATTCTGTTTGATGGTTTTATTGTTAGCTATTCCTTTTTTCCGGTTGAATTCAAATATCCTTGCTACAATTGCTTCAGATATCCCGAGGTTGGCATGATCATGGATATATACATATTCATGGATATCTCCAGGGCTCTTACACCTGAGCATTTATCCCCCGGGCAATACTACTAGGTACCTAGAGTCCGACCTCGGGACATCGGGAGGTAACCCCCAGGCCTCCAAGGTTGGAACCTGGAAGTCCCATTATTGTTTCATTCCAAGGTTGTCTTGGTATCATTTCTCATCGTAAACATTGCAAGTCCCGTGGACTGCTTCCAATGTTGCATTAGACCCCGTTTTGCCAAAAGAAACCTTCCAAGGTTGAAACCCTATACATCCTGGTACATTCATGTTCCGCTTGACCAGATCGCCCACGAACTTAAAACCTTCGAATCCATACCTAGGTATTTGCTCACGCAAGAATCAACTCCCAACCTAACTCTTCCACGATATCCAACCAATGTACTTGTTTCCGATCCATGCCAGGACCGCATGGTCCGGCATCGGCATCTCGCCTCGCCCAAAATATTCCCAGCAGCTCCTTTGCCCGTCTGACATTGCCAATGCCGAAGTTGTATTGCAACTTATCAAGAGATCGGATCACCACCTCTCTATCGGCGATGTCGTTGCTCTCGCAGCCAGAGATGAAGAGTGGGAAGGTGAGCGCCGAGTACTCGCAGTGGTCGTCGAGCGGGAATGTCTCAACACGTGCAAGACAGCGCCGAATGGCTAGCTGTTTGGGCGTGGAGATGAGAGATGTCCAATCCTCGGCCGGGGACATTTCGGTTGGAACTGCTGTTTCCATCTCCGAATCCCTGCTGATACGCTCCATAGTGGAATGAAGATAAGTGAAGCCTGCATCGCGGAAACATTCAGCCACGAGCTGTAGACGGGTCAGAGTGGCTGCTGTCGTGCCTTGGGGAATTATGTATGGCGTTGAAGTATGGGTCCACGTCAGGAGTGATTCGTTTCTGGGTTCATTAGCGAAAAGTTGATAATTCAGTGAGAGGAGACGTACATAGAGGACACGCTGAGGTAGAGAGCCATGGTATTGTTCTTTAGCGCGGGAAGCTCCGCAATGCGTGCACAGATCTCGAGAAGTTGTTCGGTATAACCGATATAAATGTCTAGTTTTGGAATGCCGATGCTACTGTCAATAGAGATGTCTGTCGGAGCGAAGCGGTTGCGATTGCTGATCCGAGCCATCTGATAGGCATAAACGAATCTAGATCTTGTTAGAAATGGCCATTTTCCCCGTGGGACGTTCACTTACAAGCCGCGCAAAAATTCCGCTGCATCGCGATCCATTGACGCGAACCCTCCACGCGAGACAATGAGACGTTGCAAAGCGTTCAAATGAACGACCCATTGCTTCACGCTGCCACGTACGATCTCGTATTTGCACAATAGCCCTACGGCGAGCATAGCATCGTCGGGTAGAATTCCAGTTGTAAAGTTCCCAAGGACTGAACGAAGGCCACTGAGAGTGCCGCTATAGTAGTTCACTGCTGCAGTATGTGCACCAAAGCCATGGGAACGGTTTGCTAGATGAAGAGCGGATACAGCACAGACAGCTTTCATCAGCAGGGGCGACGACATGGCTCTCGGGATCAATATGGATCGCAGAGGATTGTCATCGCTCTCCAGGTTTGCTAGTAGCCGAGAACCTTGCTCCATGTGATACTGGAGGTAGTGGGTCTCATTGCCAGAAAGATGACTGATGTGCCCCTGAGGACGAGGTACCACTACCTCAGTGGATATCTCCAGATCCCTAGAGCCATCCTCCGGGTTTTCTGCGTTGATATAGGACCCGGTAGGGCTGGGGTATCGGGGGGATGATCCAGTTGATCGGTTCCAGGGTGTCACTTGCCCCGAGGACCAAGTTTCAAGCCATGCATCTGACGACACAGAGGGTACCGGCGAAGGCAATCGAGATGATGACTCAGTCTTCGGTTCGGACGGCGATGCAGACTTTGAAAAGACTTGCGCCGACGGACCCAATGGTTCTACCCACATAGAGCCATAGCCTTCGCACGTCCGGCCTTGCTTGAGACAGTTATTGCAGCTTATCCAATTAGCCACGGGCATGGGAATAAGGTATGAAACACAAACCTTGGTTTTGCTTTATCACATGCCTTGCGTCTTTTCTTGCATGTCAAACACCCCGAGCGGGTCCATGCTGTGCCCGATTGCCGTGTCCTACACTTCTTGGAAGGCGGGGATTTGGTCAAGGGAAAAGCGCTCATCACGTCAAGGAAGAACCAGATAGTACAGTGATTCAATCGGTACTAGTGGATGCATATCGACAATCTGTACAAATCAAGGAAAGCTCGCGCCGGATCTTGGGATCCTGATGAGGGGAGATTTATCACTACGTTATCGATAGCCCTGGCGATGTTCCTGAAGGGAATGTTTGCCCTGTTTGCATTCAAGGGTCCAGATCGTCACGTGCCCCTTTTGCCCGGGCGGTGAGACCAACAAAGCACGGGGAAGTGCAACTACGACTCGACTGACAGTCTGTCAACAACCCACAGGTATCAGAAAGGGATTCTCACATTGAGTACAAGTAGCTCGCCGAGAAGGCAAAGAAAGATGAAAAGAGAGGGAACGAGACAACCGGAGAGAGGGCCTCATTCAGCCGAGCAATCGTTCATTCACTACCAATGGACAGCCCAGGGAACGGAGAAAGTTCTCTACGTGACTCTCAAGGGACAAAATCAATTCGAAAGTGCTCATAGAAACAATTCAAATATGGACACTCTTTCATATATGAAATCTTTCAACATACCACGCCAGAGCTTCCACCTCAAACACTCACCCACATACAAATTTCCCCTGCATTTCCGAAGCTTGCCTGGTCAAGACTGCAGAGAAGTGCCGTAACACGGCTTTTCACTCAGCAAAAATTGATCCGGTCTCACCCTTCGAAATTTCGATCGACCTGGTGCCTCACTGATCGTATTTGATACACATGCCATCATTCTCAACATTCATAGCATCAGCCACTGTGATATTGGGCACAATGCCAGCCATCCACATATTGTGATGAAGGGTTGTCACGTTGGTCCCATCTTCAAAGTAAGGGAAAAACGCGCTTCGACCCAAAGACGCTGGCTGAGCCTCTCCAAACATCTTCTGGGGTGCGATAAGAGGCCCTCCGATGGCAGTCAATCGCTTAGTGTCTCTGGATTGCCACTCGGTCCAAAGACGATCGAGATTGGCATGATGCAAGAAGAAGACAGGATCGAACGCCGACATCGAAACATGCTCCATCTTCAAAGGCATGTCAGTTAGCTCCGACTTCCGAATCATTTGGTCGCTGGGATACTCACCGTGCCACCAACACCCAAGTGGCCACCCGTGTGAGGAGTGTTGCCAAGGCATGCCCACATTTTCCAGTAATCGTCAATATCCATGCAGCTGTCCACGATGTCTTGGGAGACTGAGTCAAATTGAGTTTGGTCAAAGAGACGCTTCAGACAAGTTGGAGTAGTTTGCGTGAGGTTAGTGGTCAGGCTGTAAGTGATGTTGGCGAATGCTCCATCGATCACACAGTCGTTCTCGTCGGTGTTTCCGGTACCAAATCCAGCCGTGGGGCTGGTGCTCCATACTGTCGCATTCTCAAGGGGGAGGTTCGCTTGATCGGTCTGCTCATCCCAGTACCTATGGACTCAATATGTGAGATTGAAGACTAATGTGAAGTGGATGGCATAACTCACGGATATGGGCCAGTATAGCCACACTCGTTTCGAAGGAGGTCTTCATGGACCCTGGTATACCACCGGTGCCATGGAAAGAATGCACCCTATCCAATTAGGAAAAATCAGCTCTTGGCTTCCAAGGCTCTCCTCGAGATTGGACTTTGCAGCATATGAATTAAATCGCCTACCGTCACATGGATGAACTGGACTTGAGCCACATGCGAAACAAGCAACTCGTCCCAGCGGCTCTTCGAGCCATAGGTTCCCGTCTTTGCGGGGGCCAAATCGGGGTTCATCAAACACAAAGTTGAGTTAACATATTCGGTTTGCTCATCGATTGATAGGGTCGACCTTCATTTGTAAAATTAGCTCGCTTCAAACAAACAACACGGAGATTGGAAGTCTTCTCACCATGACTTTCGAATCCTTGGATTTTGACAGCTTGCCAACGTTGTCGTTGCTAAGGACAAGGCCACTGCTACCATTGAAATGGCGACGCTTGGGTAACTTTTCATCCTGCAGGAATGTTCGGAAAGATAAGAGCCTGAGCAATGAAACGTGCCTGGTGAACAGCCGGGATTGAAGAAGATAGCCAAAAAGTTGAGTCTGCCTAGGACTCAGCATTCTTATATCACGAGGAACTCGGCCATTTCCTGCCGGATGGCCCTGATTCATTTCGCGTAATACAAAAGTTCAACCGCCCTGGAGCCAAACAAAAGTCCGTCCCAATGACAGCCCTTGAGCCAATGGGTCCGTTGAGCCAGCGTTGTTCCAGGGCGGGTCGGAACAACTCTTCATTTAGCCTCGCGTTCAGCACGAGTTGCGGGTCGGCATGAAAGACTAAATCAGTGCATAACCTCCGTCATGTCAGGAACTTTGCGATTACCCCGAAATGCGATCCTTGATGCAGCCTAAAAGGAACTCACGTAGGACATGCCACGGAGCGGGCACAACATGAGCCCTGATAGAAATGTCCTACAGCTGGACATAAAGTTCAATGGCTTTGGTTTCGCTTCTCTTTATTCGTCTTGCTTGATGCAAGTAACCCTCCTCGGCGCTAAACTATAAAATATACTGCCGCGGCTTTTGCCACCCTGGGAAATGAAATCTGGGTGGGGACATCAATATCAGGTTTTTATCAGATTTTCCAAGTCGGGCTTCAAGCTCCGAAAAAAGCAAGTGGGCCAGTCTCCCGCGAGGTAGGTTCAATTACGAGACTGTATCATGTTATAGACATTGGGAGCGAGATTGAACTTTTGACTGTAGTTTATTGTAGCGGTCTTGGTTGCGGTCTCATTCTGTGAATTCATTTTAGGCAGGTTGAGCGCTGTCCACTTCGTGAACGCTAGCTCTATGGCCATCAGACGCATTATGTTCCAAACTCCCGAGGTCAAATATCTCCTATTGATGATTTCTTAGTTATTTTCATGGTCATGGTATCTTCAACTTTCTTTGTATGCTATAAACTATCCTTTAATTCATAGCCTTAATTCCATGGCTATTCTAACTAGCAAATTGTTACCTGGAATATTCGGGGAGAACAATGAGTGATAGAACTTCAACTTTAGTCAAGAATTAAAAAAAAGAGAGGTCCTTTCATTTGAAACCAAAGCCGTGAAGAGATACAAAGATTTATCACTTGACAGTCAAAATCGGAAAGGAGATGAGAATCCGTGGACCTATGTACACATTCCACGAAGCCCTTTGAGAAGCCCACCTTAGCGTATAGTTTTCCCAGAGTCAAAGAACAATGAAACTCATTGAAAATTTTGCCTCAAATTCTTCCACACATCAAGCACAATAAGCGTCAAAGTGGGAAGTCGGGTTCTGGGATGTAACCTTTCCCCCCTTGACGACCTGCTTACCATCCTGCTGGAGCCCACCACCTGGGATGTAGACTCGACCGCCAGCTGAGCCAGCTTGAGTACCATGACGCGGTACAGCCATAGGCTTCAGCTCGGACCAAGTTTGCGTTCTGACGTCAAAAGCCTCGGACTGGTTGAACACGCCAGTGGTGGCATCGAGGTTTCCCTCACCACCAAAGACGTAGAACGTCTGATCCACCGCGGCTCCATTGATACCACCACGGGACGTTGGCATGTGGCCTTTACTCAATTTCCAGCCAGTCTGTTGTTGAGTCAGGTCGAGTTCGAAGACCGTATCACGAGTATAGAGTTGACCATATCGGCGTCCGCCCACAACATAAAACGTGTTTCCAATGACTCCACCAGTGGCATGTTGACGGCTCTCTGGAAGCTCGGCTGACGCATGGTCAAGTCGCTGCCATGCACCCGAGGTTGTGTTGAAAGACAGAACAGAATCGACCGCATCCTGGTACCCAGTCTGAAGTACCGTCATTCCTCCGGCAAGATAGATCATATCCCCACGGACGCCGACAATTGAGCTCCCCCGCTCGGTGCCATTTGGCATGGGGGCTATCTCGGACCATTCATTGGTGCTGAAGCTGTAAACGTAGCAGATTTTCGAGGCCACCCAGTTCATGGACAGCTTTGGGGTAGTGGGGCCTTCAATCAAGCCACCAAGGAAGTACAGCTTTTCCCCCACAACTGCAATATTGGGGTGATTGACTTTGTATGGGGCCGGACATTTGGTGCTCCAGGTATTTGAAGCTATGTCGTAAAGCTGAAAGAGGTCCGTTGTTTCGGTGGCATTCCCAACTGGAACGATTCCCCCTAGGATGGCGACTGTAGTATTTCCTCTGACTGCCGTACCGTGCTCCTGACGTGGCTCGGGAATGGATGTCAAATTGACCCAACTTCCCGACTTGCAAGGTGGCTTTGCTGCCGCGACACCGAATAGCCCCAGCACAACAAATTTGAAGATGGGCTTATACAGAAGCATGATCTGATTGACAGAAGCTGAAGTCTTTTTGAGAGGAAAGAAAAGAAGTATCGCGGTAATGTTGTATCCAATCGCAAGTATTCAACAGAAGCGAAAGCAGAGGGGCGTTAAATATCACTGATGACACAGATCGTACCATTCAACAGGACTTTTCCTTCGTATTTGTAGATAAATTGAGATTTATTAGCACCTCTTAATTCCCTCATGGCCCCGTTGATCGTCGGAGCTGTTGAGTTAGCGCCATTATCAACCAGACCAAACGAGAGCGCTTAAAGAACAAGAATTCTGAAGTATCCGCGAAAAGGGCGAGCGAAGAAGTTGTTTTGGATGCAAAACATTCCAAACAAGAGATCATGCCGCAGTCATGAGGATGTCAAGTTCATGTCCCACTTGTATCTCCTTCAATCTCTGCTCCGTCTTTCAACCTCAAACTTTCGGATCCTGTTCGCAGGGGACCAATTTTACAGTGGGTTAACCGAAGCATACATTATTCTAGACACAGGTCCCTTTAATCCCGAGCCCCAGCACTAAGGAATAGCGTCATCTTTCGAGGACATCAGGATGACTCTTGCCACCCCAGTCCTGGACCGACAGTGGAGCTTATCAGGCGTACTTTGCCAAGTAAAATCGCTTTCCCCCTCTCGGCGTGATGATAATTATACGACGCGTCGGCTCTTGTGCAGGCAATCATCTTAGGAAATTGTGATTTACTATAATCGACGCAGACCGTAAACGCTAAAGAGGTCACAAAGTGACGTGGTTATCATCACAAAGTCAGATCTATCAGTATGGGTATCTGAATTACATCAAAATAATATATATTATGAAACTAAAATTGGACGAAGAGGAAGTACCCCATGTTGCTTCTTCCTTAAGTGATTTTCGAATCAGATAAGATGAAGGCATAGCATGGATCACGGCATCAGTACCCAATTTGGGACATCTTCCATGGCCGATCTCAGATAGCCCGTGTGTACCACTGGCACCCTGGCCCACGTTTGCGCGTTGTGTCTTCTTGAAGCTTGGCTTGTCTCGGGCAATGCCGAAGACGAAGCGGAGCCCAATGCCAAGACGGCGGAACTTAGGGCTGATAGGCCCCTTGCAGATCCCCCACCGGAAGTTGTGGGTATAACGACCCTCGGGGACGCTCGACATCAAATCAACTGAGGTTACATGCAGTACTCCGTCCGGGTGTCGAAGCCCACTGGCGTAGAAGAAAACAAAAATCTCTCGCCGAAACAAAGACGGGAGCCAATGTACCCACCGTGGGAACCCTCTCCCCCCAAACATATGCGCAGCACCAGAATTTCGCTTGATTTTAGGCAAAGTGGACCCCCATAGAACGCAATGATGAAGCTAGGTCGGAATATATCAAGTGTTCTCCACTGCAGCTAAAGGATCCCGAATTTACCATGATTGGATCATGCTGGAGGGAAGCGTGCCGAGGCAACATGCCGCGATTGCCACTTTTTTCTGTGAGTCAAGCCTTCTGTTAGCGTTATCCAAATGAGAAAAGCTCCTTTGTCTTCAGATACCCAGCCTACTCCAGCAGCTTAGCGTCCAAGTGTCTTGGAATTATTTCGCAATGGTTTTCACCGGACCGATCAGCACATGCTGCCATGAGTGCCGCAGGAGAAAAGTGAAGGTAATAAGTGTCATATTATCGATGGAAAACTTTTTGGCATGCTGTGCTAACATGTTACAAGTGCGACGGAGTCAAACCAAACTGCGAGCGATGTACCAAGCGCGGCACGAAATGCACCGGTTTCCCAGAAAAGTTCAAGATAGTCAGCGAGCATTGGCAAAAACGACAGAAAAAGGCCTCAAATATTCCTGAGCGGTCTCTGACTCACGAAGACATTCAATTCCAATATGCCACTTCACACTATCACTTGCCTCGCCCTGGGGCAGCCATGGCTCGTACCCGTGGGGCTGTCTCAAAGCCTCACAGGCCCTTGAACCCTGCTACAAAACTTGCTTCCACGCATAAACGCAGTGGAGGAGATTCAGTGATGCCACTGGCAGACCATGCCGATGTTGTCGAAGAAAAATTACTCCCCATGACTCCGAAACCGAGTCCCCAGTCGCCAGCTTGCAGCCCTCACTGGAACCGGTCGATTCCGATAAAGTACCAAACCCAGAACCAGAACCCGATTGAGTACCCAATCACATCTAGCAAACACCCGGTCTACTCTGGATCGACAGCTCTTTATCCCGCGACCCCCAGCACCACAATGAACGACATCGATGGGCATATAGATTCTGATCTCCTAACACACGATTTATTGAATGACACACACTCTCCAGTTGAGCAGTCCTTGCTTCCTGGTATATATGACTGTCCCTTCCTGAATGCGGTTCGTGCAGGCATCTACGACAATCCACCACTGGGGCAACGTTTGCTTCCTGAGCTATACGATTGCCCCTTCTTGAATGCAATCCGCGCCGGCATCTACGACAATCCATTCCAGATCGATCAATCTTTTCCAACATCTGGGGGTCCATCTCTGCAGCATGAAGCATTCCCTACACCCGTTTGGGATGAATTTGAAGCTGCAGATATTGGATCACCATTCGGCTCTCAGGTCAGACCAGGAGACTTTTCGAAGTTCAGCCCCGGGCTAACTGCGGAAATGTATTATGTGAACCTTGATCGTGCTTGTGATCCGTCAGATCAGTCTCCATTCGGCCTCTATATGAGCAGTTTCTTTGTTTAGGGTATAGAATATCATGAATATAATGCAGAATGATCTCAAAATTGGATCCTTCCCGAGTCCAAGGCTCCAACCACTCACATCTATGGATTCAGCGCTCCAACCTTGGAAGGCACTTTATGAATAACCTTGGAATTCTCGCCTCGAATATACATTGGCATGCTGCATTGAATTGGTTGTAAGAAAAAGCAGATGCTGCCAGATGTACACTGCACTGAAATTCTAGGTATATATTGAAATCGGGGGACCACCGGAAGGGCCCACTTTTCCTTCCGGTGGAGACTTCACTCCTTCATTTTCACACGCTTGGATGGCAAATCTCGAGAAAACAGCTGTTTGGCTGAAAAATCTGGAAACCGGAGTTTGTAGACTTCAATTATCGACTGACATGCCATAATGGAGACCCATTTCGCCAGGGGAAGAATTGCGCGAAGTTGTACGGAATGCGCCCGCCGCAAAATCAAGTGTGATCACGAATACCCTTGTGGCTCCTGTACACGAAGAGGACAAAATGAGCTATGCATACCTCGTGACTCAGGCCTAAACTCTCTGCCAAAGTAAGCTGAGAGTGAAAACGATACACCCGGATCCGAATCTCACACTGCAACAGCCTCTCCAATGTCGACCGAGACAAGCTGGCTCTTCAGCAGCGCGTGGCCATGCTCGAAGCTCGACTTGGTGATTGCAGCTCCAGGCGATCTACTCACACTGAAAATAATCCGGAAGGGCTTTTGGTTATGCTGGAAAATGTCTCACTAGGGCAACCACCACACATACCTACCCTCGACAAGATCATAGCCCCGCTATATCAGCCTGGAAAACCGGTGTTTCTTATGCTGATGCCAGACCGGAAGTCAAGTGAGCATATATTAGACTTTTCCCTGGCCAACACAGCGTGGATGCACTGTGCTGTTCGTGGACTTGTTTTCCAGAATGAGCATGACCTCTTTTGGGAATCCATCGATACAGGAGACAAGATACTTTTTGAAAATGACCACGCATGGCTGTCAATCTACTTCAGCCTTCTCGCAGTAAGTTTCGTCTGTTTTTTCTTCGTCGCTATGCACGTCAATGCCCCGAGGTTGGTAATCACGCTGCTAACTCCATGGATCAGGTTGGATTCCTGTACATGGACCCACAAGAGCGTCCTGGGCTACCCCGGCTTAGCGAAATCGCAAATTATACAGACGACATGAACACAGAGCGTGATAATGGGTACAGTATCGCCCGAATGTGGTATGAGACCGCGGTCAAGGAACTTGAAGCCTCAAGTCCACTTACAGAACCCAATTTACGAGTTGTCCAAACAGTGGCAATTTTAAATCTAGTGCATAGCCACTTTGGTAAAATGGATCAGCAGTACATCCTACTGGGAATGGCTATTAACACTGCGAGGGCCCTTGACATGCATCTCTTGGCATCAGAGGAGCGGTTCTCTGAGCGATTGGCACTGCAGCCGAGTTGGTCTACCCCGGAAGATCGGCAATTCGGGCGTCGCTTATGGTGGGCTCTGGTTATAAGTGACTGGTAAGAAGAATGTGAAGATGTTGAATTCATTCTGACAACTATCCAGGCTGGGAATGTTTACCCGTCCATCGTCTATTACACCATCCAGCTTCAACACTCTCCTATCACCACAAAGCAGCGACAAGGAAGATCTCCTTCTGACTGATGCTGGATCTGACACGCAACTTCTGCCTCTTCGGTATTATCTCACAATATCACAGCTTGCTAGTGTTATCTACACACACGTGAAAGCCCCACGGGATCCCAACTCTGATCGTTTCTCTCAAGTTTTGAATCAATTAGAGACCATTGAGAGAGCGAATTTCCGACCCAATGATTTCCTATCAGTCAATCCGCCTGATTGGATGGCGATACAACAGTACCTCATCAGCCACAACGTTCAACTGATATCTGTCACCATTGGCCGGGCTTCACTAGTTCTGTGGCTCATGGGAAGACCAGACACAGAGCCCATCATACAGAAGGGGCTTAGCAGTGCCCTGAAAATCATTGCTACGCGCCAGCAGCCTATCTCTCGATTGGCCCAATGTCACTGGTATGTTGTTTCTCGCCCCAATCTGAGGACCAGCTATAGAATCATATGCTAAGCGCCTTAAAATAAACAGGGTAGTTGCAACAGCAACGCTGGCAGCAGGAGTGTACGTAGCTTTGTATCTCATTTGCTTCAAGGCAACGACACCACCCTCTTTCGCTACCGAGCTCCGGGGCTCGATACAATATTGTCTCGAGGCAATAAAACATCCAAATCCTAGCACCAGTTTGGCGACTCACAGTGCAAAGACGCTTGAGAGGCTTCTTCAGGTTGAACTCTATAGCCCTAGCGATGGCTGCACAGAGAAAGGGATGTTGATTAGTATTTTGAAAATGGCTTTCCAGCCCGACGGATTTGCTTTTGATCCATCGGCATCCGTCGAGTCTAATATGCCCCCCTCGGATCTATTTCTTGATGAGGTCGATATGAGCTGGCCAACTATGGTGAATGATCTTGGTCTCGATGAGTTTCTGCCGAATTTGGACTGGGATTTAGCGGGCGATCAACCCTACTGACGGGTCTCCAATAATTGTGAGAGAAACAAGATAGATGTGGCTCATACTTGTGCTCTTACCTACCTAGGTACCTAGGTAGGTAAACGTCAAAACGTAGTCATGATTGCAGTGAGAGCAGACCTACTGGAATTATGCCTGAGGAAACGATGGCTGAGGCACCCACGGCTTCCAACACCTAGCATCTGGTTCCTGAGAACTTCGGAAGGATCCCATACCTGTTGGGGTCCATGACTCTGTTGTCGGACCTATATTTCCACTAGTGTCATATGCTCTACTTTGTGTCAGATCTACACGAAGCCTTCCAAATACCTGCAGACTCAATCGTCGTCTCGGGCCGTCGCTGTCGGTGCAGACATGAAGGGTTTCATGAGTCGCATTCCTGGGGTCAGTGAATTGAGAGGTTACCCGGGCCAGGTCCCACCAAAGATCCGCATCGCGCGATCCACACGGAATTGTCGCTTGCCGCCTGGAATGGGAGTGGGGACTCCCGCTTTGCAACATATTGGCGTTCTTCCCACACGCGACCGATCCGCGATCGACGCAAGGAAAGAAGCGTTGGTGATGGGTTGAGGCACGAGTGCATGTATCTCGCTCGTCACTTTTGATTAATGTGAAGAATCATTGCTGTCATAACCCGAACATCCCAAAGTTCAATTGGGCGCAATGGACGCGCCGCCTGTCTCAAAGCTCGCGAGAACAGACAACGACTCGGGTCCCGGCTATTGGTGCGAACAGTGCAGTCGATCCTTCGACCGATCAGATCATTATGCGCGACATCTAAGCAGTCGTAAGGGTTCCATCCGAACCGCTCAGCCTATTCTGACCCGCTTTATAGACGAAGGGTCGAGACCTCATCAGTGTCCTGATTGCCCCAAGGCCTTTAATCGAGGGTAAGCTACTTAATCTTCTCCTCGAGTCAGGTCTGATTGCAGCACTAGGGACTCATTATACCGACATAAACAAACGCACTCAGGCAAAACTGAGAGCCCGAGAGCCGTGCGTGCCAGTCGAGCATGTGAAGCATGTATCCGGAGCAAGTCAAAGTGTTCGAATGAAAAGCCATGCCAACGCTGCTTGAGCCGAGGTGAGCAGTGCTTGCCTTCTGTGCGGGAGCAGACGAGTGCAGCTCCGTGGAATCCATCACCCCAGATCAATCTTACGCACGATACTCATCCAAGCCGTCAAATGGCTGTGGATGAATACCCAGTATCCGCGTCCCCCATTTCAGCGGACCCGACGCATGTTTTGCAATCTCAGGATAGTCATATTTCTGACCAGCCCTCGAATGATACCCAGTCGCACGCTTTCGATCCTCGTTTCGTGGGACAAAATGCTCATCCGCCATCATCCATAGGAGCTATCTCTTCTGGTGACAGTCCCATAATCTCATCTGGGCCCAGAAACCTCCAGAAAGGAGACCTGGAACCAAATTCTGAAAGTCTCCGGGCGTTGATGCAATCCAATCAACCTACGGCGCTAGAAACCGAGGAGAATGAACGAGGCGTTCGGAATCACGCTTCGTTTTCATTTTACTCAGAATCCTCCAACCTGTCGCCATGGCTGTGGCTACCAGCTCATACAGAATCCTCGTCTCCTAGTCCCGTCCCTATGGCTTCAGGCTGGCGCGACAGGATACTTTTCATGATTTACAACACATCCCGCTCAAATATTCCGCTTCATTCCTTTCCACATGAGAAACATTTGAATCGCATGATAGAAATATTCTTTTGCTGTCAGGGCGTGGAGACTGCGACTTGGATTCACTCCTCATTCTCTGACTGCGAATGTCATACGGAGCTTTTGGCAACCGTCATTGGCGCGGGTGCTACATCTGTTTCCATCCCCGAAGTGTGGCAGATGGGGTATTCTCTACAAGAGTGCGCTCGCCTTTCACTTTCGGCATCGGTAAGCGAGCACTGTTCAGCCTTTAGTTCAACTCGAAGACTAAAACATCCATGAATGACACAGATCGATGAAGAGGAAGAGACCCTGCAAAGAGAGCTTCAAAGGATTCAGGCCAATTTGCTATGGATATCAACGGGTCTATGGAGTGGGGTCAAGCGGAGCCGTGAGGTTGCAGTGATGTTCTCATTCTCGCCAATCAAAGTAGGCTATCGTAATCTTGTTAATCATGCCGAAGAGTACTTAACATTTGAAATAGATGCTTCGCAGGCTCGGAGGTACAGAGCCCTTCCACAGAATGGATGACGACGGGACCACATCAAGTACAAGATGGCGCGAATGGGTCCAAAACGAATCACTAAAACGGTCAGTCCCATGTCACGAAATTTCCCAAACGTGACTGACTAGTGTGTCTGCCAACAGTTCTACCATCTTTGCTGTCTTGACTGATCTCCAATGCTCAATGGCATACGATAAGTCGCCAAACTGCTCTCTCACAGAATTATCATGTCCACTGCCTCTCGCCAAAGAAATGTGGCATGCACGTCATGCAGCGGAATGGCGAGAGGCCATTTTGTTACATGAAATCTCATCTAACCACACACCTCCCTGGCTAGCCATCGCCCAAAAGCCATCTCTACTGGCAGGGTTACCATCAGCTTACGATAAGGATCTCATTGCTTTGGTGACAATGCATGGATTTTGGTCTCAAGTTTGGGCCTGTCAGGATTCCAAAAGATTCTTCCGTGCGAATGAGCACACCACTTCTCAGGCAGGAACCACACTATGGATATCATGCCAACATGAAGATCTCGTTAAGCGAATCGAATCGGCTCGAAGGCTGTTTTCAGGCCACATCTCCGACTCTTCTCTTCTTGAGATTGTTGCGGAATTCTGTATAATGGCGTTGAATATCCCAACACGAGAACTGGAAGAATTTGTCAGTGCGGCGAGAGAGCAAAGATGGGGAACAACGGCTATCCATCGATTGTTTGAACAGTGGATGACAGGACTGGAACTCAGGACAGCAGTTCGTCACGCAGGCCGAATTTTCCAAAAAGCACGAAAGATGCAGAGGGCTCAACTTCGTGCATTTTCAGCACTCGCAGTATACCAGGCCAGTCTAACACTATGGGCTTACGGAGTCATGTCATTGACCATGAACCGAGCTTCATTTGTCCGGAGTCAACCCGAGGGTAGCTACCCAGTCGTCCTGGATGGTCCTAATAATGCCGATATAACTTCCTTTGTCATGTTTGGTAAAGGTTCACCAGGAGTTTCTGTCAGTCCTGGTGGTACCTTCACTCCGTTGACCGATATTCGCGCTATTATGACTGCAGGTTGCGATATATACCGCGGCAACTTCAGTCCTGGAGTCAAAAGTTTTCCACCGCTCCTGGACAGTCTGATGGTTGTGATGAATGGTCTTGGTGACATTGACACGTTTTGATATGAGTCTTAGGCATACTAGGTATGATCAAAAATTTGAACACCATAAGGATGATTGAGTGTGCGCGATTCAGATGCGAAGAGCGCCAGGCTATCGAGCCTCAGAATGTAATAGACCAGTGCTACCATCGGAAGAGCGAGCGAGGATCCGAACGGCAGCAATTCGGCAAGCGGCGCAGTCCCAATATGAACGGCCTGGGGTCTGTACAGACAGTCCTGATGAAGGTCATTGATGGGACATCGGGGGCCTTCCGCCAGGTACACACGCTAAACCCAATCGGGGCATCTTATCGCGTTCCCCATAGTCACGTGAGAATGCTCGGAGGAACGCAACGAATGAAACAACCTGGGAACGGGTGGCTTT
Organism: Penicillium olsonii; assembly: GCA_911174995.1. NCBI lineage: Eukaryota > Fungi > Ascomycota > Eurotiomycetes > Eurotiales > Aspergillaceae > Penicillium > Penicillium olsonii. The sequence continues at coordinate 1,739,247 of CAJVNO010000044.1, forward strand.
AGGGATACAAGAGGGAAGTCTGTATACAAGCAGATTCATGCTATTTCTCTAGTTCTCTTATCTTAAATAAATCGGTATGGTATCTACAGTGTGATGTACTACGAGTGTACAGGACATTGTCTCCAAGCCCCACATGGCCCAATCGGGCAGGTACAGCCAGACCCAAAAGATCCCCGGACTTAAATGCTGAGGTCCTGCAAGTCTTTATATTTCTCTCTCTCATCTCTCTCTCTCTCTCTCTCTTTCTCATTCTCACTCTCCCTATCAATCCCTCATCGCATCTACCTGGGGTGCTCGTGGGATTATTCGGTGGTCTCTACACTTCACATCCTTATCGCTTCAATTATCGCACCCCACATTGCCAAAATGGTTACCCACGGCCCTCACCCATTTGATCCAATCTCACCCGAGGAGATAAGACTTGCCGTCAAGATCCTCGAAGCCACCTTCCCTGGAGTCTCTTTGCGTTACAAGCGCATTGATGTCAATGAACCCATCAAGAAGGATGTGATCGCATACATTGAAGCAGAGCGTCTCCGACGGCCACTGCCTTCACCCCCAGCCCGTCTCCTCTATGTCCTTTTCCATCGTCTGGATACAGGTGCCTTCTACAAAGCCATCCTCAATGCCGATAAACGCTCCATCGTGTATGCCAAAGAACTCCCAAAGGAGGTCCAGGTATGTGAAACTAGGTTGTGTCAAAGGCCCTAGACTAATCCTTGGTTTGAAGGGCCCCATTGATATCGATGAAATCGCCGGTATCGAGGAGATGTGCATGAAACACCCAGCAGTTCTTGCCGAAATCGAGAAGTTGCAATTACCCGCAGGTGTGACGGTCTGCAATGATCCTTGGATGTACGGCACAGACAACGATGACGAAGATCGACGTCTCTTCCAATGCTTCATGTACATGGTCGAAGTTGACCACCCTCAAAATAACCACTACTCTCTGCCCTGCAAGTTCTCGCCAGTGTTTGACGGCCTGACCCATGAATTGGTCCGTATGGACTACCTCCCTGGTGGGGCTGACTTCGAGACTTCCACAACCCAGCCCTGGAAGCCTGTCAAGACGGTGCAGTATGCTCACGATCTTTTGGATGAGCCCGTTCGCTCCGATCTCAAGTCTTACATTGTCCAACAGCCGGAGGGTCCCTCATACTCCGTTGATGGCAATTCAGTGTACTGGCAGAAGTGGCGCTTCCGCGTGGGTTTCAATGCCCGCGAAGGTTTGGTTATCTACAATGTCACCTACGATAATCGCAATCTCTTCTATCGCCTGGCTGTCTCTGAGATGACTGTTCCATACGGAGGTGAGTGGAATCCAAACCGCAAATTGATGTTTCCTGCAATGGCTTTGCTAATTTGAATCTAGATCCTCGCGCTCCTTATCACCGCAAGCAAGCGTTTGATGTCGGCGATACTGGCTTTGGTATGAATGCCAACCAGTTAGCATTGGGATGTGACTGCCTGGGTCACATCAAATACTTTGATGGATACCGCAACGATTGCAAGGGTAACCCCTTGCAATTGAAGAACGTGATCTGTATGCACGAACAGGACAATGGTTTGCAGCACAAGCATACCAACTACCGTTCGGGCGCTGCAACCGTTGTGCGCAACCGCCAACTTGTCCTGCAGATGATCTGCACTGTGGCCAACTACGAATACATCTTCAACTACATCTTCGATCAAGCAGCCAATGTCGAATTGGAAGTCCGTGCTACCGGTATCCTCTCCACCGTGCCATTCGACAACGAGAACGGACAAACCGTTCCATGGGGCACCAATGTTGGCCCAGGCGTTATGGCTCCTTTCCACCAACACATGTTCTCGCTCCGCGTCGACCCCGCCATTGATGGATTCAAGAACACTATCTATTATGAAGACAGTGTTCCCATGCCAGAAGACGAGAAGAATCCTTACCTCGTGGGCTATGTTTCCGAGCCCACAGTCATGCGCACATCAGGCACAGCCAACACCAGTGTGGATCGACACCGTGTCTTCAAGATTCGCAACGACAACGTCGTCAATCCCATCACTTACAAACCCGTTGCCTATAAGCTTATGGCAGCTCCCAGCCAAATGCTTCTAGTCAGCAAGAACGCCCCAGGCTACCGCCGCGCCGAGTTTGCCACTAAGCCTATCTGGGTGACGAAGTATCAAGACGATGAGCTGTACGCTGCAGGAGAGTTCACCAACCAGAGTCGCCGCGCCGAGGGTGTCGAGACTTGGGTTCAGCGCAAGGACAACACAGAGAATGAGGATGTCATCTTATGGCATAGTGAGTTTCACTTTTTTGTCCCACCCACGACTTCAGCTAACTTTTATCAGCCTTCGGTCTCACTCACAACCCTCGCATTGAGGACTTCCCCGTCATGCCCATGGAGCGAATCAGTGTCATGTTGAAGCCTGACGGCTTCTTCAACAAGAACCCTGCTCTCGATGTCCCGCAATCCTCTCAGCTGTTCAACAAGTCTTCTCTTCACCCTGAGGAAGCTGCTTCTTGTTGTGCTGGGTCTTCTTCGGCTGGCACCAAGGCCAAGTTGTACAAGCGGATTGACTAAATTGCTTTTCTTGTCCGTAGATACCCATTGCCTTGCCATTTGCATACAGAATTTCAATCTTCTCAGTGAGATGTACCACTGAAACAGTTCCCAGATTGCTTCTATGTAGATACGTACAGACATCCATGGAATATTGCCTACCCTACCTAGTACCTAGGTACTAGGTACAGTCCAGACTCATGGGCGGCTCATCGAAATCAAAAAACGTGTTCTTCAATGGATATCGTACTATCCCATCAACCTTGGAAGTATTGAAACTTGCCCAGGTGGACTTGAGCCCAACAAGCGTTGAGCGCCGCTTTTTTCAAGCTAATTGGAATCTTTGGACCTCGGAAGTCAGGAGAAATATGAATTTGGCTTTGGGAACAGTGTATATTTCCGTTTACAATTAGAGCTCAGTTATATACATGGACAAAGAGTATGAAAATGATACGCAGAAAAAAACCTGGAAAACATCGAATGCCACGCGGTGCATTTATGAACGCCGATTTGATGGAAAACCACCGAAATAAAATAGGAATAAAATGACAACAGAAATTCGAAGTTTGTTGCAAAATGGCAGAGAAAGGCCAAAACAGACCTGAAGCAGATTTGACAGTATTATCGTTTCATCGTTTCAAAAGACGCACAATCACCGATGAATATCGTTATCTGCGATCCTGGCCCGAATCAGAATGACGAGACTGGTTATGATTCTCGAACAAATCTTCCAGGTAAGCACTCGGCGCACGGCCTTGAGGCGCCTGGTTCAGATTGAGGGAGCTAGTCGAGGCACCAGCATACGACTGACGATGCGGGTCATTAAATGCGCCAACAGAGGGCAAGGAAGGAGACGAAAGCCCAGCAGTAGGTGAGTACACTTCGGCTGTGGGGTTTGAATGACCAGCAGCATTGTAATATCCAGCAGGCAGATAAGTCGACCCGCGATTCCCAGAATGACCGGCATTCACACTACCATGAGAGCCGGTCGGACCGGCTGTGGGCGAGAAAAAGAGACCACTGTTGCCGCTTGCAACGCGGGGTTTGTGACTTGAGCGAGTGGCACCCATTTTGCCAAGGTGCACGTCTGTCGGTACGGCGGAGTATGGCGTTGAGCGCTTTTTCCTGCTGTTGCGGAGCATGCGCTTGTTGTCGGAGGCGTGTTTCATGGCTGCGCGTCGCACGGAGCGGTTCACGGACCATGCGACCATGGCGCGCCAGGCGAGTAGGGTGAGGCCGATGAGGCCTAGAGCGGCGCCGACAGCGATGAAGACAGTCCCTTCTGGAGCGCTGCTTTCTTGCATGTACGGGGCATTTGCGATCGGGGGTACGGTCACGATTGCGGCATCGGTTGTGGAAGAAGATGTTGTTGATGATGTCGTTGTCGTGGAGACCGATGATGTTGATGTGCTGCTGTCGGACGTTGTAGTTGACGAGGTCTCGGTCGAAGAGCTGGTTGTAGTGTCCATGGTTCTGCTAGTACTTTCGGAAGAGGAGCTACTAGTAGTGGTACTGGTGCTGGTGCTGCTCGACGTGGAAGTGGATGTCGAGGAAGAAGTTGTCGCAGTGGTCTCACTCACGCTAGAGGTGCTTTGTGTGGAGGGATCGTCGGTGGTCTGGGCGGCATCGGTCTCCGTTGATGTATCATCGGCAGGAACTTGAGCGTGCACTTGCGCAGCGAAAGCAATGACCAAGAAAAGCAGAAGAAGGAATGACGGGCGGGCTCTCCCAGGCCCTTGCGGCAGGACTCGCATGGCAACGGCGGTAAACAATTGATCTGCTTCTCCACAGGCTGCGGGTCGTTCGGAGTAGGCGCCGATCGACTTGACAGTGAGGAATCTGTCAGTGATGCCTATCAGATCAATCAGACCCGCGTCGTCTCAAAACTTCCGAGCACTAATTTGAAAAATGACTGGTCTCCGCCCCTCCAGATGTCCCACTGAAGACAGGTAGTTGCAGGATTCAGGCTGCAGATCACCAATCTAGATTTCTGGACACAAGAGTTCAAGGAGATCACCAAAACGAGGGACTGGCTTTCAAATGGAACGAGTGTGAATGTGGCAACTTTGGAAAGCAATGGACTCCCAGCGTAAGCCAAAATGGGAAGAATCCCAAGACGCCGCTAGAGAATCTTGCCTTAGGCACGATCACCTGACATCCAAAAAAAGAACAGAAGGGCATTTCAGGGTTTACTTCATAACATTTAGAAAGCACAATATGATGTATCATACAAATACGAAAGCCTCTTAACCCTAGAACCAGATTGCCGTGATGTGTATTTCAACCCATATCCCAACAAGGGTTGGCGCTTATTGCTGCTTCTTGAGCACGGTAGCGGACTCATCCTTCTCGAATGCGGCATACGGGATTTGGAGGCTGCTCAAGGCACTGATACCAATGTATAAGATCACCAAGAATAGGAAGGTAGCCATGAGACCCATGAAGATGCCTGCCCAGATGTCAGTATGTTGAGCAAGGATAAATCAAAGGACGGGACCAACCTGGAGTGAAGTACTGGTACTCTTCGAACAAAGAAGTTGATTTGTTCGATGAGGTTGATGAACTACCAGACGCGGAGTAATCACGCTTCATTTCCATGTGTAGTGAGTCCTGGTACGAGCCCTCGGAGGTTTCGTAGATCACAGAGTCTGATTCAGGGAATTCCCTCGGGGAGGTAATGTATAGGATAGTATACTTGGAGGAGGGAATGCGCTCAACAACGTCGGAGAGGAAGCCATCTAGGAGAGTCAGTGGTGATGCAATGCCCAGTGCGCCATCGACATACCGAATTCAGAAAGCTGCTGCGCGCGGTGTGAGTTGAGGGACAGCATCGGGAACTCGATATCGATGATTCGGGGGCCCTCCCCAAACACCGAGGGGTATGATCCGGCTTCATATCATTAGCTGCATTCTTCTTGTCGGTCGGCAGATTGCCGACCATCAGAGCGACTCACTGGATCCATCGATAGTGGTAGTCTGGGCCTTGCACTTCGTCTCCAGAAGCTTCTTGACTTCCTTTGGTTCCACCAAGCCAGCGACCTCGTTCACACTCATCTTAGAGCGGATTGAGCTGTCCTTGCCGAGCATCTTCGCACCTAAGCGGGGTGCAGACTTGCGCGTCGAGAAGTCGGTAGCGTGTGCACCAGGCTGGTAAACGACGACATAATAGTCCGAGGGGCAAGAGCTGAGCGCAGAATCAAGGGTTTCGAGAACAGACGCTCCTGTCTGGATGTAAGCGGAGTTCGCTAGGACCCTAGGGGAAGACATGTTAGCTCCGCTAGCTTGAACCAGGTGCATCTGAGCATACTCGGAGGTTGAAGCGAGGAAGAATGGTGATGTATCTCTGAAAGCATTCACAGCTGCTGCCCCAAGGGCAACGAGCCCAAACCTGCTGAAATGCATTGTGTTTATGATGGGTTAGGTGAATATGATGTTGCCAACGGGAGGTGTCCGAGTTGGCCTCGGAGGCGGTCGAGAACGCCGGCCCGCCTGAGCTTTCACGGCAACTTTTTTTTTCGCAGATACAACACAACCTTACAACTCGCATTTCGTACGAATAATTTGGGATTGATCCCATATTCTGCGTCGCCATGGGTCCTAATATGAAAAACCTGAAAAAGCGCAAAGTCGTCGCCGCGCCCAGAGTTGAAGAGATCAACTTCGACTCGGAAAACCGCCAGGAATGGTTGACTGGATTTCACAAGCGCAAGGTCCAGCGTGCTAAGCACGCAGCGGAGAATGCTGCGAAGCAATACAAGGAAGACAAGAAGGCTATGAGAAAGAAGGTTCGACCTATTGTCGCACTCGTTCGAAGAAAACTACTAATTCGACTAGATTCGCGAGGAGCGCAAAAAAGATTTCGAGCAAGCAATGGACGAGCACTCCAAAGTACTTCAACGCATGAAAGAAGACGCCGGCGATATCAGTGACGGTGAAGAAAGTGCAGACGCTTGGGAAGGAATCGAAGAACCCCCAGCCGTGGACTACGAGGCCGAATATATCGACGAAGACAAATACACCACAGTAACAGTTGAGGAGATGGACGCATCACGGGAAGGCTTGCTCAAGTCTGCGCATGAAAATGATACCGACATGGACGAAGAGACGGAGAAGCCAGTTGAAACCAAAGAGGCCGAGACCAAAACTGCCAAAAAGAGGAAGCCCCGGAGTGCTGCCTCAGAGGCAGCGAGGAAGAAGAAGAGAAATTTCCGCTATGAGAGCAAAGAGGTGCGCCGGGAAACACAGCGAAAGCAGCGCAACGTCAAGTCCAAAAAGGCCAAGGCACGGAAGGAGAAGGATGCTTGAACGATTTATATACTCATACCTCAAAAGCGATTTCCCACATGTGCATATATTCGATTTTCTGTTTGGGTTGGCCTTGATGAGTCAATATTATGGAGCACAAGCGTTTTGGGCGCATCAGGAATGCAAGGCAATAAATGATGGACACCGTAGTGATTGTATGAAGGTATTGCTATCAAAGCGCTGTATCTGGCTAAAATCGGGAAAGCCGCAACACAAACAGTCACAGTATGAAAACGCATGAAAACCAGACAAGGACGCTTGTGTCCAATCCAATGTCCCCCATTATCCTGCCCTCACCGACCTGGAGCTTAGATATCGGCCATCTGGGCGGCGAGGTCATCAAGCTCCTTCTTGACGCCACTGTGTTCCTTGATAGCATCCTCATACCGTTGCTCCAGCTTGGAGTTCTGGTCTTCGAGTGCCTGCACCTTCCGCTCGTAGTGACCAGCCTTGATGTCGGTTTGGCGAAGCCTGAAGTTCCAATAAGTCAGCGCTGAGACGTAAGCAAAGGTTCAAATAGCCTTACTTCTCGTTTGTCTCCCGCAGAGTCTTGTCGTTCTCCTCAGCCTCCTCTTCGAGGAGCTGGACCCGTCGCTGGAGGGCCTCGTTCTGGGTGTCATGCTGGAGGCTCTGGCTGGCGGCCTCCTTGGCCTCCTTCAGGGAGGTCTCAGCCTTCTCAACCTCATCCTCAAGCAACTGGTTGCGGTGGTTGAGAGATGTGATTTCTTGTTCCTTGGACAAGTTCTCCTGCTCCAGTGTCTTGACGCGACCCTTCAGCTCCTCGACCAGCTCGTGAGCTTCATCGGCCTCGGCGCGGAGGGCGACCATGCGCTAGGAAGAAAATAGTTAGTGAAATTCATGGAAGTGATGGTATGCCGGAGATTATGCATATGTGCATCATGAGGGGTTGGAAGAATTTGGGAGACGGGTGAAGCTACCCCGCCGGGTAGGGATCTTACCTCCTTGATCTTGTCCATTTTGGTATTGAAAAGGGAATAAAGGAGGTAATATGTAAGATTGAAAGGAAGAGTAGTTTAGGCTTTCGCTCTGCGAGAAACCTGTGAGTGTGGATGATTGTGAGTGAAGATGATCTGGGGGAGAGTTTGGGAGAGAAGGGGAGGAATAATGGCTGACTAGTGAACAAGTAGACAGTACCGGCTGATCACACACAAGCTCCACTACAGGGGAAGTACCCAGTACTTAGTGTGTACCATCAGCGTAACCTGCGTATGGACGTGGTACAACCGCTGTGGTCCCCCTCGGCCAATCACGGGGCCGAGATCGCCGCGTCTCCACGGGCAACCGCTCGACAACATCTGCATCTAGAACTGCTTCGCGCTTCTAGTCCCTTGTGATCTCGGTGACGCGACTGATCTTACTTCTCGACACAACGGATGACCCTGACCAGCTTCACTCCGCCATGTTGGCCCTTCGTGACCAGGAGAACCTGGTAAATACTCACCAGACCGCCGCCGCAGCTAAGCCCTTGAACCAAACCTCGAAGTTTGCCCCCAAGACGCCGGGGAAGCGGAATGATGAGAACAACCCACTGGCCTTTGGAGGCCGCACCGTCAAGGGAAATGCGAACCGCCTGGAAAATGGGAAACCGCCCAAGGACGCGTTTATCACTCCGATGGGTACGAAAACCTCGTCCAAGCGCGATCCAATGAATCACGGACGATAACTAATGATTGTTGATCCTGCAGTAAAAGATCGCGCTCCATTGGGCATGAAAACGAACAACCCCAAAGCCAAGAACCTCCAGACACCAGCTCCCTTTGGAGGAACCATCAAGACGAACCGACGACAATCGACTGCGCAGAAGCTCAAGAAAGCCGCTCCAATTACACAACAGCCTCAACTCAAGGTCCACAGTGATGTTCCAGTTGATGATGTCCCGGATATTGAATACATGCCACCCAAGCCCAGAGGTAAAACCAGAGAACGGGACCCGTGAAGCTACTTTGCACATGTTCTGACGACCTCTAGATCTCCCGGACCTTCCAGACGACGTGACGTACGATACCACATTTCCCCAGTTTCAGCCAAGGAACAGAGCTTTAGGTCTCGAGAGCGTTTACGGAAAGCAACAAGTTGGCAGCGATGGGCTCACAGCGAAACAGCGCAAGTTCAAGGAGGATTCGGCGGCATGTGATAAGATGGTGGACGAGATGATTCTCAAGCAACTTGAGGGTGTTGGATTCGAGGAACTTGGGGAGCGTGAGCCTGCCAAGACACGCAAACCACAAGCTCTTTGCTCGAAAGGGCCTACGTCCGTACGACAAACCCGAAGCGTCTCTACCCTTCGATCCCGTGAGGCTGCTGCGGCGCTTTCAGGATCTCAGCCTACCGAACCTCCCCGGACCACACCAACTCCCACGCGCAGAGTGGCGTCATTAGCATCATCTGCTTCGTCGCTGATCATGCCGAAGAGACACGCCAGAGCCCCATCGAACCCCTCTTCAATGCGCAACACTGCCGCTGCTGCCAACTCCCGCACTACGGTTGGATATTCCAAAGGGCGTAGTGTGTCTTCCGACCTGCGAGAGAAGACCCAGGCACAGGGACCCTCGACCTCCCAAGCTTTATCCCCGGAGACTTACATGCAGCTTTACGGGGCCCCTCCGCTGGACTCGGAAATGTGGACCCGCTGCAAAGCTGCCGGGTGTTTCGATCCAGAACAGAACACCCAGGACATGGAGGAGCACCTGCCAGCCTTTGAAGACGAAGAGGATAGCTTCCAACTCACGTTGTAAACGGGTTTTGCAGATGAACGAGGTTGAATTGTTACTACAGTAAATTACCATATTTGAGACATTCACATGTCTCAAGGGTGGCGTTTGGGAAATGAAGTTCTTGTATGTGTTAGGATCTGTGTACGAATAGTCCCGCGGATCCTCCTGTTTCAGGTCTTCTCCACTATGATGATCTCTCGCCAAGCCACAAAGTCGCACATGCATTTCCCGTCAGGGACAGTACTTACGCAGTGCATCGCTTGATGCTTCTTTATTTTCAAGTCATTAGTCATTACCAATAGCCCAAATACTGAATACTGTTTAGCTGTAGGAATTTAATGCGAATTCAAGTCCACAATGCACTTCCTGGAGAGGCGGTGGAGGTACGTCAGGGAAAAATAAAGTAAGTTCGGTGTACCTGGCGGGTACCGAGCCCTCAGGCAACATACGCACGGGAGCAGAGGTACCAATCAGGTACTTCCAGGTACGTTCTAGCCCACACCGCCCCGGAATTGCCCATGTCTTCTTATTTACGCTGGCCTCTCCTTTTCCCTTCCAATCCATTCAATTGACGCTCGCCATGACGACCATTCATCCGGAATCCATTCCGGAGTTTGAGTATATTCAGACACCGGCTGCCCCCGAGCAGACCAAGCCCGACTTCGATTGCGGTGTGCCAACCACACTGGTATGTCCACAGCTACAGCTTCCCATGAGGGGTGGTAGGTGCTAATTTGTTTCCCTTTAGTACCCTTCAATCAAGAATGCCCCCGTGCCTGCCGACTCTCCCGGCAGTGACAGCTTCTCCAATGGCTTGCTGATCGCTCTTTTCGTGATTGTTCCCTGGTGGCTGGCTCGCCAGGTCGGTGGAGGTTTCTACACCACCATCTTCTTCGCTCTGTTCACTAGCGTTCCTGTCTTGGTCGCTTTTTGGGCTGTCGCTTCTTCCGTTTCTCCCCGCAAGACTGAGAAGGCCAAGTACCGTGGTCTTCCCGTCGAGCACTACCTGAGCTTCCACAGCGAGCATGACCGCGCCACCTACCGCGGCAAGAGCAAGATTCCCATGGTCGTCTTCTACGAGAAGTACTTCAATGGCGAGGTTGACTTCAAGGGCGATGCTCTGGAGTGCCTTGAGTACCGCCACGACTGGGCCAACTTCAAGTTCACCTCTAGCTTGTTCAAGCACTTCCTGTTTGGTTTCATTCCTGAGATGCTGCTCCACACTCGTTCCCAGGGTAAGCTTTCTCCCGGAAATCGCATGACGTGCTTCAGTTCAATGTTCTAACTCATCTCTAGACGAGGAGCAGGTTCGTGACCACTACGACCGAGGTGATGACTTCTACGCTTGGTTCCTTGGTCCCCGCATGATCTACACCTCCGGCGTTATCAGTGATATCAACAAGGAGGAGACTCTTGAGGAACTCCAGGACAACAAGCTCGCTATCGTTTGTGAGAAGATCGGTGTCAAGCCCGGTGACAAGATCCTTGATCTCGGCTGTGGCTGGGGAACCCTTGCCAAGTACGCTTCTGCTCATTACGGCGCCCACGTCACTGGTATCACTCTCGGTCGTAACCAGACTGCCTGGGGTAACAATGGTCTCCGCAAGGCCGGTATCGAGGAGGAGCAGAGCCGCATCATCTGCTCCGACTACCGTGACGCTCCCCGTGTCGACGGTGGATACCAACAGATCACCTGTCTCGAGATGGCCGAGCACGTCGGTGTTCGTCACTTCTCTTCTTTCCTCTCCCAGGTCTACGACATGCTCGATGACAACGGTACTTTCTTCCTGCAGATCGCTGGTCTCCGCAAGTCCTGGCAATACGAGGACCTTATCTGGGGTCTCTTCATGAACAAGTACATCTTCCCCGGTGCTGACGCCAGTACCCCTCTCGGTTTCGTCGTCGACCGCCTTGAGGGTGCCGGCTTCGAGATCAAGGCCGTCGACACCATCGGTGTGCACTACTCTGCTACCCTCTGGCGCTGGTACCGGAACTGGATGGGTAACCGTGACAAAGTCGAGGCCAAGTACGGCAAGCGCTGGTTCCGCATCTGGGAGTACTTCCTTGCCTCTTCTACCATCACCTCTCGCCAGGGTGGTGCCACTTGCTGGCAACTCACCCTTGTCAAGAACATCAACTCCACTCACCGTGTTGAGGGTATTAACACCCAGCACGGTCTTACCGGAGCTCGCCAGAACGCTATTGACCGCGCTGGCACCCTTCCCAAGGCCCACATCATCAAGAAGGACCTGTAAAGGTGTTATACCTGACATAGGTCCCCAGCTCTATCGATGGGGCAATCATAGTTAGAGTGCTGAAAATATCCGTGCAACGGTTATGTGGATGTTCGAATTTGAACATGTCCAAAAGTTGAATTATTGTATGACAAGAACGATATGATATGAAGGGACCTCGGGAGCAGAGGGGAGGTTTTGCATGATGTGGACGAAGGCACGGAATTACCGGTCCACGTACGTAGGAAAAGAGCATGGATAGGCCAGAGGCTTGTCTGGCTGGTCCGCTGCGATGTTCCTTAGGGAATATGCGTGGTTGTGTTCTATCCGCGTTTTGTGATAATAACATACGAGCACGAAGTCAACGAGTCTGTCTTTGTGATTTCTTTAGGAATATATGAAATATGTTTACACGAGTCTACTCCAAAGTTGGCACCTTGTAGCCCTACGAGTATTTAGAACAACATGCTTGTTCACAACTTAATCGGGCATGGTCGATTTGAATCGAGACCAACCGCAGGTCGACGCAAGGATTCTCCGAAAGAAGGGCATGCAGGAACCTTGAGCTAGTGTGATAACACCGTATTCATTCGAACTTGGAAAAAAAGGGCTAATAAACGCGTCAATTTGTATTACATGTCCCTGCGGAAAATCTAGACTCATCTACAAACCATACATAAAGTCTTCAGTCGTAATGGGCCTTGAGCATCTCAAATATATCATACAATCCACCGCGGAGCAAGGAGAAAACGGAAGGACCAATTGCAATCCAATAGAGAAGTGGTATATGTAATGAACGAGAAAAAGGCGGGATAGATGCAATAAGACCGGATGGTCCTGAATAGTGGGTACAATGGAGGGGGGGAGGGGAGTTGAAAGAGAAATCCATGCTTGCAAGTTGAGTTCACGGGCAGATTGTGCCCGCAGCTGCGCCTGGATGTGGAAATCCAACATGGTTGAACAACTTTATGTCAGAAGACAGAGAGAGAGAAAGAAAAATATAAGAGGGCATTTCCATGCCCAACAAGTCAACCCAATAGATTGAGAAAGGGTTTCAGTGTCTCATGTTCGTGCCAAGTCGCTTGATAAGGTCAAAGAAGAAAAGGGAGACGTCTAGTCCGCGTCGAATTTGTGGTTGTATTCGCCAAGGAGGACATCGTCTGGGCCTGGGCCATGTGTATTCCGAACTGTTGCACAACGTAAGCCGAGTCCGAAAAGCCAAGGTGATACTGTTAAAAACGAGGATACATACTCCACTCAGCTTCTGTGCGGTAGAACACCCACATCCAGCGACGTCCGACTTCGAGGAGCATGAGAATCCACAGACCACTCTCGGTCTCTGGGATCCACCCGAAGCCTGGGACGATGCGCCAGAGCCACGAGAATCGCAGTGCGAGGTCCGCAATAATGACGTAGTGGTACATCTTGTTCGATGAGAAGTAGCGGTGCCGACGCAGTCCGTAGGGGTGATCCTTGTCGTGGCGTTCGGGTGAGAAGAGGGTCATGTCCCAATCCTTGACCACATCCCACCAGAACGAATAGGCGGAGTTGATGAAAGAGAAGATGAACCTGCGGATGTTAGAAATGAAAATCTCAGGATTCAAGGGGCATCGTACAAAAGACGCATCATGCTCATTTCGCTGTATCCGCGGAACTCCAACGGATTATAGTTACGCATCTTGGAGGACATCCAGATGACCGGAAACGCAGTGGCATACTTGAGGGCGTTAGCCAAGTGCTGAGTGGCCTTTTGCGTTTCTCTGCGGGTCGTGTTCTTGCGCGCACGTAGATATTCCGTCAGACACTGTCGCAGCCGAATCAAGCTGGGAACGGCCAGGATGATGGGGACGACAATTTCGCTCCCACAGGCACGATTGGGCTTCGAGGTCGCGGCGATGCCATCGGTGAAGAACATGCAGAAACTGATGTAGAGATCTCCAATCACACGCGCGTAGCTAGTAAGGGCATCTGCCAGCAGAATGTCACCGAACTTGCCATCCTGGGACTGTGCCAAGCCGCCAATGCTGATCCGCTTAAGCGTGAGGAGAAACCGGACCCGTCCGGACCGGGAAGCGCGGTTGAGGGGCCAGATGAGGATCAGTAGGAGGATCACGAAGACCGATTGTGGAAGCCAGTCTAGTCGCTCCACCAACTCAGGAGACCGGCGGGTGGCTAACCAAAAGACGACGAACCAGATGGCCAGTGGGATTGTGAAGATGGTGGCCAGACGATAGACCGCAGTGTGGTGCGGACGCTGGGAGGGTGTGCGGGCGGGATATTTGATGAGAGCCGGAACGTCCTATGGAGACGGTAGTGAGTGGATGTCGGTGGTCGCGTGGGCAGGACTTACGATGTTCGCTTTCGCTAGGTACTCGAGGTTCAAGCCCCATCCCCAGAAACCTGTTCCTCTGTTAACTTCGTCCCACGCGTTCTTCGGGCATCAACCTACCGGCCACCAGGAGTGAAGCTATCCGGAGCGGCAATGGGAAGATCAGCCCAAAGGGATCCAATTGAGCATGTTGATCTGGACCCATTATTCCATTGAACGAGGGGTAGAGGCGACGATGACAAGAACCCCGTGGGGGAGTTTAGAAAGGAATGACTAGGGGTGAGTCTCACAGGAAGTTGAGACTGAGGCCTTTGGTTTTTAATAAGTGGCGGAAGTCTGGAACTCCACAGGTCCGTTTTGGTATAATTAGAACATTTCAGGGGAGATCGTTGACTCGATCGCTACGGCTTGGCATTACACATACGGAGTATACATGTACATGTTTACATTCCTACCTCAGTGTGAAATATATATTCTATAGTATGTTTTCCTTAGATATTCCATATTCTTAGATGTAATATTCTGTATGCTATTTCCCTAATTTTGACCCTTGACGCTGCAGAAACAAAGGGTGGGGCTCGTATGTAACGGTGTATTATATTGTGTATTATACTGTGTATTGTAACGCCGTCAGGTGATGTCAGTGACCCAACACAGTCACCTGACCTCACTGGACCGAGGTACACCTCCGCGTTTCTCCAAAGCCGGGGAGACCTCAAGGGCTGTTTCCGAGAATCACTGCATCTGGCAGTCTCCTGTTCAATCCCACAATGGCCGACGATGATACCCATCTCTCTCTGCCGAGTGCGCCTCCCAGCTCATCCACCTCACACTTCTACCCGTTCGCAACCTCACCAGATGTCATCCGCTCCCACGAGAAAGATGCATTTCTCACCAGCAGCCTAGTCCATCAATCGCAGGGCATTGTCCGAGCCCTCCGTGGTGCCCGCTTCGCGCACACCTACTCAGACTCAATAAAACATATCACCGAACTCCTCTACTTCTCTTTAACAACTGCTCTCGGCAACCGCACCCTCGGCGAGGAATATTGCGACCTCGTCCAACTAGAAGACGATACACTCCAATTACCCTCCATCGGGCGACGAGTGGGATACATCTTAAGCAGCATTCTCGTGCCATGGACACTTCAGCGACTCCTCCCCGCCCTCCGACATCGGATCCGCAACAAGCTAGAGCGCAATGTCGCGCGTGCACAGCTCCGCGCAGCACAGCAGGCTGGCCTGCTCAATAAGCCTCAGCTTTCAGCCCCGGTGAAGAAACCATTCTTTACCAAGCTGCGCGTTCAACAATATCTGCTTGAGCATCTGGACTCAATCACCTCCGTGTCACCCATTTACGCTCTGAGTATTGCCACATTCTATTTCACGGGCTCATATTATCATCTTTCGAAGCGTCTTTGGCGCTTGCGGTATGTCTTCACGAAGAAGATAGATGATAATGAGCAGCGGATCGGGTACGAGGTTCTGGGCGTTTTGCTCGTGTTGCAGATTGCGGTCCAGGGATTCCTGCATGCTCGGAAGCTGGCGACTACCCCTGATGAGGAGGAAAGCTCTCAGGGCGAGGCTTCGTCAGGTGCGGTGCTTGGCTCGATTCAGAATCCCTCTGCTATTCCTCTGCTTCCGGCTTCTATGCCTCTTTATGACTTGGAAGAAAACCCCGGTGCTGTCTCGTGGATTCCTGAAGGCCAACAGCGGAAGTGCACGCTTTGCCTGGAGATGTTCAAGGATCCTAGCGTTACGACCTGTGGCCATGTCTTCTGTTGGATTTGTGTGAGAGACTGGGTTCGGGAGAAGCCCGAGTGTCCCCTTTGTCGTCAGGAAGTATTGCTCTCTAAAGTACTGCCTTTGAGAGGGTAGTCAACTTGTGCGGCTATAACGAACTGATGCCCGATCGCCCTCGGAGTCTCCGATATAATATCTCGTGCTTTTCTTCCAGGGTTGTACAGTCTAGATTTGTTAATATACCACTTTCGATCAATACATATTTATGCCATTTACCTTACAGCTTCCAAGTTTCGAAATACGCAAATAGATTTAGTGCCTTGGACTCTCCCAACGTTCGTAATTATAGACACAGTATATGTATTGAGTGAGATCGTCCCCGGTGTTATGTACCGAAAAAAATGCAGGTGAAAGAGTGAAGAGAGCCAAATGTGTCAGAGGTTGGAAGCTTCCAGAGGTCCAATCTCGAAGTTTGGGATATATGCTGAGTGACAATGCAAAGTACTGTCCATCTGTGGACCCGTCGACATCGACAAGAGGAAAATGCAAATGCGATAATCATGCATACACAGCACAAAGCTGCAAAGATGCGAAGTGGGCTGAAAAGTAAGATCAAGAACACAGAGAAAGGGGGTAGGCGAGGGAACGATATGATGAATATTGCAAAAGTTCGAATAGGCTCATGTGCGTAGTATGAACACTATTACACCAGTATATCTTCCTCGATGACTGCATCTCGAGATGGAACGATGATAGGCTGACCTAGTTCAGCAAACGCAGGGCGAGGTGGCATCGGGCTCATAGCCTTCCTTTTAGCTTCCATGACATGGAAGAGACGAACACAGGCATACGGGTCAGTAGCGGCATCTACAAGAAAGTCAGAAATCAGTCTCCAACCAGAACAGTCGGTGCAATCACTCACATTGAACCTGCTGGTAATTCAATGTACGAGTCCAGTCTCCACAGCGCACATCCTCGTTCTTATCGAGAGGGAGACCAAGATGCTCTTCCACTTGATCGCTCAGATTGACACCCCTTTTGTTCACCAGTTTCGGTTCGTTCTTGCCGAACTTGACTAGCTTGAACAAATGGCTGAGCTCGAAAGTGGCTTTCGCATCAATACCCAGATACTTGCGCAGCCGTGTGCAGTCCGCTTTGATTGAAACGCCGACTTTCAGCACATCGGGGTTCTCGATCAGTTGCTTTAGTGATGGTGACACTAAATCTTTCTCAGTCCTGCCAGGGAAAAGAGCAACTTGGAAGAGGCCTATGCGCTCCTCGTTGGCGATTTGAATGAGCGATACGTTATCCTTTATGCCGTCACGACTGGATGCCGATGATTTCCACTCCATGTCAAAGCCGATGACTTTGCTTCCCAGAAAGTGCTGAACCATTGCCTCGGTGCTTTTGAGTGACCGGCAATAGTGGACGACGATTTTATCACCACTGGGGCTTTGCTGTGATTTGTGGGTCCAGAAAAGTGGCGACGAGGTTTCATTCGCATTTATCTCGTCTTTCAAATGAGGTGCCTGGTCATCCGCAGGAAGGATTTCTATCAGAGGCTGGGTTTCACAGGTGACTGACGAGAGTTCATCCTCAGTTGTGCGCTCACGGAGGATTTTGCGGCTCAGATCACCAGGGTGTTGGGGCTCTGAGAATTGAGAGCTTGCATCTGTGCTGTACCCCCTCTGGCCTGCGCTCCGTGAAGAGTTGAAGAACGATGAAACAACACCAGGCTTAGCTCCTGGCAGCCGGGTTGTGGGTTGAGTCTGGCGACGTGGCGTTGAAACACCAACGCTTTTTTGGTTTTGTTCTTCAGGGTGGTCTTGCAACACTTCATGATCTCGCAATTCCGCTTTCCTCGCATCATACCTAAAGCGGTTCTTTCCACCACTGCGTTTTCTTGTGCCTTCTGCGGGTAGCGGCAGCCATTTGCTATTTCTGTGACGATCATGAAGAGAAGATGCCCGAGGGGAATCAGCGATTCCCTTGTTTCGGGGGAGCCGCACTGGAGACGGCACTAGAGAGCCAAGCTCGGGAGTGAACGACTGATTTGTTCGTGCTAGGTCCCACGCATCATACAGTTGTTCCCATTGAGCGGGCTCGAATTCACGGACAGCCGAAACGAGATAAGCATCCTGAGAACATTTTGCCATGAGATCGAGCCATTTTGTAAATGGCTCTCCAGGAGTCTCATCCAAGCTCTTACGCCAGGGTCGGGGCCTCACAGATCCCGACCGGCTGCTTATCAGAGCAGTCTTGAGTCGATTGAGTTCACGAGCTTTTTGGCTCCCCTCCAGTGGTTTGATCCCCTCGGAGACCCGGTGCTGTATGCCTAACTGGCGTTCTCGAAGGAGGCGCAGCCAGTTCAAGTATTTGAATTCAGCAAAATCTGCTCGGAAATCACTTCGACAAGCTGAAAACTGGGCGCACCATAGCGACAAGTCATGCGATTTAGATGATATAGTCTCTCTGGGCACCCATGACCACAATGGCCCGAATGCCCCTATGAGGCCGAATCGAAGGTAATCGACCTCAGAGTGAAGGCGCCACATCATCAAATTAGTAAGCTCAAACAGGGCTGTTGTGTTTAGCTGTGTCCAGTAGATGGAAGATGGTTCGAGATGCATATATTTCGTGCTAAGCTTGGCGCGCACCTTTTCTTGATTCGCTTCCAGGATTTCATTCGAGCCCCGCAAGGTAGAAAGAACAATCTCTTTGCGATCTTTGGAGGCGTGTCGGGTGATATGGTTCAAGTTCCAGCGATCCATCTTGTTTAAACCATGTTTGGCATATTGCGTCTCGCGCCAGGCTGCGCGCCAAGTATGAGCGCGCCGGCGCAGCTCGAGACTAAGCTCAGCGCCTGAGCTGCGGAGCTCAGCAAATCGCAGCGCATCCTCGGCACCAAAAGAACTCGCTTTGCTCAGATCTCTGCAAAGCAAGTGAATTTGAGGGGAGATTTCCAACGTCGCCGCAAATTTTCGCTGCAGCTCACTGTATACAACCCTGGACTGCTCCAGCGGAGCAAGGATTCCATCCACTCGATTTTGTGCCCTCCGGCGAGGTTGCAGAAATTCCCAGAGGAATTGTTTTTGCAATGAAGCAACGGCTATCGCCGATGAACGGACTCGAGAAGCTAGTATCTTTGTTGCGGAAATGCATGTCTCTACTCTCCAGCGGTCGATTTCGAGCCCGGATTTTTTGATGTCACGCGACCACTTTGGAACTGGCCAGAAGGCTATGGTGCAGAAATCATGGTCGATTCTTGCAATTGCACGTTGCGATTTCGAAACGGAAGCGTCCAGGAAGCCCAAACCCTGGATGGAAGACGAGAGGCGTTTCAATTCAACCATGTACCCTCGGGTAACTTTTTCAGCTTGCCGGACGTCATAGACACTCAGTGCAACCATATTAGTGAATTCTTTCGATATCGAAGATGATAGTGTTTCCACTTCAGCCCCAATTTGCTGTGTAACGGCATTTGCTTCTGATACTCTCGCATCGGCTGCTGAAAGGACTGCGTCCAGCCGCTGTTGTATAGAGTTTGCCAAATTATCGAATTCAGACACATATGTCTGAGTGACTCTCTCCGAGTGAGCAACGTCGTGCGTCAATTGTAAGATTATATCATCGATTTGCTTGTTGAGGCAATCTGTGAGAGCCTGCGCATCAGCCTGGTAGCTTTGAACAGCCCTTGCGCTTTCTGAGATCAGATCACCCAGATGCGTGTACTTCAATTCGAGGAAGGTTTCAATCAACAGATCATGCGAGGGAAGCTTTTCAAAATCATGTTGAATCCTCGCCAAGTTATCCGCCAGTTGCTTTGCGCTAACCCTCGACCGAAGCAAGCTACCCACATTACGGTGCCGCGCTGCGCGATTGGTCGACTCGGCTGTTCGCAGTGGCTGGTAAGGCCGGGCTGGCTGAGCGGATCGAGCTGGTTGAACAGGGGCCGGCTTTAAGACCTCATCGTCATCATCCCATATGCCCTTCCGACGTGAGCTAGAACTGAGATTTCGCCGTTGCGACAGCGCGATTCGAGCGTGGGCAGCACATGGTACAGATACAGATGGACGTCGGTGAGCGGAGATGGTGCCACTGGACTTTGGTTAGTAGGCTGCTCTTGGGAGTACCGAAATTGGAGACATGCTTACCATGCTTGTCCACGCCTCGACTGTATTGAGAGGTAGGACAATGATCTACCGGGATGGCCGTTGAGCTTGAGAATTGAGGATCGGGTCTTCCCACTCCGTGAAAGGTTCGGCCGCATGCGCATTCTGATTGGCAAGCATAGTGGACCTGCCTAAACCCCCATAGACACTCGAAACGAAGTCAATGTGTCAAAGAGAATATAATTTAGCTTGCAGCCAAGTTCCCCAGCTGCAAGCATGCGAGCAATCTTAATTGAAGTCGGGATTTGAAGTTCACGCCGCGGAGCTCCACACGGAAATCAACATTTGAGATGCACTAGACCCAATGAGGACTAGTGGCTCGGAACGGAATATCTGCGGAAAGACAGACAGGTTCACGTCCTTTTCTATATCATTCTTGCCCACGCGGAGAAGCCGATCACATTCAAGTTTAGCATCAGACGCTTTCCAAAAATTCAGTCACCTTGACTTGATTGTCCCTCAGCACCATGGCTTCTCAGCTTTTGCCCCTTGGTTTGTGCCCCATTCGTCCAAACCCCGTGACCCCCACTAACTCCTTTGATAGAGCTTATTGATAAGTGTGTCGGCTCCCGAATTTGGGTGGTCATGAAGGGCGACAAAGGTCAGTCTCGAATGAATGTCTTGAGAACCTTTGATTTTATGCTGACACCCACGAAGAGTTCTCCGGAACCTTGCTCGGTTTCGATGACTACGTCAGTGAGTATTCCCTCCGATAACCAGCAGTATGCAGGCACTAATTTTGCACCCAGACATGGTTATGGAAGACGTGACTGAATTGTACGTGATTTGATATTCTTCATCTTGTATCAGGGAGCGTCAACCCATGGTGGTTCCACCACTTGGCTTCCACCCCATTACTACCCAGGGGCTTCTGCTTGACGCCCAACTCTTTGGCTCAACCTGCTTGCAATTGAGATAGCAATTTTCTTTGCATCATATACTGACCTCTGTTCAGTGACTACAGCGGCGCCCAGATCAAGCTCCCCAAGCTCCTGCTGAACGGCAACAACATCTGCATGGCAAGTTACCCACGTCAACTCTATTCGCAGAGAGCTAACCAGAGAAATAGTTGATTCCTGGTGGCGAAGGCCCCGGGGCAAGCTCATGATTGAGATACCCAGTTTGCGTCCACGAAAAGACAATTTTGTGTATTAACGATACCAAATGCAACGAGATAGAACATAATCGTTGAATGAATGAACTTCACGCCCATCATGTGCCAGGGACATCCATTACTCTCAGGCGGCTTAAGGAACAACGCCCTGAAGCATATTGCCAACAACCGCGAAATGCCAGCTAATTGATCCAGAAGCCACTGGCAGCTTTGATGACGTCCTCTCGACTGCAAGGACCCGTAGCCTCCTGGATCGGATTCATGAAACAAGCCATGCGAGAACTAGCCCCTCTGACAGAGCTTCCGTGTCCAGATAAAGTGCCAGATTAACTCTGACCGGGCTATTGACGGGTAGTTCCGGCCCCCACGGGCTATGCACAGTTTATTGCCGGATATTATAAGCATATTGAAGTGATCACCCCCGACACCTACCTGAACAGGTCAGCTCTTAGATGATAAGCGGACCAGCCAGTCGATATGTGGCGTCCGCAGCTCTTGATGGCCCCAGAGTCACCGGGCCGGGTATAGTTGGTTAACTGTTTCCAATTAGTGGTGATTGAAACAGGAATCCCGATTAAGTGTCAAATCACCTAGCTGGATGATTTCCCAAAGCCAGGCGTTTAGATCAAACCTACGCCGGCCCGGTGCTACTAGACGCTGACCTCTGTGTGCCTCTAAATTTATGAATGCATCATGGCTATGGTTGTCGACCCACTAGATTTCATTGTGTTTCTGCATATGGTTTAACCAGATCTTGGCCCAATCTAAGTGTAGGCATTTCTAAGCGTAGGTATTTTGGTACCCGGCGCATAGGCCTCAATAGGATGTTACTTTGATGGATCACATTAGGCTTCCACTCTGATATTCCGGGGGTGGATGTTAGTGTGGCCTTCCCCAGACTCGCGAGCCAACGATGTGAAATTTGTTAGGTAACAGATTGGTTCCCCGCAATTTATATGCACCTAAAGTTGAGCTCTCCATCTTTAACGTCCTTCTACTTCGGGATTATTTAGATCGGGTATTTCGAGAATCCTCAGAATGGCGAGCTCCGACTTGGCGCAGAACTCGAATCATGTCAGGCTGGAAACGGGTACCTCCGCACGGGTGGCGACCCCGATCAAGCTTGCCACAAAACCCGACCGTCTAGCAAATCAGATTTTGCGGGGATGAAATTAGACGGCCTTGTTCAGAACCGTGACCATGAGACTCTAGGAACTGGCCATAGTCCGCGCCCAGTTCCCAGCCTTTCACGCAAGGGTCAGCCGAACACAGTGCCAACCCATTTCGATGCTACCGTGGCTATCTCTTGCGGGAGTGCAGCCAGTAAGATGTCCTGGTGGGCGCCATCAAATGGGGCTTTCATGGCTGGGATTCAAGCAACCGTTCGAAGCTCCAGGCCGGGATCCCTGCGTGGTGGGTCGTGAGTCTCCATGCTGTTATCCCAGATATGAGCTGAGATTGGTGGATCCCCGACTGCGAGATAAGAGAGCGCGCGTGTCCACATCTTGACTTGGCCCCCAAACATCCCCTGGAATGTCATCTCACAAAGGATGGGCTACAGAACAAGTGATCGCGGCATCCCCGAGTCTTGACTCTTGAGTGGCCTGAAAGTCTATTCGCGACGCGAGGGTTTGGCCTGCAACCTACGGCATGACCAGCATATTGCCCAGCGATAATACGAGCCTGGGTCAAGCACTGGCACTGAGCCAAGATCACTGTCTTGAACACATGATTACGTCCTAACCACTTCTACCGCGCTTCCATGCATATCAGTGGCAGACCGCCACTGAACTCACGCGAATCGAACCACTGTAGCATGCCACCCAGTGCCAGGCAGTGCCAGGCAGTGCCAGGGCTCCCTGAGCATGGGATCGGGCCAGTTCGGTGCAGCCGTCTAGATCACAGTGCTAGGCAACCTTGGTAAGGGCAGAAAGTCAATTGCGACCCAGCCTCAGTGAGCCACATGGTATACACTCTGCATATTCCTGCCGTGGCTTAGTGCCACCATTCCGGATTTCCGTCGGGATGTTCCCAAGACAGGGGCCGTTGACTTGGCTATCTGACAGGATGCATGTGGCATGTGCCCCTAGAACATTCCAATCGTTCCCCTCCGTAGTGATTCATGCGAGCCATATCACAGTCAGATGGCATTCTCCAATGGGAAAATTCTAGTAAATCCGATAAATCAATGAGAGAGGAAAATAAAGAAATCCATTAAATATCCCTTATCATCCGAGGCAAATCGCATTGGGTAAGTATCAAGTGCGGAGAGATCCTAATAAGGCCTAGTGGACTTGGAGCCATGCCGTCTCGAGTCTTTGAAGCTTGGCTTTTTGTCCGCATTCTCTCTTTCCGTAGAGAAGTCGGGGTAATGACTTTCGATTTGGGAGTAAGGTGACGCGCACTATACTGTTCAATAAGCTAAAGGTGTCAAGATTAGTATCTTAGTATCGTTGTCTATCACGAGATAAAGGATAAAGTCGGTGGAGTCGCGCTAATTAGCCTTCTTTGCGACTTTAAAGTAAGACATCTCTTATCTCCCGACTCCGGGGTTATTCTCTGGGCATCTGCCCAGGTGGCCACTGGCGTTTGCAGCTCGAATATGTGATTAATGGCCTTTGGGAACGTATGAGCATGTCGGTCCATCTAGAAGGCTTGGGGCATGTACTTGTCAGACCCCGCCAAGGGGATCGAGGTCTGAACTGCATTTGGCCCGAAGGTTTAGGTCTTAGCGCAGGAGATTATGATTTATTTCCAGATTTATTTGCCATCGTTTATTATCTAAGTAAATTATTCGCTGATTGCCTTCGGGCTGGGTCGTATTTAAACCCTCACCATCCCCCCGGTTCATGCACTTGTTAACTCATTTTGCTTTTTTACAATAGTCTTGTCTGGCTTGGATTCTCTTCTGACAAGAGAATCATCCCTCACCATGGAGGAAAAGAAGTTTGAGGAGACGACCGTCCAAACCGGCTCCGATGGTCCCCCCTCTTATGGCCACTCATCGTCCACCAAGGCGGGCCTTGGTCAGCGTATTATTGATAGTTTCAGGCGCGATCCCAACCACAGCGTAACAGGTCACACTCACAGCAATGCCGGAGCCGATGGTTCAGGATTCGATGCTGAGACTGCCGCACAAAATACTGCCCATTCTCCACTACAACGTCGGTTGAAAGGTCGTCATTTGCAGATGATTGCCATCGGTGGTTCAATCGGTATGGACCCATGATTCTCAAATATTCTTGATCCTTTACTAACCTCCTCGCAGGTACTGGTCTTTTCGTCGGTTCTGGCAAGGTCCTGGCAGCCGGTGGTCCCGCCTCGGTTTTGATCGCCTATATCCTGATCGGATGTATGTTGTACTGTACCGTGCATGCTCTGGGTGAAATGGCCGTTCTATTCCCCGTCGCCGGTTCCTTCGCCCACTACTCTACTCGTTTCGTGGATCCCGCCTGGGGTTTTGCCATGGGTTGGAACTATGCGCTGCAATGGTTGATTGTCTTGCCCCTGGAGATTGTGGCCGCCTCTATCACCGTCGATTACTGGAATCCCGGAGTCTCGAATGCGGCCTGGGTCACCATCTTCTGGGTGATGATCGTCTCTATCAACATGTTCGGTGTCCGAGGATACGGTGAAGCGGAGTTCGTCTTCTCCATTATCAAGGTTACTGCCGTCATTGGTTTCATGTGAGTGTTGCTTCTCCTTCATGGTTGATCGTTGACTGACTCGTAAATAGTATTCTAGGAATCATCATCAACTGCGGTGGTGGCCCAGAGGGTGGATACGTCGGTGCCGCTTACTGGTATGACCCGGGAGCCTTCAACAATGGATTCAAGGGACTGTGCAGTGTCTTCGTGAACGCCGCCTTCGCCTTTGCCGGAACCGAGCTTGTCGGTCTCGCTGCCGCGGAAACCACGAACCCTCGCAAGTCTCTGCCTACCGCCGTCAAGCAGGTCTTCTGGCGTATCGCTTTGTTCTACATTGTTTCCTTGACCGTTGTCGGCATGCTGGTGAAGTATGACGAACCAAGACTGGTGAACGGATCTTCTTCTGCCGATGCCAAAGCCTCTCCATTCGTCATTGCCATTGAGAATGCCGGAATCAAGGTCCTTCCTTCCATCATGAACGTCGTGATCATGATTGCTGTCCTGTCTGTCGGCAACTCCTCCGTCTACGGCTCCTCGCGTACCCTGGCTGCTCTCGCTGAGCAGGGTCAGGCTCCCAAATTCTTGGCTTACATCGACCGCAAGGGTCGTCCTTTGCCTGCCATCATCATCGCCTCTGCCCTGGGTCTCCTTTGCTACCTTGCCGCCTCTGACAAGCAGACCACTGCTTTCGAGTGGATGATGGCCATCTCCGGTCTCTCCTCCATCTTCACCTGGGGCTCCGTGTGCCTTGCCCACATCTTGTTCCGCCGTGCCTGGAAAATGCAGGGCCATAGCCTGGATGAGTTGGCTTTCCGGTCTCAGCCTGGTGTGTATGGTTCCTGGGTCGGTTTCCTTTTCAACGTCCTTGTGTTGATTGCCCAATTCTGGGTTGGCTTTGCCCCCGTTGGATACGCGGAAATGACTGCCAGCGAGTTGGTTTACAACTTCTTCTCTGTTTACCTCGCTGCTCCGGTCGTCATTGCCTGCTACATTCCCTACAAGCTGTGGTACAAGACCAAGTTCGTCAGTTCTATGGAAGTGGACCTTGTCACTGGTCGTCGGGAACTCGATCTCCAACATATGATTGAACAGGAGCGAGCTGAGCAGAAGGATTGGCCCAAGTGGAAGAAGGTCTACAAGTTCTTCTGTTAAGGAATATCATTTTTAATCATTCTTCTGTCATATATCCATATCTACATGATACGTTTACTTGTTGAACAAACGAATAAGACGACATATTACTGTGAATAATCTCTTACCATTGGGCCAACTGCTGTATGTGCCGATCCTAACGTCGAGCCTCCAGGCTTGGCATGTCTGTGGGGAGCGTTGAAGATATTAAATATGACACGTATTCCATGAAACACCCCTAGACAAATTGAGGTACCTGAGTCTGGACCCTAGAAGCTTACTGCTTTCTGAATACTTGTATCAGCATGTTGCCCTGGATACATACATGGTACTCTATACTTCGAAGAACCCCTTTTTGTTGAAAAATCGACAGAATTAAGGATTTGCAAACCGACAGTGTAATTTTCAATCCCAAAAATAGTACACAATGTGCGCCCCAGTGGATTCGCAACAACACGCAGTGGGGCGCTGTACAAATTGTTCACGTTCTTCCGTTTCAGCCCCGTATCGTAATTTACGAGCCACATGACGAGGCTTGCGATATCTGGGAATCAACATCTCCAACGCTTCAATTCCACCTTGATCTTGTCTCTCATTTCCATCTCCGTATTGCTATACCTGCCGGGTCTTTCGCATCGCATCTCCCTTGGTATCGGCTTTCACTCCTTTCAAGAACGTGCGGATTCCTTTCACGGCGCTTAGCAGCGCTGTCTCACATCTCCCAAGCGATCGTCCTTCCGTCGGTCCCTCGATCTCTGCGCACCGTCATCGATCCCAAAATTTGGATTGCTTTGCCCAGCCCGCCACCCCGGTTTGCTTTCGGTGTGACAGGTCTCATCGCAGCCTCCGACAGCCTCAGTGGCTGGTGAACCATTTACTCCGATTGCCTCTTGACTTTCGCATTGTCTTCGCCCAACTCCCTATTACCCTCCGAACGTACGAATTTACGACTAACGCCGGTGCCCAATCTCCGTTCGCTTGTCTTTTGTGCTCCCGTTACGTGCCCCTGCTCAACTGGCTGAAGTTGCCATTTAGCCGCCATAATGCCCGGGTTTGCGGACTCGTTCTGGACCCCCGACTATGCTAGCGGGTTGGGGGTGCTGTATGGGAAACTACAGCAAGGTGTGGTGGAAAACAAGCAGATCCT
Source organism: Penicillium olsonii (assembly GCA_911174995.1). Classification (NCBI taxonomy): domain Eukaryota; kingdom Fungi; phylum Ascomycota; class Eurotiomycetes; order Eurotiales; family Aspergillaceae; genus Penicillium; species Penicillium olsonii. The sequence continues at coordinate 1,766,346 of CAJVNO010000044.1, forward strand.
GACCATCGCTTCCATGCGTGCAGAGGCGGAGGAACAGTATGGACTCCGCATGGGGGACATTGCCCCGAGCGTGGACCGGATGACAGCCGTCGGGTTCGGCAAGGACGACGGTGCGAGTGTCCGAAAGGTTAGTTCGACACCGCCCATCGAAATCGAGTAAAAGAGCTGACGCGCCAAATTCTAGGCATACGAAGGTATTCGCACCGAGATGGTCGAGGCATCTAAAAACCACCAAAAGATATCCAGCAACATCCGCGAGCTAGTTGTTACGCCGTTCCGTCGCTGGGGCGAACAGCATGAGATGCGTGTACAGTATTCGCATGACCTACTCCAGACTCGCATCAAGGAACATACCAAGCAGGCGGAGTTGGTCCGGAAGTTGCGCAGTACTTATTTCAACAAGTGTCGTGTCGTGGAAGACTTGGAGGAAGAGAACAAACTTGCTTTCCAGGACCCCGAGACGAGTCCGAAGGTCAAGCCTCCACCCAAAATTGTGCTTCCCACCGAGGAGGAGCCCGAGGAGGACCCCATCGAGCTGGGCGAGAGGGTGTTCCCTCCAGATCATATCAAGAAGCTCCTTACCCACATGCTCGATCATATCAAGCTTGGCGAGGCGAAGGTTCCCATCATCGGTACCTACTTGAACGTTTCTACTGGTGCGGACATTGCGCAGTACATCCAGACCTATATGGAAGCCGACAACCTTACTGAGGTAGAAAGGATCGGACAGGACATGGTAGACAACGGCTTACTTCGTTTGGTTGGAAACATGGGCAATGTCTTTGCCAACAGTTCCAAGATGAACTACCAATGGCGTCCCAAGGTTTTCCAGCTCACTGGCATTCCCGAGAAAAAGAAGCCTCTCATGCGTGTCACCTCAGTGGCCTCAAGTGAAGATGGCAGCGGCAGCGAATCACCCATGTCATCGGTCTCCGAAATGTTGTCCGGTTGGAACCCTCTCAACAACCCCTACCCCAACGAAACACCATCCGAGAAGCTTCGGCGAGAGGCTCTGGAGGCGGATGAGCGATACAAGGTTGCTGTCCGCAAGCTTGACCAAATCCGCTGCCGCTTGGAGGAAGAAGTCATCACTCAGCTCAAATACATGGAGCAGTGTGAACTCGACAGACTCAAGGCCATCAAGGCTGTTGTCCTTGACTTCTCTGGTGCTATCAGTAACGTCATTCCCAACCTGCAGAGCACGGTGGACCATATGATGCTGTACCAGGAGACAATCCAGCCCCTTGGCGACCTGAGATATTTGCTTGAGAATTACCGCACAGGAGGGTTTGTGCCCAAGATCCAAGCATACGAAAACTACTACGGCTCCGTTGAAGGTAAAAACCCCTGCGAAACATCTTACGCGCACTCTGCTAACTAATACAGAACAAAACTTCGGTGTCGACCTCGAGGCTAGGGCTCGTGTTGACCGCAAGCGTGTTCCAATCCTGCTTACTACCATCCTGACCTATCTTGACAATCGTAAGATATCTACCAGGCCGATATCGTGGTTTGATACTAACCGCTTTTTTGCAGGCTACCCCGAGCTTGAAGGCGACGAGACGCGACAGATGATCTGGCTCACGGATGTGGACCTCGCCCGGACGCACAAGCTTCGTTACGCTTTGAACAACAGCAAGGCGGACTATCATGAAATCCTACCTCAATACGAGATCCCTGTCATTGCAAGCGTTTTGAGATTGTACCTACTTGAGTTGCCAGGTCCGTTTTCCATTCCCTTTCACTCGTGGCCAATCTAACCCTCGACAGACTCCCTGGTCTCCTCCCAAGTCTATGAAATCGTGAAAACCATTTACTCTACCACCGCCCATGAAACCACGGAAGAAGGCCGCATCAAGGTTCTGCAGAGCACCCTTGGGCAGCTTCGCCTCGTGAATATTGCTACGCTTGATGCCATTATGACTCACTTCACACGCCTGATTGACTTGACCTCTGCCGACGAAGAGTACATTACGGCATTGGCTCAGGCTTTCTCCCCTTGCATTCTCCGTCCTCGATTCGAGAGCAGCTTGACGATGAACGAACGCCACAGCTACCGCCTAATCCGCGACCTGTTCGCCCACAAGGATTCCATCTTTGGTGAGCTCAAGCGCCAATCGAGTGCCCTTGGCGTCAACAGCGCCGGTCACCAGTCTCGTGCACGATCCATCAGCACTGATGAGAGCAACCGCCGCGCAGCCATGGAAGCCCGCCAGCGAGCCATCGTGAACCGCAGCCGTGCCACTAGCCCTGCTGCCCGCCAAAGGCACCGACGCGACCGCTCCAGCGGCGCCTCTGAAATGGGCCGGTTCCCAATCAACGTTAATAGCCCCTCCTCCATCGCGGACCGCAGAGCCGTCCGCGGCCCTAGCCTAGACGTGCCGGCCAACGAATCCTCTCACGCCGCAGCTGACACACCTGCCGTGGTCACCCCGGCTTCTGAGCCGGCCACCAATGGCGCTCCTGCTGAATCTCCTGTTTCGACTGCTAGTATCAGTGGTTACTCAGGCTCACCCAGCCCCCCGCCTGTCTCCACTCAACTCGAGACTGAGACTGTCTCCGACGGTTCCCCGACTCCCACTCCCACACCGGCTGTCGGATCCGCGGAATTCGAGAAGCGGAACTCAGTATCTCGCTCTTCGGCTCGCTACAGTGGTCGTAAGCCTGGCCTTGGTAGCCTGTCGAATTTCTCCACTACGGCCTCCGGCGTTGCGGGCACAGATAGCAACCGCAGCAGCATTGCAGAGAGCGAGCCTAACAGAGTCACTCTGGAAGACAAGCCCATGGACGACTAAGCGGCTGGACCCTCAAGTCTGCTTCTGCACGAAATATGTGCCAAACCCTTTTGTATAGAACCTTGGTGGTGGCATTGAGAGTCTGGGCTGTGCCTATGCGCACTTTATCATGATTGGTATTTGCCTTGCTTCTCGAATATGGTGATGACCCCTGGAGTTCGACTTCAGTCTTTTTGCTTGTGTTACTTTGGACTTTCCTTTCGTGCCTCTTTTGAGGCATGTATGCATACATACCCTCTCCCTTCTGTTTAGGGGGGATTGTTTACACTTTGGCTTTTTTACTGCTTCGCCTCTTATGTTCCTTCATGCTTTTGCTCTTGCGCGGTTATGCCCATGGTGTATGTATACTCTGCTTCTTTTGCATATGAATTTCTTTCTTTGTTTTAGATTCTACAAAATGTAAACGTTGTTCATAACCTGGGCTTTCAGGCAATACTTGTTGGTGCGATGTCTCCACCAAGGCTTGGGCTCGGGGTAACAACCGCCGAGGGACCCCAGACAACCTTAGAACACATATACGACCTTTCACTTCCTCCACTTTAAGCAAACACTCATCCCAAAGACTGTCCTTTCTATACTTACGTCGTAGCGTGGGATTCGCAACTGGAAAAGGTACTCAATCCCGCATTCTCCAAACATCACCTCTAACCCCCGCAGTAGACCAACCCCAACGCCCAAGATGAGCACACCACAAATAGTAGACTCGCACATCCACCTTTTCCCAGCAAGCCACCTCGAAACACTATCATGGCACAGTTCCAACAACCCCTTAGGCGCACAGCACAGCGTAAACGAATATCGCCAAGCAATCAACTCTCAAGTCCGAGGCTTCATATTCCTCGAAACGGATCGGATTTCCTCTCTCTCCCCGCCCAATTGGACCCATGCCCTAGACGAAGTCTCATTCCTGGCGCGCATTGCACAAGGCACGCCTATTCCAGGTGAAGGCCACGAGCCACGAGATAAAGATCTTTGTCTGGGCATTGTTCCCTGGGCGCCTGTTCCCAGTGGTGCGGATGAGGTCGCGCGGTATATGGAACTTGTGCGTGAGCGGAGTGGTCAGGCCTGCCAAGCTGTTAGGGGAGTGAGGTATCTTGTTCAGGACAAGGCGAAGGGGACTATGCTTGGGGATGGATTTTTGGATGCGCTAAAGTATCTAGGGAGGAAGGGCTTGACTTTCGATCTTGGGGTTGATGCTAGGAGTGGTGGATTGGGACAGTTGAGGGAGGCGGTTGAGATGATGGAGAGACTTGACGAAGGGGACGGTGTGAAGATCATCATTAGTTGGTTTATGTTGGCTGTATACAAGGAAATCTCGCTGACGATTTACAGATCATATGTGCAAGCCTAACCTTCGGCTTTCGGGGGCAGAAGTGTTTTCTCATCCTGAGTTTTTGGAGTGGAAGGATCTTATTGGCAAAATGGCAAGGGTGCCTGGCACTTATATGAAGCTTTCTGGGGCATTCTCGGAATTGTTGCCTTTGGGGAAAGAGGTTGATATTGCGAATATCCTGGATTGTGTTCTGCCTTGGACGGACGTGGTTTTTGATGCTTTCGGGCCTGAGCGTGTTATGTTCGGATCAGATTGGCCTGTTTGCAATCTTGGCGGGGGTGGAAATGATGTTTCATGGGACAGATGGAGGTCTGTAGTGGAGGAACTCCTACGGAACAGAAAGTTTTCCGAATATCAGAAGAGAGGCGTGTGGAAAGACGTTGCCTTGCGGGCATACGGAATTGCGATATAGATATTGTGTTTGTAGAGAATCCAAAGATCCTTGTTGGACAAGACTGCGTGTTTCAAATGAAATCTATATACATCACTGCAGATTGACAAAGAGGCCTCCATCAACTAGAAGCTGGGCCCCAGTTACATACGAACTGAGTTCCTCACAAGCCAAGAACACAGCCGGACCAGCCAAATCCTTAGGCTGGCCAAGGCGACCAAGCGGAATTCGGCCTTCCATATATTCTCTCTTCACGGGATCTTTCATATCCTCTTCGTTCAGCTGCGTACGAATAGTGCCAGGTAGCAACGCATTGCAGCGAATGTTGTACTTTCCAAGAGCACATGCACACGACTGCATCAGACTTAGGACACCTGCCTTCGTGGGCGTGTAGTGAGTTTGCTGTGCGCCACCCACCAGGGCAGAGATGGAGCTGACGCCAATGATGGAGCCTCCAGGTGGCGATTGAGCCTGGGCCATTTGGCGTGCGGCGGCCTGAGTTGCGAAAAATGCGCCTGAGAGATTGGTAGAGACAGTGTGGTTCAGGAGGGAGGGTTCGAGTCTGAGAATGTCAGTGGCGAGACTACCATGAGGCTGGTCTGTCTTACTCTAAGAATTCAGCAAACTGACAGACGCCTGCATTGCTGACGAACACGTCTAGTCGGCCAAAAGCTTCAACGGTCTTTGCGACAAATTCGCGGCCTGTCTCTGGTTGGGAGATATCGCCTGATACAGTGATGAAGCGGGTAATTGCTTCAACCTCGATCTCCTTCACGTCATTTCTCAGTGCTTCAAGCAAGGGCGCTTCCTTCTCGCCACCTAGATGACTGATTGAGACCTTTGCGCCGTGGCGGATGTAGTCGAGGGCAATCGCCTGTCTGGTCAGTCTGGGTTCATTGCAAGAGCCAATTGACCTACCCTGCCGATTCCTGTGAGACCGCCTGTGATGGCGGCAACCTTGCCTACTAGTAATGGAGGGAAAGCCATTGTTGTGAATGCAAAATGAAGTGCAAGACGATTTTCGTTTTCGCCGATAAGGCCTCGGCATTTCGCGATGATGTTAGACCGAGTGTGGGGGAAGCGCGGGGCAATAGGTGGCAAGTTCGGACTTGGTCTATACAGTATCCCTCATGGACAGATAAGTGATCTAGCTATGCAAGAATTAATATCTTCTGGCAGGTGGCCATCATTCTGGATCCAAGTTCCAACGTTGAGATCCATGATGGAATATAATAAGTCAAGACGATGATATATCCTGAGTCATGGAACATAGAAGACAAATCGGGGCTATGGAATATTGTTTTCGTCGCTGTCTTGACTTTTATCGGATATAGACCCATGCTATTTGAAGATTATACTCTGAAACTATTTTGTGACAGGCAAGACGTCCTAGTCTTGATACAAGCACCTGAATTGACACTCATTGGACCATAGCTGGCTACAATGTAGTATCCGAGTCAATTCCTGAGCAGGCCCAGCATAAACAACCCCACATATCAAATTTCACCTTTCTCGATCAAACTGGAGTGCAGAATCATACAGATAGACTGCAAGTGCTCAATTCGATGCATGTGAAATTCTCCGTTTATCCGCTGCTCGGCATAGTGATACCCCGAGCCCTCGGGACAAGCTCTCCCCGCCTGTTTATAGACGGCCATTCCCCGCGTTTTATTTCTGCTCCGTGTCTTTTCTTCCTCCGTGAGTTGTACTATTGATCACGGTGTCGGTCATACAGAAATACTTCACAATGAGCTCAATCAAGGAATTCCCTCGCATTAAGGAAGTCCGCACCTTCATTATTGATGGTGTTGGATCTGGCGGCGATTACCACAATGTATGGATTGAAGGACTTCGATTGAGTGCGAATTGCTAATGATCATATAGGTCAAAGGTGGCCACTGGCTGGTCGACAGCAACATCTCTACCCCTATGACCAAATGGGCACAATTCCGTGGTTCTCGTACATCATGGGGTATCAACGTGTTGGGTTCCTTCTGCGTCGAGATTGAGGCAACAGATGGCACAAAGGGCTTTGCCACTGGCTTTGGTGGTCCTCCTGCATGCTGGCTCACCCAGCAGCATTTCAACCGTTTCCTGATCGGTGCTGGTATGCATTGCACTCCAACAATACTGCATTCATGGCTTATTTCTGACGCTATGCTTCTCTCCAGATCCCCGGGATACCAACGACCTCTTTGAAAAGATGTACCGTGCCTCCATGTTCTACGGCCGAAAGGGTCTTCCTGTCGCAGTGATTTCAGTCATTGATCTTGCACTGTGGGATCTTCAGGGAAAGATCCGCAATGAGCCAGTTTACAAGATGATTGGTGGTGCTACCCGTTCAAGGCTCAATTTCTACTGCACCGGTCCCCAGCCCGGATCAGCCAAGGCTGCAGGATTTATTGGTGCCAAGGTTGCTTTGCCTCATGGACCCGACGAGGGTACCGAGGGATTACTGAAGAACGTTGAATACCTGCGCCAACAGCGTGAGAAAGTCGGAGCTGACTTCCCACTCCGCGTTGACTGCTACATGTCTCTGACAGTCCCCTACACAATCCAACTTGTCAAGCGTTGCGAGGCTATTGGTCTCGACATCGACTGGTGGGAGGAGTGCCTGTCCCCCGATGACTTCGACGGCCACGCTCTTCTCAAGCGGGCCCACCCAACTGTCAAGTTTACCACAGGAGAGCACGAGTACTCTCGCTACGGTTTCCGTAAGCTGATCGAGGGCCGTAACCTTGATATTCTCCAGCCTGATGTGATGTGGGTTGGTGGAATGACCGAACTTCTGAAGGTCTCCGCCATGGCCGCTGCTTATGATTTGCCCGTCGTTCCCCATGCCTCTGGGCCTTACTCCTACCACTACGTTGTGTCTCAAACGAACTGCCCCTTCCAGGAGTACCTGGCCAATTCTGCCGATGGACACACTGTCGAGCCTGTGTTTGGTAACTTGTTCTTGAACGAGCCCATTCCCACCAAGGGTTACCTTGATGTTTCAATTCTGGACAAGCCTGGATTTGGTTTGGAGCTTAACCCTGCCGCTCCTCTCATTCCTGCTGCCGCTATTCTCACTCCTGCGCCCCAGAAGTCACTTCGTGCTCCTGACAACGAGCAGGCGGCTAACGAGTCTGCTTGAACATATTTGGCCTGGATTTACGACCATTGTGTTTATTTTCCACTTGATCAGTTGCTTATGGGTTATGCGAGAATCATGTACATACTACACATATATATATGAAAATATAGACGACGTATCTATTCATTTACTCGAGTACCTAGTATGTCCCAAGGTTTATTTTAATCGTGTTCGAGCACCCCTCAATGGGCGTGCAGCAAATGGCCTGAGGCTTGGCGTATGAAAATTGGAGTATTAAATCCCTGCACTGCAACCTCGGCAGCAGTATAGAATGTGAACGAATCAGATTCAGAATTGCAGCCAAGTGAAGGAAGTGGACAGTACGGAGTAAATCACGAGGAATTCCCAAAGTGGACAAACGCGGGGTGCCCCGGTTTCTGCCTGAGGCGTCATAGCCTTCGCTTCTTTTCTCTTTCCCTCGGCTGTCGACTTGTTCTTCTCGGACTATCGCCGTGTCAATCGTTTTGTTCTAGATCCACACGGTGGCCGACTCGGATATTCTTGCTTCGTCCTGCATCATGCTCGGCCCCTGATAGGGCGAATCGTATCTCGCTACATCAAAATGCCGAACCCTGCGCATCCCCAGATGTCCAACCAGCATCTCGGTAACCCCAGAGACCAGAGTGCAGAATACTCTTCTGCAGAGTCCGATAATGACCACATCGAGGCCAATGGCTCTTTAAAACGGAAACGCCCCCTCACTGTCTCGTGCGTACCTGAATCGCGTTCGCCCCGCTGTTCGGAACTAAGAACACCGAACTAACCCGCTCAGATGCGAATTGTGCAAGCAGCGAAAAGTCAAGTGCGGTATGCCCCCAAAGCTCACCGGATTCATTTCTAGCCCTAACAAGTCACTAAACAGATCGAGTGCAGCCGAGCTGTGGCTGGTGCACCCGCAACGGCCAAATATGTGAATATAGAGAGCGCAAGAAGCCTGGCCTAAGAGCCGGCTATGGCAAAGAGCTAGAGCAGCGCCTTGGTAAGTGACTTGTTTGGATTGGTGATCATATGTCTGACTTGCATTGCAGATCGATTGGAAGATATCATTCAGTCGCAAGCTCGCCTGATTGAAATGCACATCTTGCAAAATCAATCTTCGGTAGGCCATGAAATGCACCATGCAGGGCATCTTGCGTATAGCTCTCCATCAGTGGCCTCGGCGGCCCATGGACCCAGCCCCAGCACTGCTCTGTACCTGAATGATCCTGGTTCCTCGGTCACCTTGCCATCCCGCCGTGCAGACGTATCACTAACAAGTCCATCTGATACATCACCTCATAATTCCTCGCATCAATTTCATCATGCCATGGCGGTCACCCCAGTGGGATCAATTACACAGACTCAAAGCACACATCATGATTACACGGGCAATGAGTCGTCCTTGTCGGTCCCAGTGAAGATTTTCTCGAATCAAGAGCAGTCGCTTGCTGACCCGGATCTTGACCTTCCGCCATATGATCTACTCTATGCACTGGTAGATCTATATTTCGAGCACATCAATTCCTGGTGCCCGATCTTCCACCGTCGAACAACCTTGGATACGTTCTTCGGCCCAACACCTCTGGAGGAGGCAGACCGAATGGTCCTTTACGCTATTGTGGCAACGACTCTACGATTTTCTTCGGATGCCAGACTAAATGATCAAAACCGAAAGCGCTATCACGACTCGGCCAAGCAGAAAGTTTTGTTCTACGGCTTGGAAAACTCGTCTGTCAAGGCACTTCAGGCGCTTGTGATCCTAGCCCTAGATTTAGTTGGCTCCTCGAACGGCCCACCTGGGTGGAAGCTTCTTGCCCTGATCACTCGATCGGTGGTCCAGCTAGGCTTGGCTGTTGAGTCTAAGTCTTCCCTTGTCAACCCTCTTTATCCTTCAATATACACACTGAGAGCCGTCACGCTATCAGAACCAGACTCCTGGATTGAGGATGAGAGTCGCAGGCGTCTGTTTTGGATGGTATACCTACTCGATCGGTACTCTACCTTGGCCACTGCGTTCAACTTTGCCTTGGATGATAGAGATATTGATCGGAAGCTGCCTTGCAAGGATGACTTCTTTCTGAAAAATCAACCAGTGGAAACACGGTTGTTCCAATGCTCTAGTGATCGTGCAGATTACCTTAGTCACGCAGAGAATGTCGGCTCTTTTGGGCTTTATGTCGAGATTCTGGGCATTCTCTCGCGAATTCACCTGTTCTTGAAGAAGCCTGTGGATATTGGCGCTCTGTCCGATGTCGAAGAGTGGCAGGCGACATACCGCAAACTCGACAGCGAGTTGACATCGTGGGAATTCAATCTTCCTGCAGAATATGCATACGAAAATTCATCTCGACTCTTCAGCGGACCGAAAAATGGCCGGCCTCTACACAGTGACTGGGTACAGTTACATGCCACATATCAAACGTGAGTAGTTTATTCCACAGTTGTCTAATCTACCATTAGCTCACTAATCGATTTAGGGCTGTGATCCGTCTACACTCTTCCGCAGCATATCCAACAACTCGATCTCCAATCTTCACGCCTTCATACAGCGCAAGCCAACGCTGTCTCCTCGCCGTCGAGAATATCTCGTCAGTCACACGGTTTGTCGCAGAAAACAACATGCTCGACAAGATGGGTCCACCTTTCGCCTTCACCCTCTGGGTCTCAGCACGTCTCCTTCTCGTTCATGGCTCCACGATCGCGCACACCGTCAGCGCAGACATTGTCTTCTTCGTGGACACTCTCTTCCAGCTTGGAAAATACTGGAAAGTCGCAGAACGATACAGCAATATCCTTCAACGCGTCCTAGACGAGTACAACGAGTACCAACAATCCACCGCCCTAGATGGCGAGCGTACCACGCCATCGACTGTCAAAATCCTTGCCGACATGCGCCGCTGCGCTTTTGATCTGGATTTCTTGATCTCGCGCCAACCCCGCGAATCACCAGCGGACAATGGGATCGGCGATAGCCACCAGGCAAGACCTGTTCCTGCAATGCCACGAAATTTCGCCCCGAATGAACTCGAATATCTTGACGTTTTCGGCTTCTTCAATGTCCCCCGTGTACCACCCGCCAGAGCACCTGAATCGACTGCGCAATCGATGGCTATTCCCGACTCCGTCCAAGACCCGATGTCAATCCATGGATTGACGGCTGCGGATCCGCCTTCGGGGGTTGTTGATACCAGTCATGCCAACTCGAATGAGTTCAATATCACCAATTATTTAATTCCAACGCCTGAGACGGACTGGCTTTTCCGTCCGTCTTAGAGCGGCACTCTCAGCCTGTTCTCAAAACCTCGGGCATTGTTGGCTTTTATACGAGAAAAGTAGTAGCTGATGCGTTTGACAAATGCACACAAAGCATTCATATCGCTCACTACTTTGCCAGCCCTTTTTGTCTACTTATATCTGCGTCCCGTGAACTGATTTCCAGTCTCTTGTTGAGATGATACCCAATTCCTTTATCAAATTCAAATGTCTACCTTCAAACTGAGGACATCTCACGGTCACACCTAGTTACAGCCCAATTAAAGCAAGCTGAAGTTTTGTAGAATTGAGATTTTGAAGCCAGTTCAAACACCCTCCAAAAGCATGTAGCTCCTGTAAGAATCTAACTACACATGTGCAAGATACACCATACACAGAACAAGTGAAGCGATGGAACAATGAAAGAAAATACCATCTACTCCTACTCAAACAAAGGCCCCATGCCCTTAATTCGGCTGCAGACGAACGAGAACCTCCTCAAGGAACGCGTCCAGTACAGCATCAACACCCCCTCCCATATCAATTGAGTCTTCCATATCCCAGCGTTGGAGGTTACTGAAGGAGCGGGCGATTTCTTCAGCGACCTGTTCCATGCCCCGGTGGACGCGGACGCTGCGGTCGAAAATTTGCTCTTCTTCAGGTGTGGCGGGGGGTTCGCCTGGGTTGCGTCCTGGCTCGAGACGGACGAGATGGCGACGGCGGCGATCCATAGCGGCACGGAGAGCAGGGAGGATCACGGAGCCGCATGCTGTGACGCGATCATCTGGGAGAGGGCGGGGAGAGTTTGGTGTTGGGGGAGTGGAGCGGTTGAAGGGACGCTCTTCCATGTTTGAGGGTGCTCGCTTGGATTTCAGACCAGATGCGGGCCTGGTTTGTTGAAGAGTCTCTGTTTGTCTTGGAAGTCCTGGTTGAGAAACTCGGGGCGAATGTGGTGGTGGCTGAGGTGCTGGTCCTTGGGGCTCGACTGGGCGTGAGGACGAAGCTGGCTTTCGGACGATCTGACCGGATGGGGTACGGTAGACTTCTGAGATATTTGTGGATGATTGTTGGGTCGTGATACCTTGGTCTCTGACTGCAGGGCTTGGCTTGGCTGGGGGTGTTTCGGTGCGGCTTGCGTAGCTCAGAGCAGCCTGTGCGTATTGTTCGTTGAGACCTCGCGCGGCAGAGTTGTCATCTGCAGGTCGGCTTGGTTTGGCAGTGACCTTGCGTGGAGGAAGTGCTGTTTGAGAGGCTCGTTGCTTGAGGGGTGAAGATGGGGCCGATGGAGGAAGGGGGGTTTTTGTGGGAGATGCGTGGAAAGGGGACGGTGCTGCGATGGGCTGAGGTTGTGGGCGAGACGTGGAGGCCTGCCCCGGAGTCTCATCGCCCAGATCCCAATCCTCTGTCATATTCGCCCGTGCGTTTTGTTCGTTGCTCTTCATATGGCGCAAAGGGGGGGCGGGACCTTTTCCTACAGGACGAACAGTGCCAAAGTCCCAAAGATCCTCCTTCTCTTGAGACCGATCTTGCATTGTTTGCTCAGGTTCAGCATCATACCCATACCCATCGTCGTCGTCATCCTGGTCTTGATGGGTTATTTGCCAACGCTCTGCACGCTCAATGAGCTCAGTCAGGTAAGTTGTTCTTTTAGCGCGCTTCACAAAAGGGTGCTCGAGAAGCTCCTTGGCCGTCGGACGTTCCTTGGGGTCTCGACGTAGGCATAGTTCAACGAACTGCTTAAAGGGCTTGCTGAAATCGCCATTCAGGACGGGAGGCGGGTTTTTCGGAATCAGGAACAGCACTTTCATCGGATGGATGTCGGCATAGGGAGGATCACCACAAGCCAGCTCGATTGCTGTGATGCCCAAAGACCAGATGTCGGCCTTGTAATCGTATCCCGACTGTTTGATCACCTCTGGCGCCATCCAGAACGGAGTTCCCACAAATGTGTTCTTCTTGGTCATTGTCGCTGACAATTGCCCAGAGACACCAAAGTCAGCCAGCTTGACTTGGCCACTTGCGCTCAACAGGATATTCGCAGCTACAAGCAGTGTTAGCCATAGTATCCCCTGCTTAGTGCCTGGTCATATCAAACCTTTAATGTCTCGGTGAAGCTTTTTATCGGTGTGGAGGTAGTCCAAGCCGCGGAGAAGCTCTCTCAGGATAATTGCAATGTATTCTTCGTGAATCACACCTGGCCGCAGGAGACCATGGCAGCTGCCACCCGAGCAGAATTCCATGATAATCCACAGGTTAGACCCCTTCAAGTACGAGCCATGATATTTCGTCACATAGGGTGATTTCAGCTCAGATAGGATGGCAATTTCCTTAATGATATCGTCAACATCGTCCTCGGCATTTTCAACATCGATGATTTTGATCGCCACGGCCTCGCCGGTGCGTCTGTCGACACTGTAAATTGCCCATGGAGTCAATCATCTCAACTAATACACGAGCCGAAATCTTCGACTTACCCTTTGAACACTTTGCCGAAGCTTCCGCCACCTGAGATGAAGAGACATGATCAGAAACCAAGTTCCCGCTATGGCCTGTCGGTCTCATTTGGCAAGCTTACCGATGCATGTTTGCTTGGTGTAAATTGACTCGGGATCAATGGGACCCGGCATTTTGACGACTTATCTCGACCGGAAGACTTGATGCATGAACAAAATCAAAGCGATGACGGCCTAGCCACCTGGGCAGGTTCAAGTGTTGTGACTGCGCTCATCAGCACCCTGAGCGTCCACGGTATATCACGGAGGTGGGACCGTACCTAAGAGAGAATGTGGGGATTAATTGCCCACAGAGGTATGCTCGGACCGAATGATTGCAATGAGGATTGGAGCCGACGTTGAGTCCGACAAAGGGTCCAAGGAATGGTCCGACTCGATTGTGCTCAGGATGCAGGGAGGAAAGAAGGTAAATCAGCTCCCAAGGCTGGAAGTGTGACGGTCTGTCTATGTACCCGTGACCGCGATTCGAGACGTCTGAATGGAAGACCAGGTCAATACCGGGGATTTGTGCACATCAATGGGATGTTCTTCAGGTGCCCCAGCCCTTGCTTGTTTATCGACGCGGGGGTTTTGCCGGCGCTTATCTCAGGGCGGTGAATATCTATGCCCAAAGGGGTATGAGGTGACCTCGGAGTTAGTATGCGCAGATCGTGAGATTGAAAAGGTGATTTCGATCTTAGGAGGGAAAAGATCAGATGTCACTACGTGGTTCAGGTGAATTGCCTTATGGTCACTGGGATGATGTTAGTAGACATCACTCATGCGTCCCGAGGTCTTCTAAGAGCAAGTCACAATCAAGATCATGTATCAGGCAGTCTACCCGTGGACAGGATATGTGCCAAAGCTGAAGTGTGTAGTTAGATGTCATGATTCATTGTATGCGTCAGACAAGCGTCAGTGTTCTATGTAAAAGTGCAGATTTAAGTCTCGAAGATGAACAGCCATAGAGTCATGTAGGTTCACTGATCTCCGGGCAGAACCTGCCTGGGAATAAAGGTGAGAGATCCCATAGGATCTAATGCATTCCCATCAACGCCCTTAGAAAACGAAGCAAATAAAGTAGCACGACGAGAAGATGGAAAGAGATTACTCTTCCAAATAGCCAATCATCACGGTGCCGTTCTTGAGGCCCGCCTCTGCGATACTTATGGGAAGTTGATCAATGAGATTGCGTCCCATGTTGTTCAGGTCGAATTCCACACCAGCCTTGTCTTCCAAAGGAGGATCAGCTTTGAGCCATTCATAGATCCGTTGAACAGGATCAGACAAGGCAAACCGTCGGATCACTCGGCCAGAAGGGTGTCGGAACTGGATGCGAGTGGTGGTGACCGGATCCGCTTCAGGCTCGGTGTGAGGCTTGTCGCTGGGGATGGATGCAAAGACAGAAGTCTCGGTGTTCTCCGACTCGTCCATGGCCACATCTTCCTCGGCGCGGCTCTTGCCCTTCACATCTTCCGTGCTGCGGGTCAAGTCATCGGGGTCTTCCTGGGTCTGTCCAGATTCTCCGGCGCCGCCCAAACTGTTGCGCATTGCCATTTCCATCATCTCCTCTTCGGTCATGGCGTCGATGGTTTTCTCTTTCTTCTCGGACTTCCGTTTGGCGACAGGGTTGCGCACGTTGTGGTTCAAACTATACCGATCAAGGAATTCGTGAAGCTGCATGAGGAAATCGGCGGGCTTGACCAGTGGGGGCCCGGACCAGATTTTCATCTGTTCGCCGGTGCGCGGGTCGACAATGGCGATATGGGGGTAGTTATCCGAAACGTCACTTCCTTGGAAATAGTACTGGATGTATGAGGATGCGCGGGGGTCATCCTTGGAGTATTGGAGGAAAATGAAATGCTCCTTGACGGTATCTTGCACGCCACTGTCTTTCCACAGATCACGATTAAGAACTTGGCAGTCGAAGACTGAGGCATCTTGCACATTGATCAACAGCCATTTCTCACTGTCCTTGCCTTCATCGCGAGCGGCATCCCATGGTAGTCGGGACATTATCTCAAACGGAGGTCGGTACATCTCTGCGAGCATGTTCGACTTGGAAGAGGCATCTGAGGCGCCCCCGGTGGCAGCAGAAAGCTCATCGCGGCGAGACTCATCACCACCCGTCCATATCGACGAGGATTCTCTTTGGTTGAAGATTCCAGCTCGGCCTAGTGTATGGTGTCAGCTAATACGGGGGGTATCTCCAGTGTGGAAATTACTCACCTCCTCTTTGGCGAGCTCGGAGTTGGCTGAGGATATTGGCGTGCATGTCCTCGCCATCGTCATCGTAGTCTGCACCTGGCCCCACCAATGTCTCCGTTGTGCGGGCCATAGGCGCTCTGACTTCCTCTTCCTGGTCTTGACCTCCATACATTTGCTCTTGGAGGCGTCGGGCCATGGCTTCGTCATCGTCAAAAGCGGGCGCAGCGGAGCGTTGTGGGGTTTCGTCATCGGTATCCGAGTCAATGTTCACCACCTCTGAGTTGTTGGGGATGCCGGAGCCACGAGGCTGCGAGGGCTCGCTTGTCAAAGGCGCACCACCATTCTCGAAGAATAGTTGCATAGCCTGCTCGATGTTGAAGTCTGAGATCTGCAGGTACTGAATTGCGAGCTCCGGCGTGGAACCGGTGATTTCAGTAAACTGAGCTACCACATCGTTATCCATGGTGGGCGGAGTGTGGAGTGGTATCTTGAAAATAAAATGGAAGGTTAATATGGGGCTGTAATTTGATTGTGATCGAATACTCACTGGAAGCTTGAGAAATATCGAGAATTTGGAGATTGTGCTATGAGGGGACCGAGCAAATGTGGTGCAAACGGCTGCAAACACGTTGATCACCAGCAGTCGATAAATGCGAAAAGCTCAAGCGAAAGGAGAGAATAGAACAATCGACGCAACAAAGCGAGCTTCACTGATTGAGATGATTCCGTCATCGGGAAACATGGGCTTCACGAGTCGATCATTGACACCTCAGGCCTCAACACTTGAATGTGACGCGGCTGACTCATATTGCACGTGTGGTGGGTCTGCGTGCCCGTAATACGTGCGACGCGTCGCGACTCGCGAACTAATTACACTTCCTAACTGGGCCGTCCAACGTTCTTTCCTGACTTTCCTCCACCAGCAGTTGCGTCTCGACCCGATCCTTGTCTGAAGTCATGGCAGGAACAGTGCTAGGAAAGCGCAATCGCGTGGACTCGGAAGGTAAGAGACCCCATCCCACCTTCCCCTCCTCTCGCTGACCTCTTCAGCCCTCCCGGTACGCACCGCAAGCAAGCGCCGGACAATCGCGCCCCGAGCAAAGAAGGAAAAGGAAGTTGCGCCGGTACCACTACGACGGACAAGGTCTACTGTGCAAAAAGCACGTGAAAATTCCCAGCCCGATCAAGAGAATGGCGACAAGAAAAATGTTTCGGAGGATGAGACACATGTGGAGATTGTCTCCTCCAAGCATACTCTGCGCGAGGAGCAATTGAAATCACCTGTGAAGATCAACTCGCATTTCCGCGCCTCCAAGCAAGTGAAGGGGGAGCCCGAGAAGCTGAAAGATGTGCCGGAGACCGCAGAGGATGTGAAGCCGATCGAATTCAAGACCCCTTCGAAATCACGATTCCGCGATGCATTGCCACAATCGCCTATCACCCCCAGGCATCGGGTGCAGGTCGGGGCAAAGGCGATAACCCCACGTACCCCCCGCCACGCAGATCTCCCTCCGACGCCACGTCAAACTGCGACTCCTACCATTACACACTCCGTCTACTCGCAGGCCAGACAGCTGTTCGCCCGGGGTGCCAGCTCTGGTCGGCTCGTCGGGCGAGATGCGGAGCGTGAGAAGCTGGTCTCCTTCCTGACAGAAGGTGTTGAGTCTCGGAGTGGAGGCTGTCTCTACATCAGCGGTCCCCCGGGGACGGGCAAGAGCGCCATGGTCCAAGAGGTGTGCAAAGATCTCGATCTTTCTAATGTGAGGGTGTCTCATGTCAACTGTGCAAGCATGCGAGTATCTCGTGATGTTTATAGCAGACTCATCCAAGATTTCGGCGCAGATACGGATATGTTTAAGAAAAGCGAGGCGGATCGCTTGAAGGCCATGTTTATTCCGTCCAAGAACGCCGAAGATCTCTTTCTTGTCACGCTAGATGAGATTGATCACCTATTGAATGGGGACTCCGGGGTTTTACAATCACTGTTTGAGTGGTCTCTACAAAGCAAATCAAAGCTGATGTTGATCGGAATTGCCAACGCCCTCGATCTGACCGACCGCTCGCTCCCACAACTCAAGGCGAAGAACCTGAAGCCCCGCCTTCTGGCATTTTTGCCTTACAGTGCTGCATCTATCGCGGATGTGATGACAAACCGGCTTCGATCACTGCTTCCTGCTGGCTCGGAGGCGGATCCAAAGCTTGTGCCTTTCGTCCAGCCAGCTGCCATTCAGCTCTGCTCCAAGAAGGTTGCCTCGCAAACCGGTGATCTTCGCAAGGCGTTTGAGTTGATCAAGCGGGCAATCGATGTCATCGAGCAAGAGACCTGGCAAAAGCTTGAGAAGCAAGCCAGTGAAAATGTGGCGATTCTTAGTGAAAACACAAACCTGTCTTCGCCCACCAAGGGAGCCAGCATTCCGAGGCCAGCATCAATGTCCAATTACACCGTCATCACTGCACCTCGTGCCAGTATCGCGCACATTGCCCGTATCACCTCTGCGGCTTTCGGTCAAGGTACTGTTCAGCGACTGCAGAGCCTCAACCTTCAACAGAAAGCCGCCATCTGTGCCCTCATTGCGCTTGAACGAAAGCGTCGTCATCTGGAAGTTCCCTGCACTCCGTCCAAGTCCCGCGCCTCGGCACCTACCATCAAACAAGCGTTTGATACATACTGCGCCCTGTGCCGCAATGATAACATTCTCCATCCTCTGACTGCCACCGAGTTTAAGGACGTCTTGAGCAATCTCGAGACAATGGGCTTGGTTGGAGAATATCAAGGCCGAGGCCGAGGCGGGACCGTTGCAGGCGGCTCAGACCTGCGCCGCACGCCTTCGAAGTCTGGCAATATGCCAGGTACACCTCACAAGGCGCTTGACGAGCAAGGACTCCTCTGCTTCGTGTCCCAGCAAGAAATCGAAAGTCAAATCGCTGGCCCTGGTGAGGGCATTCTTCGACGTCTTCTACGAGGCGAGGGACTTTGATCGATCCTTCCAAGGTTGCATTTACTCCAGAGGTCGTGTCGCCATCTGTCTTGCATTCACCACTGCATCATGGGGTCTACATTCTTATGTACAACATCATTAGCCTGCTGTTTTTATTGTCCTTTTGGAGTTGGAAATATCCCTGTCTCATCATTAGCGTCGAGCTTCGATTTTCGCATTTTCCTTTGTCGGTCTTTTCCCTTCTCACTTTGTCCCTGTCTCTGTCTCTGGAGTCATGAAATCTGATGCATGTCGAAAATACCACAGAAAAAATCATAAAGACTATCATAAACCTTTCGTACACATATTTCCACCTAGGGACACTGGGCTCTAGATCTACTAACATGATTCACCAAGAAAATAAAAGACCCTTCCCCAAGGGACATTGAGTCACGATGCAAGTAGTGGCCCGTGCCTATGGGATCTCGGAGTGTATCTCCTCCTGTTTACTCCGTACAATTCCACAGAATGTCCAAATGTCACAGCTGAGAGATAAGAACCCCGCATGCCGAGGTCACCGAGGTCATATCACACCATCTGTCGCTCATCTGAGTGATAATACTCG
Source organism: Penicillium olsonii (assembly GCA_911174995.1). Taxonomy (NCBI): domain Eukaryota; kingdom Fungi; phylum Ascomycota; class Eurotiomycetes; order Eurotiales; family Aspergillaceae; genus Penicillium; species Penicillium olsonii. Next base: position 1,785,475 of record CAJVNO010000044.1, read on the forward strand.
TCGCCATTCTGACAGCCTGTTACTCATGGCCCACTCTCGGACCTGATATATTTCGATGCTCATATGTACTAGGTAAACATCAGTCCGGTGATATCCCCGAAAATCCCTGGATTCTTCCTTCTACAGACGAGAAACCCCTTCGGTCCTTGAAAACAATCTCCAGGGCTGGAACTGATCAAAGAACCCCGCAGAATGGCAGTCCGCACCAAGCTTGCCATCTGGCTATGGGGACCAGGGGCCAAAGACCGGGCCCTGCTCTCCAAACTGGACGTGACTCTACTCCCCTACTTCTCGTTGATCTGGTTCCTATTCGGCGTCACCCGAGCGAGCTACTCTTCTGCTTATATTAGCGGCATGAAAGAGGACCTCGGCTTCCAGGGCAAAGAATACAACTACATGACCACTGCGTACTTGGTTGTCTATGCTGTCTGCCAGATGCCAGGCACAAGTCTGTTGACTATCTATCGGCCTAAATATGTCTTTGTCACGGCCAATGTGACCTGGAGCGTGCTGACCTTGATCACATATAAAATGAAACATGCATGGCAGGTTATCGTGTTGAATGCGATTGAAGGTGGGTTTTCGGCTATTGCATAGTAAGTGTCTCTCGCCGACTGGTCCATGGATACCAGGTTTATTGGATTAGAATCTGACAATGGCAGTGTGGGAGCCCATTTCATTCTCGGGTCTTGGTACAAGAGATCTGAGCTCGGTATACGTGCCGCTGTTTTCTGCGTGTTTGGTCATATAGGCACCATGTCCGGTGGGTGGATTCAAGCAGGCCTGCTGGCAACGATGGCAGGAAAGGGCGGTCTTCCAGCTTGGAAATGGATATTCATCATTGTCTCGGTGATGACTGTGCCGGTTGCATTGTTCGGTAAGCTGGATCAGGATCCCTGAACGAAATGCCAGACTAGAAATAAATACTAATGATCGCGGGCTTAGGCTGGGTGTTCATTCCTGACCTACCACTCCACCGTGCAGCATGGTTTCTCAACGATGAGCAGAAGGAACATGCAGTGACGCGACTCGGCGTTCTACGCAAACATTCCTGGGATATCACGGTCTTCAGACGGGTGCTATTGAGTTGGCAATTCTGGCTTCTGCCATTCATTTTCATGCGCAAGTCTCATATATTCCGGACTGAACATGGCCTAACATTCTAGCAGTATATTCCCTGTGTGTGCAAATGCTATCCAACAACGTCATGGCCTACTGGATGGCATCCCGTGGCTACACGGTAATCCAACAGAACAATTACCCGACGGGGATTTACGCAGCAGCCATTCTAGGAACGGTGGTATACGCGATCATCTCTGACAGGATACAGTCCCGGTGGGAAGTATCCGTTGCCATCGGCCTCACTTTTGTCATCGGCTCTTCCATCCTCGTGTCAAGCCCATCCACTAATGCTGGCTACTTTGTGGCTTTCTATCTCCTCGGAACTACCTATGCACCTCAAGCAGTCTGGTACTCATGGATGGCAGATGTGACGAGTCATGATTTTCAACTCCGCGCAATCACTACTGGGTTTATGAACTCGTTTGACTTTGCCTTTGTGACTTGGTGGCCGCTGATCTTCTATCCTGCTACGGCCGCACCTAATTTCCGCAAGGGATATGTTGCGAGTCTAGTGACTGGGGCTCTGACATTGCCGTTGGTCGGGGTGATTGCTTATCTTGAGAAAAGGGACCGATCTCGGGGCCTTATAGGAAGGCTTCAGGTTGATGCTACATCGGATGAGGAGGAATATCTGCGAAGAGACGAGCCAGTCAAACCAGGGAGTGCGTCTACCAACGTACGCAGGGCAGGTGAAGATGCATAGCTCTATATGTTTACGAACATAGAAGCTAAGCCCCGCGGTTTCCAGGGTTATGTCGCATTGGGAATTTTTGATCAATTGCATTATCGGGCTCATAGTCAAAATATACATTCGAATACATAAAGGGCGTAGATAAAGGGTTCGCTGGGAAATTCAACATGCAATCATCAAATCCAAACGGAACGTCGTTCAAGGGGAAGTTCATATGCCCGTCAGAGGCACTTGCTCGTTCAAATTCTCCAAGCCGAGATCCTTGGCCTCGCCCCAGACGAACTTGCCGAATGTCAACAAGGCCTGGAAGATTTCCTTTCCTGTGGGTACGATGTTCTCGGAGGGCAAGAGGAAGCCATAGCTCCCACGATCACGGAGCTTGATCTGGTACGAGAATTTGGCGTGGAGTTTGTGGTAAAACCAGTCCAAGGCGCTGCCCCCGGCAGTCATTCCTGCCGTCGCGCTGTTGCCGTTGGGAAGGATGCCCTCGCACGCCGACGTCACATCATAAGACTCGTGCGAGGTCTGGCGGATTGATTTGGCCAGCCCCAAGGCGAGTTCTTCCAGACTCTCCAAAGTGGGAGGCACGGATGAACAGGAATATGAATAAGGGTACAAAATCTGTTGAGAATAGGAGTGAAGGTCCAAAAAGCCTAGAATGTCAGCGCGGCCATGGGCGGTCTCATTCATAGCCCAATGCGCCAGACGCTGGGATTCAATGGCCTCGAAGGGTTGTGCGCCGGCGTAGTTCTCCGAGCACGGGTTCGAGCGAGTCGACTCGCCATCCCATTCGTAGTCCCAGTTTCGATCCAGGTCCACACCGGGACAGATGGAGAGACCTGTTGGCTGGCGATTCTTGCGCCACAGACGGTCTGATTCCCATGAGTAGACGTATCCGTCCGGGTTCAGGGTTGGGATCAAAACCCAGTCATACTCTTGCAACAGCCGCGTCACTGCAGGCGTGTACCCGTAGTGCGTGATGAGACTATATGCTACGTATGTCACGGTCGACGTACTGATCCATTCCCGGGCGTGGCTTCCGCCCACGATGACGATGGTCTTGCGAGGCGTCGTGGTTGATTCTACAGGGGCGCCGAGGCGCAATGCCAGGATATCGCGGCCCTCGTAGGACAAGCCGATATTAGTCAGATGTACGTGCGAGGAGAACATTGACGCCATCAATCGCATCCATTGCGAGATGACCGAGAGCGGTTGATAATCCTGGAAGAACAGGTCGCCCATGGCCGCGGTCTTCTGAGCATCCACGGCAGCCCCGGCTCCAAATTCGGGATTATCATGACGCCGGGAGGGATAGGAGGCATAGATCTGATCGGCGAGGTTCTCCATGAGGGGAGTGTACGAGCTGCGCAGGGTTAGAGGGAGCAGGTCCAGCAGGGAGGGAATCTACAGCGGTTAGCAAGGTGCGTATCGAGCTTGGAGCGTCGCCGAACCATGTCTTCCGCCAGTCGGATATCCACGAATTCCGATGTGATGGCCCAGGTGTCCAGAAACAGCACCTGGGAGGCAGCCGCCAACGCCTCGGCCTCATCCGGTCGCCGCAACAGGAAGCGCAGGACCACATCACTCCCATATCGGGCATGGATATTGGCGGGCGGGGCCGAGTATTTCGAACAGGTGTGATCCAGATTCCATATTGAGCCGATGACCCAGTCGCGGAGTTTCGTCCAAGGGCGGCGTGGGTCGGACTGGGGGTCGAGCTGCAGTGGGGTGCTTGAACCAGCGGGGACCGCGGAGATTAAAGGGAAAACGGTCGCAGCGACCAAGATTGGAAGAAAGCGCATTGTTTGCGAATGTGAAGCACACAGAAAGAAAAAAGAGGGGGCTGCAGAGCGATAGGAGGTTTAAGCCATATCGATGACATGCATGGGGATTGGCGAATCAACGGGGATGGAGTAGATAATGAGTGTCCGAGATGTGATGAGTGGAGTTATGTGAGTATCAGTGTAGGTAGAGTAGAGGAGAGTAGGTAGAGTAGAGAGTAGAACAGAGAATAGAATAGAGAGAGAGTAGAGTAGAATGTAGAGTAGAGAGTAGAGAGTGTAGAGTAGAGAGTAGTGTAGAGTAGGCGAAGGTCTAAGTATACGTCAGTGGCCCATTCCTGTTCTGCTTCCGGTTCTGTTGTTCTACACACTATACCCTACTCCCTCCTACGAGTACTACTATAGTACTCTACGACATTGCATCTCACGGCATATCGAGTGGCGGAGATCTAGAACGTCTCCCGCGTTTCTCCCCTTTTTCCGTGAGCTGACGACCAACCTCCCCACCGCGTTCTGGAACCCACCTCCCCTGTCTAATGTATTTGTTACACTCTTTCATGGCCATCTAAAGTCACCATGCATTGGAAGGGCCTACGTCTCGTGCCCGATGGTAAGGATGGCAAGAGACACAGCACCCTGGAGGCTCAATCCAGACGCAGCGAACACCTCCCACGTCCCTCACCCCCCGCCACCGAACCCCGGTTGTCCGAGTCAATCCCTCGCCCGACCGGCGTGTCAAGCAGCCATGTTCACTTGCCTGGCCTGCAGGTGCCCGGAAGGGATTCGAATGAGGGGGTCGCGCAGGTCGACTTCGCACCCTCCTCGGGGGATACCCCCAGCTTGCGTCGCAATCGATTCAGCTTCATGAGACTGCGACATGCATCCGATCCCCAACTCTCCAAGTCCTATGTCAAGGCGGGCCAGCCAGATGCACCGCCGGTCCCCTCCTTGCCGCGTAAGTAAAACTAGGCCTAACTCTATTCCACAGCGATCTGACTGCGTACGCGGCATCTAGCTCCGAAAATCATCACCACCGCTCCTACTAGTCACGAACTCGATCGACCCATGAAACAGAGGTCGAGGCTCAACTTTCGGCCATCGTCGCGGAAGCAGTCCATGGAGGAAATGTCCCGGCAGCAGACGGAACCCCCAAAGTCACGACGGAGGGGCCAGGGCTCGACAGACTCGCAAGCGACAGATTCAGCGCTCGCCATGTCCCAGAGCATCACCGAGGAGCCCGGGCGGCTGTCGACAAACTCACTCCGGGGGAACCCACCGCACACCGATTCCCAACGCTCGTCCGTCATCGATCCCCGATTTTCCGAGTCGTCTCGTTCTGATCAGAGTTATGGGGACCAAACGATTACCCGGAGCAGCTCTCCTCGCGATGGAGGAAGTGCGACCACAGCAAAACGATTCCGCTTGCCACGATTAAAACGAACCCGAAGCCCCCTCTTCCCTCTGCCCCCGAAACCCTCACAGGCTCCAGTGATGGACAATACTCCGAAGTTTACACCCACAGACACGCCAAAGTCCGAGGCCTCCGATGCCATGGACCAGGTCTCACCGTTGCCGTCTCCCTCGCGGTCGACGGTGGGACTTGCAGCCACAGTCGCACCACCGCTGTCAAGGAATGACTCCACGAATTCCGCCCGCTCAGTCCGGTCAAACCCGTCATTAAAGAACCGAGGACGTTCGTCCACCATGGGATCGTTGGCCGAGAACCAGGACGACTTGTCGGTGGCCCCATACATGGCATCGTCGGCTCGCACATCGACCTCCACCAGTGGTCGCAAGAGCTTCGGTGATATGTTTAATATCACGCAGAGGCTGCGGCAGAATTCATCCCCACCAGACCCTCGCCACGGCTCCCCTGCACTCAGTCGCTCGCTCACACCGATCTCCAAGCCGGATCTACCGCCAGTCCCCAAACGAAATGAAAACGACACCCCGGCCTCGTACTTGACTAGATTGGAGGAAAGCTTGCCGCGGGGGATGATCGCCGGAGTTCTTGCTCAGTCAGATGAGGAGTTCTATAAAATCGGCCTGCGGAAGTACATGCGAAGCTTCTCCTACTTCGGCGATCCTTTGGATATGTCGATTCGCAAGCTCTTGATGGAGGTTGAACTCCCAAAAGAGACCCAGCAGATCGATCGGTTTTTGCAAGCATTTTCCGATCGATACCATGAGTGCAATCCGGGTATTTTTGCATCGCCAGACAAGGCGTATTTCATTGCATTCTCCATTTTGATTCTACACACCGACGTGTTCAACAAGAACAACAAACGAAAGATGCAAAAGCCCGATTATATCAAGAATTGCCGTGGCGAGGGAATCTCGGAAGACATTCTGGAATGTTTTTATGAGAACATCTCGTACACTCCGTTTATACACGTGGAAGATGCCAATCTCCGCGACCGCCATTTGGCCAAGCCACGCAGGGGGCTTTTCAAAAGTACCAGCACGGAAAACCTTTCTCGGATTACTCGAGAGCCAGTGGACCCCTATGCCCTCATACTGGAAGGGAAGTTGGAATCTCTGCGTCCAAGTCTGAAGGACGTGATGGATCTCGAGGATACCTACGAGCATTTTGGTACATCCGGACCGCCGGACATGGATACTCTTCACCAGGCTTTCACCAAGTCGGGCATTTTACAGATTATCTCTCTGCGCTCTCGTCCCGACGCATTTATGCCTTCTAGCTTGGACAACCCCTTGGACTCAAACCCGGGTCTTGTCGATATCAAGGTTGCGAAGGTTGGTTTGCTTTGGCGAAAGGATCCCAAAAAGAAGAGAGCCCGGTCACCTTGGCAGGAATGGGGCGCGATCCTCACTTTCTCCCAATTATACTTCTTCCGTAACGTGAATTGGGTGCGCTCACTCATGGCACAGCAGGAGGCGTACATCAAGAATGGTCGTCGTGGCACTCTGGTGTTCAGCCCACCCTTGTCCGACTTCAAGCCAGACGGAATCATGTCAACTGGGGACGCAGTTGCGCTACTAGATACGGGTTACAAGAAGCACAAGCACGCCTTCATGTTTGTCCGACACAATGCATTGGAGGAGACTTTCCTTGCCACTTCGGATGCCGAGATGAATGACTGGCTGGCCCATCTCAACTATGCCGCAGCATTTAGATCTACTGGTGTGCGCACCAGGGGTATGATTGCCACCAACTACGAGGGAAAGCGTTATCGTAAAAGCCAACGTCTTGGTTCCTTCTCTTCGCAAACCTCACAGCAGTCACAGTCCACTGATCTGGAGCCCCCATCACCGAGCATTGATACGGACATTGTTGCCGAATTTGTCGCCGCGCGGCAACAACTGATGAGCCAGAAGATTCGTGAAACAAACGAGAAACTCTTCGTCTCGCAGAGGCAACTCGAGGATTTACTCCAAAATGCTCGACACCTTCAGGTGCTAACTCCGGTTCACGCGCGAGCTCGGGAGGGAGTCATTTTGGCAGCGGGTCGGTTGGCTGCGAAAATCAAATGGGTCAGACAGGACATTGGTCGCAACAAGTGCTATCGTCAGATTTTGCTACGAGACCTAGGAGAAGATGACGAGACTCCTGAGAGCCGCGTCGGTTCTGTTGCCGAGCCTTCGTCTCAAGGCGATGCAGCGCGGATGGCGTCTCTGTCTGGGCCATCTGTGAAATCAGAGCCAACGGCGGAGAGAGCGGGTAGCATTGTGCCCACCATCGCCAGCATTGACACCCCTGAGCCCAACGTCGTTGTCACTGACGAACCCTCAGAAGGCGGATTACTGGCCAGGCCCTCGATCGCAGAATCCCGTCGCCCCAGTATTCCCGGGTCGGTCACTTCCTCCGATGTTTCCCGTATCGGACGTCGGCGCTCTGCTGTCACGATCCCCGAGCGCGCCAAGTCCTATTCACCCGATCCCAAGACGATCAAACTGGAGCGTGATGCCTCCGTTCTTAGCCGCGCCAGCAGGTGGGATGGGGCTAGCATTGCGTCTCGCACATCGAAGTTGACCTCGCCTGTGAGCTTCGATGACAACGAAGAACGGTTCTTGAGGGAGGCGGGTCTTCTGCAGCTCCCTGAGTCTCCAGGGCCCCGATCGGATGGCGGAGCACCTGAAATAACGCCCGGAAACTCCACCGAGGGCGACTCGGTGTCAGCTGAGAAGTCTGACAAACCAAATCGCGTGCGCCGCAGTCTTCATCGCACACTCCGTGACTCGCACGCTCACAGGCATCATTCTCATTCGAAGAAAAAGCGCGGCTCAATCTCGAGTATCGGACAAGAAGAAGACGACCAAGTGTCCGACGAAGGTGATATCCTCCCCCGCAAAGCACCCAGTTTCACCGTCCATGGCAAGAAAGCATCCATCGTCACCTTCGGCTCCGAATGGCAGAACATGCCACCCGAAGAGCGTCTCAAGCTTCGAAAGCCAACTCCGCACGAGGAACCCCGAGCCTCAGACCCCACCTTGCTTGACAACCACGAGTATCTCGAATTCGATACGAGCCCCGAACGAGCACATTCGTTACGGAGCACCAGCACCACCACTGGCCTCAGCACCCGCACCAATGATGCTGAATTCAAGGACGCGCGTGAAATCCAGTCCGAAGATGACGACCTCGGACGACCTGGCTCTCCTATCATTTCACCCCCACTCACAGAAGCAGATCGGGAGCCTCTGGACTCTACATACCCTCCTTCCACAACCAACGGACACCTTCACGCACCACTGCACGAAGGTTCCGCCTCCACCTCCCTGGGCGAACGAATCGTCGACCCACCATCTTCCGAAAGCCTACGCGAGCAAGCCGTTGGTGCTTAGCCTCGCTTCCGTTTTCACCTTCTCCTGTACATCCTACCCATTCTGATCTTGATCTTCTGCTTGACGATTATTATACCCCCTTTTCCAACCATTGCCTTCATTTGTCTTCTGTTGCCGCTTTGCATTCACGCCTGGGGAACATGGGCTTATTGTGCTAGGTTTCTGGCTATCTTTCTGTTTAGCATTCTGTGTCTGCATTTTGTAGACTTCTGCTCGTTTGGGTTGCGAGCATGGAAGGGCGCCTGTTTCATGTCCTTGGCTTGCCTTTTTTTACTGTTTGTCTGCATCATAGATAAAAGCAAATTTATGATTGACTATGACTCGATTTCGTCCACATTCTCAGAACCCAGAACCCTAGGTATGGAAGGCTCTCAGTATGCCAGCATAGGGCTGATCAAAGCGGTACATCGGCCGGTGAAGGACAAGTTTAGCAAGGAACCCCTGTAATTGCCCTTTTATTCTTTCTTTCTCAGTGTCAAGAAGTCTTCATTATGTACTAGTGTAGGCGCTGGACTCGAAAATTGAAATCCAGCCATTTCCCAGGCACTCCCACCCACTCCGTCTGCAGAAAGCAGCAACAGCCCAACAATTCTGCCGGCAGTAAGTCCGCAAGATCTCCAACCCACCCAACCCAACCAATCAAAACCCCCGACCAAAAACCAACATCACAGCCTCAAGCTCCAAGCTCCCACCTCAGAAACACCCACACATCCCCAAAATGGCACACTCAAAACGAAACACCTCCCTCCCCCACTTCACATCCTACGAACGAGGCCTCCTCCGCGAATCATGGGGTAGCAAATCCCGCGCCATCGGCCGCGACAGCTTCCTCTCATTCGGAAGCTGTCGACTCTGTCTGCAACCCGCGCGCACACCAGTAGCATGCAGCACGAATGGTGACCTCTTCTGCCGCGAATGCGCAATGAGTGATCTCCTCGCGCAACGAAAGGAGATTAAGCGGTTAGAGCGCGAGCGTGACGAGGCTCGTAAGCGGATTGCGGAGGATGAGGAGCGGACGCTTGAGGAGGCTCGGGCGAGGGATTTAAGGGATTTTGAGATGGTTTCGATGGGATTGGAGGCTAAGGCGAAGACGGCTGGTGAGGATAGTAAGCGGGCGAGGGCGGAGGCGCTGGAGGCTACGGGTGGTGGAGCGAAGAAGAGGAAGGTGGATGATGCTGTTGAGAGGATTGGGGAGAGGGAGGTTGTTGTTGATGGGAAGAAGAGGAAGGTTCTTGAGCTTGGGGCTGAGGAGATGGCTAGGATTGCGGCGGGGGAGAAGGAGAGACTCTTGAAGGAGGTTAAGGATGCGAAGGTTTGTGGGCTCGGTGATTGGGATTGCAAGGTTGGGGACTCGGCTGACTGTTGCTTTCTTTTAGAATGAGTCCAAGTCTGCTCTGCCCTCGTTCTGGGTTCCTTCTTTGACGCCTGGGACGGATGCGGATGAGATCACGGCCAACAAGGCTGTCAAGTTGACGCCGATCTGTCCTGGGTCTACGGATGAGTCTCGACACTCGTATTCACTCAAGTCGCTGGTTGACGTGCATTTTACGGAGGAGAAGGCATCTGATGGGACAGTGTCGAGGGTGTGTCCAAGCTGCAAAAAGAACTTGAGCAATGGGCTCAAAGCAATGCGTACGTGGTCGAAAGTGGCATTCCATCTGCATTCATACTGATCTTCTTTGCAGTCACGAAACCCTGTGGCCATGTCATCTGCTCGCCATGCGTAACCAAGTTCATGACTCCACATGAAAGTCATATCCCCGATCCACATGCATCGAAGGAAGAACAGGATAAGAGTGCGGCCTTACATGGCACTGTTCTGTGTTATGTCTGCGAGGCCGATGTTACGAACCGGCCAAAGGAGAATGGCAGTGGGGCGAGCAAGAAGTCCAAGAAGAAGGATAAAGAGAAGGACGCCATCCAACCTGGTGTTGTGGAGATCAGTTCCGAGGGAACTGGCTTTGCAGGCAAAGGTGGAAACATGGGCAAGAAGGCCGGTGTGGCATTCCAGTGCTAAGTGCGAAGAACCAAAATCAACAGCCATCACGGCGTCAAATGTGTACAATAATGATATCCTGTGATTCCCGCCCGGAGCGGCAGTGAACGCCCGAAAATATGCAGAGTCTAAATTTACAGTGAATAGGTGGCCGGGAGCCTAGTCAGCCCCTCAAGAGCGCTTCTTAGCATTGTTGAACTCGCGGACAGTGATCTCGCAAGCAACTTCCTGGCACAGACGGCGGCGACGGCTCAGATCCAGCTGGGAGCCGAATTCCAGACCAGAAGCGCGCTCGACAGCTTCCAGGGGCACCTCGAAGTCAGTCAAGCGCTTGTCATTCGCAATGCGAGCATTAGGCAGAACAAAAGCACCGAGAGCAACCTTGGCAGAGGGCGAGTTGGTGCCGTCCTCGGCATAGACCACCTTGTAGAAGTGGGTAGGCACAGCGACGTTCGGCGGGGTGCCGATCACCTCGTAATTCACGCGCCATTTTCCGTCGGGGTCACGGTGAGGCAGATACAGCGGACCGGTGACGATGCGAACGGAGGGGTACTTCTTGGCAAGGTCGCGACACCAGGTCTCGAAGTGCGACCAGTAATCACGGTTGAAGCCCTCTCCGACCTGGGGACACATGTTGGACAGGGCAAAGGTACCATCCATGGCTTCCTGGGACCACTTGGCGTCGGCGGCGGGCACCTGGTGACCACGGTCGTAGCCGGAGCGGAAATAGTCCGACAGTTTAGCCCGGAACATCGCAGGGATAGTGGTGTCCTCGGTGAAAGTGCTCTTCTTGCGGTCTCCGTTGTTGAGGGCCAGAGATTGCGGTGTGATGTGCTCGGCTACCCACGAAGGGTTGCGGGTGCGACGATCATAGGCCCCGTGGAGGGGAAGAGAGGAGAGCTCATCGGCGATAGGGCCCGGGAAGCCATATTGGAGGATTCCGGCTGGGTTCACGGGTCCGGTGGTTTTGGTCGGTAGTGTTGGGGGGGTGATGGTCGAGGCATGGACACCCGTTGGCGTTGGCAGCTGTTGTTGCGGCTTCGAGGGTTTGCCGGAGTACAGCAGGGCAGTGACACCGGCACCGGTGGCTGCACTGGCAGCGGCAATGACTGCCAAAGTTGCTTTCGACATGGCTGCGAGGTGTAGGAGTCTGTCGAAGCGCAACCGACGGAACAAAATAAAAAGGGAGCGACGGGCCAATCAGCGTCTCAGCTGGGAAATCACATACATCTGGGCTTCTTGACGCTCACCCGTAGACTCCGGGTTCTGTGTCTCTTTTGTATGCTTCACCGTATTTCTGAACAGGTCATCTGCTGGAGTCAAGTGCGCTCGGGGAAACGGGCGAAAAATGGACGGAGAAATGCATGTCGGCCCTTGCATGTACCCCGGTACGGAGCACACCACCACCTGGGCAGTGGACCAGGTTAGAGATGACAGTTGCACCTGAGCAGCCCTGGGCCATCGGGTGTTGACTGGCGATACTCTACTCTTGGCTGCTTCATGGGCCCAAGCTCCAAGCCCAGAGAACTGACTGATGCATCAAAGACAACTCCTCACAGGAGTGAGAACCTTGGGGGCAAAGAATGCGTATACATAAGACGTCGACACAGCCTGGGCTTCAGGGTCCTCTTTCGCAACTTTGGCGTTGACCGCCAACCACCCGTCTGCGAATTACATCATTTCCGTTTTCCTCCTCCACACTCCGCGATGGCTGCCAACGATCTGAGGGGGTGGGTCATGAGCGTAGTCTCGGGCATCGGTATGTCTCGTCGGAGAATGTCTAATTCATGCTAACGCCCATGCAGCCTGCGTGCTCGGTTCTTCCATCATCTGCGTCGACGTGCTAGTACGGGTGCTGTCCCGCCGCAAGAGCTTTCAGATCGCCAACAGCAGTAACTTCCTGTCGGCGTCATTATGTCTCAGCGCGGGGGTGATGGTAAGTGGGATAATAAGAGAGCAGGGCGCTTGCTAATGCTAACTTGGCTAGCTTTTTACCTCCCTCTATAGCATGCTCCCCACCTCGAAGCAATACCTGACGCGGGCCGGCTTCTCTCCGTCCATTTCCGCCTACATACTGATTGGACTGTTCATTGCTGGGGTAGCTGGAATTCAGATCGTGTCTGGGTTTGCGCACAAGTTTATTCCGTCGCACGTCGTGGACTGCGCCCATACCCACGAGTCGGAGGATGATCCCGAACACGGCAGGCACCAAGTCGAGGATGAGTTCGGCCACACCCACCACAAAGGTGGGACCCAAAGCACAGAGCGAACACCGCTGCTGCGGCCCTCGGATCACCCCGCATTCAAGTCCACCCCGGCGGTGGTGCAACGAAGTCAGCACAGTGAGCCGGCGCCCAAACGGCGCGAAACCATGCGGGCCATGCTCACCCGCCGGATCACCTCGCTCATGGGTGTGAAACCCACTTGCGACGAAAACGGACCCTGTTTCGGGGTTTCACAGACCTGCGGACGTGAATGTACCAAGGTCTTTCCGCCTTCGGCCAACGACCTCCCCCGGCCGGACCTAGTGCACCGTGAAAGTATGTCCGCGCCACTTGATGCAGAGATCGCCCAGGCCGAGCGTGACGTCGGCACCGAACATCATCCCGTGGAGGGTGGTTACTTTGACAACATCGCCTCCCATCACTCCCTGCGCCCATGTGTTGCCTCCTCTGCCTCGTCGCAGGTGGTTCCACAGGAGAATTTGCACTCGCATCATGACCATGAGCACTCCCATGACTCTGATCATGGAGATGAGCTCGAACCAGATCGTCCCAAGTCCGCAAATGGGAACCCTCATCACCATCATGTGCCCCAGAATGCCTTCCTTTCCATCGGACTGCAGACTTCGCTCGCCATTGCTCTGCACAAGCTCCCGGAAGGGTTCATCACATATGCCACCAACCACGCAAGCCCAACCCTTGGTCTGACGGTGTTTCTGGCTCTGTTTATCCACAACATCGTGGAGGGATTCGCTATGGCTCTCCCACTCTATCTGGCCCTGAACTCCCGCTGGAAAGCCATGTTCTGGTCCAGTCTGCTGGGAGGTATCAGTCAGCCCGCCGGTGCCGGCATAGCCGCTTTTTGGATTTGGAGCACTGGTCAGCGTGGCAGTGGAGATGCCACGGGTCCCTCATGGGGCATCTATGGCGGCATGTTTGCCGCGACAGCTGGTGTTATGACATCAGTTGCACTGCAACTGTTCAGTGAAGGGCTGGCCCTTACCCACCACCGTGGTCTCGGCATTGGGTTTGCCGTTGCAGGTATGGGTTTGATGGGGCTGAGTTTTGCATTGACTGCATGACTGTGAATATACCTGAGTTGCATCGGTGTGCGTTTCATCTTTTGGGTATGCATCGATACAGGTTGTTTTGGCGTTGATCACGACCACTATGCTTCTGCACAGATCCTTGTATTCTTATCATACACGAGCTGACGGACAGGAGCACATACGCAAGTGCTGATAACGAAATAGAATTCCCCGTTTGTATCTTTACATTTTTCTGCTGCCCAACTGTGCCCTTGAACTATATTATGTCTTTCCAAACAATCTACCTATGCTCATTAATTGGCACTGCAGCCCTGGAGCCTTCTGTCTTTGCTGACCATCAGTGTCACCATTCAGCGGTTCTCCAAAGTGCCGGGATCGTATCTTGTGGTCCTCTGCAACTATATCACTGCAGTTACCGAGAATGCGAATAGAACTTTGGAGGCCATGTATCTTAGGGGGAGAAGAGATTGGATAGAAAAGATCATCTGGGACGATTTCCAAAATACAACTGAATAGACATAGAAATGAAACAAAATATGACATTTGACACTACTTGGACAGATACAATTTGGTCCTTTATACACACAATTTTTCATAAACACCCCATCTTAGGCCTCATTCACAGAGCCTGCACCGAAATACGTCTCGGAGCACCATTTCCATAGAGGCCAGCTCCACTCGACCCACGCAGATGATTATGATGAGTCAATCCCTCCTTCTCCATGTCTTCGACATCGATACTGAATCGTCGAGGCTTAGACCAGATACCAAACTGGTCACCGCCATTGGCCTCTCCAACACTCTGACTCTGCTCAGATTGCAATCCAAAGCGATCGGTAAGCGACTGGAACAATCCGGCATGCGCCGAAGCCCTCTTCGAGGTCTGGCCGCCCAGTCGGCCCTGCGCCCGACGCAGCAGTTCCATGTGCTGCGAAGCAGTATCGGCGCCATTCTCATGGGTCTTCGCATCAGAATCGCCGAGCAGATCATACAGGATGCCTTCATGCAAGGTTGCCGCTGACTGGTGGTTTTCGGAAGCAGTGAAGAGACCGGAGAGCAGCTTGGTCATTTCCAAAGTCACAGGATCGCAGCTTCCCCAGACCTGTCGCAGATTGTAGCAGATGTCGCGGCAGAGCTGGATGGAAGAGTCGATGTGGCCGCGGCAGAAGCGGGTTTCGACTAGGCGTCGGCCAATCCACACGACTACGTCTGGGGTCCAGGTGCGTTGGACGATGCGGGAGGTCCAGAGCTGGGTTAGGATGGCTTCCAGGTCGTCGAACATTTCGTATTCGCCTAGAAGGGTTATGATGTTGTTCAGGTCGCTGAAGGGCATGTCAACCATCTCGATGCCGATGGACTTGGATGCTGTCATGATGTCTTGCAAGAGTAGCTTTGACTTCACTGACATGCCACTGTAAGTCTCTTCATCTGTACATTTGGTTGCCTTGTGACCGCTCAAGTACAGACAGATCTGCGTGGCGGTCTTGATGTTCTCATAGTTGTTCAAGCCATCGGTCAGGTGCAGGAACGAGTGCAGCACACCCGTCAGAATAGCGGCTTCCTGGAACCGGGACGAGTTGCACAGTTCGCGAACGAGGTTTGTAGACGTATTGAGAATGCTGGTGGTGTAGTTCTCGTGGTGGATTTCGCGTAGACAGATCTGGTAGAACTGCTGTACAATTCCCTTGTCGCTCACACTGGTGGCAGACAGGTTGGAGCAGAAGTAATCGTACAACTTATCCTTGGTGTCATTTGCAGCGCGGGTTCGCTTCTGATCGTGCTGGAGAGTGTACAACACATGGCCAGAGATCAAGGTAGGCACGAAGTCGTGGCCAGAGAGGTTCTTAGAGAATGTTTGGTAGGTACCCATCTCACGAGCCATCTCTTTCATGATTTGGTCGTAGCTGGCACGCTTTCCGAACACTTCCTCAAAGGCAGCCACGAACACAGCGTCGCGACGCTCACCTAGAGTCATGGCTGAAGCTTCAGAGCTATAGATCACGCGTTGGCGGAGCTCGTCGAGCACGTTGTTGCCCCCCTCGATGAATCCGCATTCGAGATAGATGGTTGCAATTCTGCGTGCCCAATCGCCTACCTGATCAGAGTCGCCACCGGCATGCAGCACATCTGTAGAGAAGGTATGCAAGATGGCATTCCCTTGCTGCACAGATGTAGGGGTACTCTGTCGTGAATGCGCAAGAGCAAGCTCCCGCAGCCAAGAAAGCGTGGTGGTCGAGAAGTATCCTTGGGTCTTCTTGGCTAACTGGAACTCCTCTGTATATAGGGAGCGGGCCTCGCTGGTTGAGTCATGCTTCCGAACAAACAGCTGAGCGAGCTTATGCTTGAGTGTAATGGGCAAGGGAGCGGTCATTTGATCTAGACCCTTCGAAGCCTCTGGGGTAGCAACCCACTCGCTGGTCTGAAGAGGAAGTTTGTACAGGTTGATTGCTTGGTCCATGTACAGATCGCTGGACTCGCATAGCTCGGCGAAGAGCAGAGTGGCGTTCAGCGTCTTCTGGCTAGTCTCACCATGCACATGGCGACAAGTCATGACATAGTCGGAGGCGACCTGCCACCGCTCTGTAAATCCAGAGGTTCTCTTGGTCGTCAAGATAGACATGTATCCCATGTAAGTCTTTTCGAGCATTCGGTCCAAGAGAGTGTGATCGTATGACTCCTCCTTGTTGTCCTCGACAACCAAAGTTGGCCAAAGAGCTCGGTAAACTTCCAGGGCAGAGTCCCACTGCATCTCCGACTCGTACAGAGCCACAAGCGCGATTGCGGCCTCGATACCCTCGGGGGCGATGGTCTTCTCCTGCGAAGTAGCCTTGAAGATTCTCTGGTACACGCTCTTGGCCTCACCAGGCATCTCAAGGCGAGTCGCTAGAGCAGCTTCAAGATACATGTTGTCGATGGTATGCTTGTGGGATTCACCAATCCGAGAAGACAGGAAGTTGCTGACTGTGTGCAACAGAGTGAGCGCCTTGTTGAACTGATAGGACGTCTCGTAGAATCCAACCACGGCCTTGGCGACAGCCAGCACAGATGGAACGGGGACTCTGTCGGAAGCAATCAGAGATCCAAAGGCATTTTGGTACACAATCGTGGCCTGCTCCAGATGCAGCCTGCGGAAGTAGCAGTATGCCAGGACCAGAGCAAGATCTGCCGCGGGAGGTGCAAGCTCATGCGAGAACTCCTTGTAGGACTTGGCTTGTTCCACAGTCGGCCAGATATGCTGCATAACAGCCATTGTGCATTCACTGGCTTGTATAAAGTCTCCCTCGCGGACGTAGATGCTAGAGAGGTTGTGGCACATGATCAATGTCGTGACTGTGAGGTTGTTCGAGCTAGCTGAGATCACGTCCAATAGCTCGACCAGCAGCTTGCGATCGCGCAAGGTAAGGGACGAAGCGTCCTCAATTGAGACCGCATTTGCCATGCTCTGAGCGATGGAAAGCGCAAGGGCAGTCGCCTCCTCGGAGTACTCCTGGTGGGTCTCCTTATAGTAACGCCACATGAGGACGGACAAGGAACGATCCAGACTATACATGTGCATCTCACGAGTCTCTGACTTGAGGAGTGACACGCGCTGCATCATTTCCGAGGAATGGATACCGGTCACCTCGAGATCAGCAACCAATTCCCGGATGATCACTTCGGCCTCGTCATTTCGGCCCTGTCGGCGCAGGAACTGGTAGTAAACAAGTGCAACATTGGACTTTTTATCCATCATATCGACGGAATCAATGTCTCGTGAGTTGAGACCAGCCCAGAGGCTGGAAAGTACAGCCTGGGCATGAACCTTATCACCCTGCTTCTCGTACATCTCTGCCATGTAAAGAGTGTAACTGATGCGGCGATCGTCTGTAACCTCCATGGTGCGAACCACATTATCATACTTGGTTCTCGCAATATCACGGCTCATTTCGTCGCTTCCAGTTGTGGAGAATTGACCGGTCAAGAAGTCTGCAGTCTCCGATGACTGGTGCGAGTTGGTTCCGTACTTCTGAAGAATTTGCTGGTAGAAGTGCTTCGAGATGAAGAGGGCAGATTTGTTGTCGCCACGGGACTTGTACATGCCAACGATCATTCCAAGGTACTTCAGGCGCTGGTTGAACTCGACTCCGGTGATATCAGAGTCAGTCAAAATCAGATACTTCATGATGTCCTCTTGCTGCGATGTCATTGATCCTCGTTCGGCAAATGACTCAGTCATCATCTCAGCACAGGTCAGAGTGATGGTGTGGGACTGGCCGAGAAGCTCTTGGCTCATCTTCCACGCTTCATAACAATGCTCGTCGGCGTGACTTGCGTGGGCCAATTTGGAAACCCGTGCACTGAGAACAAGGCTCTCTAATAACGCCATAGACTTTTCGCCGAGCACCACTCGCCGAATGTCACTTGCAAGTCGATAGAGCTCTACCACACTGGACCGAGTGAACTGAGACTCGCGACAAGTCAGCTCCAGACGCGCGAACAGGACTGTTGCGGGCATGAGCTTCTTGAAGTCCGAGGTAAAGTGGAATTCCCCGTCATCGGTAACGAGAGGAGAAGACAGAAGGTGTGACAACCAGTAGCGCGCGGTATATTCCAACACGACATACTTGTCGAAAAGTTGGTTGCGCTCCTCCATGCTCAGTTTATCGAGGGAGACATCAACCTCTTCACTCATACTCAACTGCACGCAGGAGAGTGATCTAGAGAGAAGATCGTAATGCGCATCCTTGAGGCTGAGCTCTGACTGTCCTCCATTTGACTTAGCCTGTTTGATGACATGATCACGGATGCATGTGTGTGCAAATGATACGACACCGTCGCGAGTCATGACCAAAGGACTGAGCGCATTCAGAATCTCGAAGCTTTCCTGCGGGCGCTTAGAAATGTAGCTGGGGCTTGAGGGGATCACATTCAGCAAGTGCTCAACCTCTTCCACGAGTAGAGGTCTCTCGGCTGCAGCGAGCCAGGAAACAACGTTGATTGTGCCCTGCTGGCTGAGATCAATGTGCTTTGAGTGGAAGTCAAGTAGCTCTGGCATGGTCTGTGGCAAGCTCTGCACAGAGGAAACAGCCTGGTTTAGAGTCTTCTGTTGCTTCGCATATGCAATTGCCATTTCTGCCCAGCTGAATGAGCCCTGTGACCGTCCAACAATGGCAGACACGGCAGCCTTGAACTGATTGCTCTTCTGGGTATCGAAGTTCGCACTATACGACAGCATTTTGCTGACATATGATGTGAGATCTGTCTTGGTTTGCGAAGGCTGGATAGTAAATTGCTGGATACCCTTCGAATGAGGTCTCGTGCTGAGAGGTCTGGTGAAGGCAATCATCTTAGATCCAGCGTTCTGGTGTGACAGAAGATCGCAGAAGTGGTCCAGGCATGCCGTAGCTTCGGCATCTCCACCTTTGATCTGGTCGATTCCATCAACCACGAACATGTACTGGATGTTCGCAGAAAGACCAGCTTGGATACCCTTCCACAAAGATTCTTCGACTGAGTCATCTCCGGCTCCATCAATAGCTGCCTGAGCTGCCTGAGCAACTTCGACCAGGACTGCCTCTTGGGTAATCTTGTCGCTCACGGAGTGATCCAACATCTGGTGCAAAACACCCTTCAGGATGCGCAGGGGCAATGTCGCAACAGGGATATCGGCGCCTTCACTTGGTTAGCCTTCATTTCAGGATCGTGTTTTCAGTCTCACTCACGAATGGTGTATGGAACCACGTTCCAACTGTCATGCTCTGCCGACTCTTGCAATCTCTCCACGGTCCATTGAGCCAATGCACTCTTTCCAGATCCAGGACCACCCGCAATCACCATCGCAGGAGAACTCGAAACCGTGAAGTCGTAGAGTGTGTTATTGAACCACTCAAACGATCCCTCGGCAATTGAGTGGGCACGCGAGTCCAGGATGAATTGCAAAGGGCGGTCTTGTACGCCGAGGAACTGACGCAGGCTGCCAAGTTCGGGCGATGAATAGATCAATGAGCTACCTTCCACAATCTTGGATGTGTGAGCATCAACGATGATGTTCCAGTGGGTTGAGAAGCGCTTGGCGTAGGTCACAAAGGCAGAATCCACGTTGCGGCCGATGACCTGATCAGATTCCTTGCTCTTTAACCCATCGACACAGCTTATGGTGGTGCTGCAAACCATCTCAAGCAGGTCTGCAAAGACAGCTGCGACTTCGGGCTGAAGCTCTGGGGAAGATTTGTAGGCGGTCTCATACTGCAGGAGCAGGTAGACGCCAACGGCGACACGACCATAACGTCCAAAGACACTCTCAAACACATCAGTGTTGTCAAGGTCAGACTTTCCAAATTGTTAGCATCAACTTTCAGGTTGTTTCCTTTTTCTGCACCACTCACCTCAAGTAAAAGGATAGTGAATCCCCAGATGAGGGTCGCAGCCTCGTTTGCAGCAGGTGCAAAGGCTCCGACAGATTCCCGCAGGGCGTCAACAGCATATGCCAGTCTAGAAGCCCAGCGGAGACTGCAATCGAGTCTGCTTCCATCCCGAGGCATCCAACGGAGACGCTCAACGGCGACAGCATCGAAGAAAGCATCGACATTAGTGCTACGCTTGCTAATCTCACTCGAAGATAAGCCAAGTTGAGTTTTGCACTTGTGAGAAACAGCCTGGACCTTCTCTTGTAGAACAGTGAGTTTGTAACCACCAGTACTGAGCTGTCTGACAGTGCGCTTGGTGGTTACGCCTTCGACGACGGTGGACTTCGAGCCTCGGGACTGGGTGTTCCCGAGACCAGCCACGCCACCACTGAAGCCACCTTTGCTGGTGGCACCAGAGGCATCGACTTGTCGAATGCCTCCGCCATAGGGAGCAGCTTCTCGAATGCCTCCGCCAGAGGTAGCAGCTTCTCGAATGCCTCCACCAGAGGGAGCGGCGGGATCAGCTTGTCGAATGCCTCCTGCATAGGGAGCAGCTTCTCGAATGCCTCCACCAGTGGGCTTGGCGTTATCCGAAAGACTGCTTTGGCTGCTAGCTGCTTCGGCGTAGGATTTGTGCTTGGTTGCAAAGTTTGGTCTGGCTGTGTTACCATATGCACCAGCAGCAACAGCTCCACTCTTCGGGCTAATCGATGCCGGGTCTTGACTTGCCACAGCACCAGACCCAGTGGTCGATGCTTGTTTGGTCGTCAAGTTTCGAGTGGTAGATCCCTTGCTGGTAACCCCTTTGCTAGCTGCATAGCCTCCACCTGTGATAGCGGCGGCGGCGGCGGCGCCTTTGCCGGCTTCTTGCGATGTCAGGGAACCCTGCCTGTCAAGATGTGCCTTGTCAAGGTGGTATTTGCCTGAAGCATCTTGACCTGCTGACATCTTGGAAGCGTCTTTGCCGCCAGTGCCGTCGTCAAAAACATCTGGGCCAATGTTCCTCTGATCATTGAGCTCGTTCTTGATAAAGCTGTCGCTGTAGTCTCCGCCGGCAATGGCAGCTCCGGACTTTGCTTGGCTCGGAGTAGCATCTTCCGCTTTGCCGGACTCGGATTTGGAAAAGTCTCGCTGTTCAGCGTTCGCTTGGCTGGCATTGGCATTGGCATTTTTGCTTTCGTCCGTTGCCTCCTCCGAGAGAGATTTACTGTTGGCTCCTCTTGGCATGATAGTTTCTTTTCCATCCTTGCTGTGGTAGTTCTTCTCTTGGAAAGTGCCGGGAACAGTGATGGGTCCTTTTCGGATGTCGTAGTTGGGCTCGAGGACACCAGCTGCCACGCTGCCCCTGCGATCCTTCTTTTCTGTCTTTTCCGACTTTTGGGCTTCATCGCCTTGGGCGTCCGGTGTTTCTTTGGGTGATTTTTCCTTTTTTTCTTCTTGGGTCTCGGATTTTCTGCCGCTGTCGTCTTGCTTCGGATTTGCGGTGTCTGACTGGCCAGTCTGGGTGTCTCTCTGCTCGAGATTCGAGTCACCTGTGGGAGTCTTGCCAGTGTTGTCTTGTCCGATTCCGCCCTTGCCAACTTGCTGGGCATCTTGGGCGTTCTCCTGGTTGGTGGCATCTTTGGTGATTCTTCCCGCGCTGCCTGATGCTCCAGCGAAATCACCTTGGCTGACTGATTCCTTGGTTGATTGGCCTTTGGTAATGATCTCCTTGGCACCGTTGAAGTTTCCTTGGTTGACTTCGTCCCGAATGGATGAGCTTCTGTTGAGGATCTCGTTGGCCTTTCCTCCCTGGGAAGAGCCTTCTTTGTTTCCGTGGCTCATTGACAGTTTCTTGCTTAGTCTCTTAGCAAATCCGAGGCTTTCGTTCTGCTCGCCTTGTGGCAGCTTCGTGTTCATTTCTTCGGCGGACATGATGTTGTGTTGTGTGTTATTTGGAGAGGGTTGTATAGATATTAACAAAGATACTAGCAATACTTGGTCATAAAGACCAGGAATAAATCAAAAAATTGTGTCGTGTAATCGTTGTGTCAAATGTCATGAATATTGATATGGAAGATGCGAGTCCCCGGAATAACGGGCTCTAAATAGTATTAGCGCTTTTCCTCGTTCCAATTGCATCATGGGATTATGTCGGTCATTTCCGCAGAACTCTCACGTCCAGCAGTGGGTGTAACAACGCACCTTGGCGTATGAGACAACAGATTCCCTGCTTTGCATCTGAACCAAGGCATCGCATGTCTTGGGACTTGAGGTCCGCAAGCCAATTCATTCAATTGACTAGGCCTTCACAGTGCATATCGGAAAGTCGATGATGCTCAACCTCGTGGAAGCGGCGGGATTGGTGGACCTGCCGAGAGCCGGTGTCCACTTGGGCTGGAGCTTCGTCATAGGTCTCTCATCGTGAATTTTTTGTTTGACTGTGATAGCAATCTTTTTATATCCCTATCACCTGTCTTTTTCTCAACATCCGAGGTCTCAGGGGTCAGGTCCATCTTGAAGCGTCTCGGCATCGCTCGTCGCATTGCACTGGTGTGAACCCATCACGCGGGAGACTCGTCGATCCCCGGATAGAATATGGATCTCATCAATGTCATTCCGAGTGTGGGGTAATGTCTGGAGGGTTGAATGAAGTCAGTGTAACTGATTCCCAGTGACGTGTAGACCCTGGGAGGTGCAGAAGTCAAGCGAAGATTGGCCGGTCACTGCTCCTGTGGGGCTCTGGGGTGCTTACCTAAACCACGCCACTCACAACCTTAATTCGACCCGTGGATCCGAGAGTCTCTGCTGCTGGGACATCCAATCATTGATCTTCTAACTGACTGCACCGTGGTAGCCCTGCCGGGTCATCCGAAATTCATACTTGGTGAGGTCACTTCACCTTTTCTTGGACATACAGCAACTTTTCATGACGATGGATTTGGCAAGCTCGGTATGATACTCCCATGTGATAGCTCGGTACACCGAGAGCCACGCCCTAATTTGACAATTGTTGAGAATAGTCATACCTCTCGAAAATATCAGACTAGAATGTTATTGCATCACTTATGACAAGCTGCGCTCATGGCTTCCAAGTTTGGGGGTCCGCCCCGAGGTCCTAGTTGATGTATGGATAAGAGCAAGAACCCCTTAGGTCCTGTGCTAGCTCAACAACACATAGGCACTAATGCTTCCGAGTTCAAACTTAGTTCAAAAATATCCGGTATCTGTCCACGGGTTCTCCAAAGCATTAGTCAGGGCCTTTTTCAATGACCATTATTATTGAGTACATACTTTCCAATGTTGAAATTGCACTCTTGGTGTAATGGCACCCTTATAAGCAAATACTTCGACCTATGGGCCATCAATTCCTTTGCAATCTTGGAACCTTGGAAGCTAGTGGTCGTCTACCTAGTACCTAGTAGCTAATGAGGCAGTATTATCATTGGCTGCGGTGCCAATCTTAGCGAATCTGCCAACTTATTTCCATGTACGAACTACCTAGTAGTAACTTTTTGGACTCAGCATATTCATACTAGTCGAGCTCATTTGACTACCCGTGTGGAGACTGGGGAGTCAAAGCATTTATACGCCTCAGAGTCCAAGGATATATATCTTGCCTTGAGAGAATATCATCACACTAAATAAATAAAGGAAAAGGCTGGGTCTGTTCGAAAATTCAAATTTTTTTCGTGGTTTTCGAATACCTCGCAGTGGCAGTGGGCGAATTGGGGCCATGTGATAGTGAACTTTTCACTTCTTGGGTATGGAAAGATTCGAGAATCATGGGTGCAATATCAGGGTGAGACGTCAGGCGTACGCGCAATGGTCAATAAGTGAGGCAGATATTATTTGTGGTGGATGAAGAAGATGGTGATGAGGCAGACATCAACGTGTTGTGTGTACAGCATCATGATTGGGGATGGGGATGGGGACAGTATGAGAGATCAGCAAAAAGAGCCTCACGAATCCAGTCCGGTTTGGACCCACACGGTGGCATCGCTCAACACCCTACTCACTACCTAGTAGGGCTGTCCGCAAACCGTGTCCCGATGTTGACACTTGCCATCCTAAGGATTAACCTGTCACGGTCTCCCTGCTAGTAACGCGGGCGAACCAGACGCGCAGGGTTTACCTAGTGTGACCATTACCAAGGGGGTGATCAGCTCCCAGGGTAACCAATGATTGAAACCTTAGAAGGACAAGGCCTCACAGGCAGTAGTCAGTACCGGTGAACACCCTCTTTAAAACCTAGGTACCTAGGGGGATGTCAAGTCGGAGATCTTGACCAGTCGACTACTGGGGGAGGATGTTGAAATATAGGACTTTCTGTACATGATATAGAGACTCTTAACTTCCAGGAGATGTTGTTCAGAGATCTTTGTATCCAGATTACTCCCCGCCTGGATATCGGAGAGCC
This sequence comes from Penicillium olsonii, assembly GCA_911174995.1. NCBI lineage: Eukaryota > Fungi > Ascomycota > Eurotiomycetes > Eurotiales > Aspergillaceae > Penicillium > Penicillium olsonii. The sequence continues at coordinate 1,809,927 of CAJVNO010000044.1, forward strand.
TCCAAACTTGACCAAAGTCTATTCCAGAGTTGCAGCTTATATGCCTCCAAACGCCAGCTCAGCTCATGCAGAGGCGAATTAGCAATCCTGATTTGGAAATCCATGAAGTACATCTCTCTTGAGTTGACGATGAAGTCTTTCATTTCTCGACAAATGGGGAAGGAGCTCCTTCCGTTTCAGGCCGAGGTTGGATGTTCAATCCCCACCCTGAGCTCTTCTGCTCATTTAAAAACATTTTGAATTCCCCATTTCCTCTCCTTTTCCTCAACACTGCATTGCACGCTCTTTGAGGTTGTCGTTGGCATCCCGAGGTCCTTATACTTCATGTAAGCCCTATCATTGGACGGGAACCCGGCCCCACCCCTTGTATCCATGGATCCACTCCCCGGTTGTGAGCACGGAGTATACAACAACCTTCGGGCCAACTGATGTGTCGCCATCGCTTTCGCTTCTCTAACTCTCAGGTGCTTGGCTACTCCTTTATCTGATTATGCCAGGCCAGTATAAACTCAGCTGAACGCGCTACACGACATGAAACCGCCGGTCAACCGCGACCAAAGCCGTCCAGCTGCCATCACCTTGAAGATATCATACAGTGGCTTTTGAAGTCATTGCATTGAGCTTCGAATCAGAGTTTCGACCTGCCAAAAATTCAATCAATCAGTCCACGAAACTACCGAACTAGCCTCCGGATAGCACACCATACACACACCGACTTGCACAGATCAACCATCAGCCCTCGAGTAAATGACCTAGGTGCTAACCCATTACAGATGTTGAGTATACACTCCCTTGGGTAGGTTCTTGTGTCGGTCTTCACCGACATCTGGAAAGCCAGCTTCGCCTTTGCCGTCCCCAGGTCTTCAAACGCTTCTCCCCACGTCATCCCTTGCACTCTTGAAGATACTTGGTTGATACCAAAAGACCCAGATGCTTCCAAGGTTCAGGTTTCTGGCTAGACGTGAGACAACACAATGAAGTGCCGTCAGATTCGTTTACCCACAGCCTCAATGCAAACTTAAAGATGCACATCCTGGAGAGTCCCCCGATCCGAGGATATGCGGACACCGTCATCGAATAAGCGGTTTCTCTACCTTGAGACCGTCAGGACAGAACGATTGCAACATGAGTCTTCGTAATATGGCCAAATTCACATTGGCTTGAATACAAAAGGACGCATTTGAGATGACGCGTCCAAAAAAAAGCAATTGCAATCATACATCATTATACGAGTCTCATGGGTAGCGACGCAGATTCAGTTGTACGTTTCGGGATACCTCCCTGCCGCCTCATCCCGAGGTGTGCCACCTCGCATGACTGGTATTTGATCCTGACCACATGCACTCGAGCCACCAGGCCTAGAGATCCGAAGTCAAATGCCGACAGCCTCGATGAGATGGTTAATCCCAACCAGAGTATAGATTGAGTGCCAAGGAGGAGAGAGAGGATAAATGGGTGGGATGAATTGATACTGGACACCTGTGCAGGCAGCGCATGTTTCGACTAGGAAGGCCAAACAGGCTATCCTCCTGTACAGGGAGACAACTCCACGGCTCGACTTCCCACTGATTTCGCCTGATGCGGAATGATGCTCTGTTCCGATAGAGTATGAATCAACCTTGCCATTCCAAGGTTTTTCTGGTTAACACATTGATAGGAGTCGAATAGAATGGTAAAATCGTGCTTCGTTGTCGAACTTGGGAGTCACCAAACGACTTGCTAATTATTTATTTCTTGCAGGACACTGCGTGATGCATTGCCCTAATGCCTGTTCTACCGCAGGTTCCCGACGACAGAAGACATGTGTACGTAGACTCAGCTTCCGGGTAGGCTACAAACGGCGAAGAAGCGATCAAGACGGCGATTTGATATGGCTAAAAAGCGAGCGATTATAGGCCCAGCAGTCCCCGGGAATGCTCCGTAGCCATGTATCCGGGCGGCTTGACCCGGTGGCTGGGGATTTGGAGATCCCGGGTCACCGTGCCCTCACTGTCCACATATTCAGATCGAGATCGGCTATCCATCAGCGGGGCACGCGGGCATAACCAGTCTACAACTCGAGAGGTCAAATATCAAGATCAGATGCTTCTGATGCGTGAAAGACCGTTTCGGATCTACACGACATACATCGCCAGAGCGTCGACAAAGAAACAAGGTCCATTTCTGGATTGGAAATGCAATTCATGGAACAGCCTATGTAAAGAGTCGAAAAATGACTCTGGTCAAGTCTGCGACTGCCCATGGACAGCTCACATCTTGCCACAGCTTTCCATCCTCAGACCGCCATGGGTATTCATGCGATTTCCGTGCAACCTCCAAATAAGCCATCCGTTACCAGCAAAAAAAAATTCAAGTGAAGACGAAGAAGCGTGATATCATCCGTACAAGTACCAGCAGATTCTGGTGTGCTTTCGTTCGTTTGGGCCGTGGTCGTGCCGTGGTTATGCGAAGATTTTCATCGTAGAACTCGACTAGCCGATCGCGGCTCAGGTGGTGCTTTTAACGACTTGAATAATTTATTGGCCGGGGTTGGGGTTCATCTGTAAATGGCGCCTGGTCAGCCTGCTGTTCCTTTTCCGATCTGGGTGTGGTGGCGGTGTCGCGAATATTTCATCGGGTTGTGCGTGGGGTGAATCAGTCGGTATGTACCTTGCGCTTGCCACCGGTCATGGTAACGTTGACGAAACGGCGAGTGTAGACCACACGCTTGTAGGCGCGACCCTTAGGGTTCTTCTTCTTCTCCTGGGGCTCGACCTGGTTTGAAAATTGTCGTTAAACGATGGTTCCGGTTTGATGACCACTGCGACCGTATCTCGAGTGGCGTTCGTTGGATTTCGAGTATAACTCACCTTAGGAGTGGCAGCCTTGACCTTACCGGCACGGGCGAGAGAGCCGTGAACCTTACCCATGTTGGATGATTGACGTTGATGAAGATGGAAGTGGTGTGTGAAGCGGTTCTTGGAGTCTCGATTGAGTGCAAAATTCGGGAGTGCGACCTGTGTGGGGCGGCTTAGCGAGGCACTTTCGGATTCCGGATTAACTCAGCCCTTGTGGGGTCATGTGATTGATTGGGTAATCCGGAGTTAAGGGGCTTGGCACTTTTCTCCGAAGTAGAGCCCTTGATCAAGCACTTACAAGTAAATCTCTGGACCTGGCGATTCAAATCGATATCAGAAAGATGGAGATGGAAGGTTGATGTAAGAGAAGAAATCTTTATGGGATGACTTTTATCCCATCCCCAGGTGACCACCATAGGGCAACATCCTTTATGACTCAGAGCCAGGGAGGCATCCATGGATGCCCAGGTGTCTGATATCATGATTAGTGTACTATATTCCGTACCTAGGTACCTGGCGCAGCTGGGCAAGTCTCCCGAGGTCTCAGTCGCTATGCATGATAATCTAATAGTAAAACAACCAAATCGCCCATCTCTGTACATTCAAGCCCCCTTGGCCTTTGCTGCGGCTTCTTCGCGCTCTTTCTTTCTTGCGAGGTATCGCTCCTTCGCACTGGAAACCTCTCCCTCGGTCTTGCGGCTGCGACTCTTCTCTGCAATCTCCTTCTGCTTGGCGGCCTCGGCCTCCTCTTCTTGGCGTGCACGCTCCTCGTATTGGCTGGCAACCATGTCTGTTTGTCGAGCTCTTTGGGCGGCCCGGGCGTTTTGGTGGCCAGCAACTGGCCGTGCAGCTGGCCGTGCAGCTGGTTTGGGTGCCGGCGCTTGAGACTTTGGCTTCGGTGCCACGTTCAATCCCGCGGACAACAGCTGTCGTTTGTCGACAACTTGGCCCTCATCATTGACAGCAACACGAGCACCGCGAGAGTTGAGATCTTCGGCCTTCTCCGCCTCGGTCTTCTCGTTCTCGTCCTTTGTCTCTTCTGGGAGCTCGCCTTCTTTGACGCGACGGGCAGCCTCCTCGGCAGCTTTGACGGCTTGTTCGTGTTGTTCTTCGCCACGAGAAAGAACGTCTCGGTAGAACCCAATCATGCCGGAATTTCCACTCTTCTTCCGGCGTTCTTCCTCTGCCTGTTCACGGCGTGCCTCTTCCTCCTCGGCCCTGCGCAATTCTTCTTGCTGTGCCTTGTATGCGGACGTCACGAACTTCTCCTTGTCGTCAAATTCGTCGCCTTCAGCTTCACGTTCCCTAGCAAGTTGACGATCCTTTGCCCGGAGTTGATCTCGTTTTCGGATCTCGGCGCTTTGCAGCAAGTTTTGCATGTATTTTGGCGTTTCGCTCTTGGTGTTCACAGATGATTTGGTAGGTTTGGCATGTAGGCTGTCATATACGGCATCGTACGAGTAAATAGATGGATCCAGTTCTTCGGCTTCCTTGGCATGCTTCTTGCTGCTGTGCATTGCTGACAGATTAGTGAAATCTTTGCCAGGAGCGGCTGAATTCTTCGACTTTGCCTGGTTCAACCCCAGGTGCATTTGGCCCTGTTGCTCTTTCTCCTTTGCTTCGTCCTCATCCTCGTCGTCTGCAAACAGGGAGTTCTTGCTGAGCGGTTTGATTGCTGGCTTGGCTGCGCCTCCGAATTGCATCTTGCGCTTCGGTGGGGGGCCTGCGCTCGTGGGTGCTTTTGGTGCCGGCTCCTCTAACCCTCCAATGGTCGAAACCTCAACTGCGCCGGACTTATTCTGCTCGTCTTCGGCGCCAGAATCATCATCAAATATGTTCTTTCGCTTCTGGCCGAGAGGGTTTCCTGATTTCGGGCCTGCAGGCTTTTTATTGCCAAGGCTGATGTTCATTGGCATCTTGTATCATCCAAGTTATGTTGATAGCATGTAGTGTTTGGGATGGTATGAATGGTATGAACGGTAGAGCGTAGTCTTGGAGGCTTGGAGTTTGCTGAGGTCAAAAAGTTGCGACTGCGATACGTCGCGATAAGACAGCTGCTTATCGCAAGTCACGTGGGTGGTCCTGTGCGGGGGATTCGGGGTATCTTTCGGAACTACTCCAGTCGTGTACATACATCTCATGTGTCCATGTCCTAATTCGCAAAGGCAAATGGACAAGAATAGAGTATATAGGGTGAATCAAAACCTTGGAAGCTCGGAAGCGAACGAGTCATGTAAACTTCTAGGGATTTCTCCAGGGCTGGTTCCACATTCACAAGCAACAATATATATTTGACGACAGCCTCCAAATTTATTCACATACCAACACCTGGGCACACTTGGCTCAATCGGGGATATCCAAGATGACAAGGATGCATAAAGCATATACAGACCCAGTCTGATCCAAATTCACTCGTGGGGTCCGGCCAAGAGTTTCAATATTGTCTAACACAGGGTCCGTATACCCCGTACTCTGTTGGCCACCTGGGCAACATCACACCACGTGATCTCCCGGGCACCACCAAACAGCCCCAATGGCTCTTAGCCTTCGCAACCCGACTCTGATAAATCGCGATCAGCACAAAATGTCTTACTACTTTACCATATTGTCGCCGACCGACACTCCTCTGTTTAATATTGCCTTCGGCACATCCAAGGGTGGTGGCGATGGCATTGCCCGCTTCCGCTTCCCAGAGACAGCACAGTACATGAACCAGTTCATCATTCACTCAAGTCTAGACATACTTGAAGAAGCGCAGTGGACAAATGGCTCAATGTGAGTTTCCGAGCAACCCAAAAACACTTGGTTCTGAAGTGTGCCACGAAACTATCACCGGGCTATCAGGGGATCTTGATTCCACAAGCCACCGCACTCAGAACCAATTGACACGTGGAACTAGAAGCTGACATAGTCGCAAAGGTACTTGAAGCACATCGATACATACCCACCAGCAGCAGCCTATATCACAGCATTCTTGACCCCTAGCGGCGCCCGTTTTCTCCTCCTCCACCAACCCCCACACCTCCCCTCCTCTACCGGGAGCAGTGGCCTCGGAGCATCCTCATTACTGGGAAGTGCAGGATCAACCACACGCGCTTCCTCAAGCTCCATTGCTGCGAACCCCACATCCCCACAGACCGAGGAGGCTGTGCGTCAGTTCATGAATGAGGTCTATGAAAACTACGTCAAGACGGCGATGAACCCGTTCTATAAGCAGGGCATGGAGATCAAGAGTCCTGTTTTCAGAACACGGGTTACTGCTGCTGGGAAAAAATGGCTTTAGGTTGGGTTGGTGTTCCCTTTGGTTGGTGAGCGTGGCGTTTGTGGACTTGTACTTGTATAGAAGGGCTGGCTGTTCTGCTTTGATAACATCACTCGGCCTGCTTTGCATAATTTTAGACGCCGAGGTGCAAATTTAATGACCAAGCTAAATATCCTCTGTCAAATGCATGAAACAGTGTAGAAAAGGTATGATATCGAACGACATCCATGAATTTGATGCCAACGGAAGCCAAATTTTTGAGCCTCAAGCCTTGGACGAGCTAATGAAACCAAGCCGAGTCGGGATCAGTTCAGACTTTCGTCCCGCAACCATGCCTATGAGAAATTCCCGAAAAGTAAAGAGACGATATGCTTTGTAGCACGTGAGAAGAAAGAAGAAAAAAATAAGGCAGCAAAAGAGAAAAACTCCAGCCCCAAACTCCAAACGTATCCTGTCCAGTCCAGTACCCAAGCCAGTTCGCTAAAAATGAGAAGGAAACAGCTAGGCCGTCATCTGAGGGGCCAGCTTCTTCATGGTAACTGCTTTGAAATTGTCGACCGCATGAATGACATCTTCCAACTTGGCAACGGTACCGAATATTCCGCCTTCCATCTTGACTGATTCAATTGTGCCTAGATGAAGGGATGGTTCAGCTGCTGCAGTGCCATCGTCTAAAACGACACAGTCGAAGCCGCGGTCATTCGCCTCGCGCATGGTAGTCGAAACGCAGACGTCGGTAGTCACCCCTGCGATGACAATGTTCTTAATGCCTTTGTTGCGTAACAAAAGTTCAAAATCCGTGTGGGCAAATGCACCACGACCTGGCTTGTCAATGACCGGCTCACCGACGAGAGGGTAAAGTTCGTCAACAGTGTCGTGACCGAGTTCACCACGAATGAGTAGACGGCCCATGGGGCCTGGAGAACCAATTCCTAGGCCTGATGCATTGTTGCGAGACCGGTAAGCCTCACGACTGGAAAGAGTAGATAGATCGGCGCGGTGGCCTAATTTCATTAGTTATTGATGCACGTAGGATTTGGACAGAAGTGGATAATTACCCTCGCGAGTGTGATACACTGGGAAGCCCCCGGAGCGGAAAGCGTGGAGTAGTCGCTGGAGACGTGGGATCAAGGCCTGTGCAGCGGATATGTCATAGCCCTGGTATCCCATATATCCTTCGGGCAAACAGACTAGATGCGTTAGGTCACATGGCTCGGATGATAGAAGATAGGGCCAAAGCACTTACAGTCTTTTTGCATGTCAATGATAACGAGCGCAGTGGTGTACGGCGTGAAGGAAGCGTCATGCGGCCAATCATATGGAATGGCTGGTAGTTGACCCTTGCGCACTTTGTGGTGAGGCACTTGGCGCGGCTTCTCAATGATGGGGCCGTGGTTGTGCGTGGCATTGAGTACGCTCAAGGTCCAGATGCCCGGGGAACCCGCCGCGACAAGCATAAAGGGACAATCCATCAAGCGCGACGTTCTGCGACGCTTGCGTGTCTCCTCGGTCAAGCCATTGCGCGGTCGATAGTGTCCGCCCCGATCACAACGCAGCCAAACTTTGGCCGTGCGGCCGGGTTTCTTTTCGGTAGGCGTGCTTGATGACTTGACGACCACATTGTAGCCATGTTCCTTTCCATGGTCTTGGACTGCAGCGAGCAGCGTTGCCCTGTCAGGAGGTCAGTTGTTGAGATGGTCTTCATCAAGTAAGGGATAGACAATGGCTTACTTATCAGGATATGTTCCTTCGGGAGGTGGCACCAGTTGCATTGCCAGCTCCGGAATGTCTTGAAGGTCGCTGGGTGCATCATCCAGATTGAGGTCGGTGGAGTCTGCCATGGTGATAGATGGAGATGGGACCGGGGCCTCGTGGAAAGAGTTCTGCTAGACAAACCGCCGTGAGTATGTACGCTAGAGCATATTCCCAGACCCAGCCTGGGCGCCTGGACACTTGGGATCGAAGGAGTGTGGAAGGAGTCGGGGGTAAACAAGTGCGTGGAAGCAAATGGGGCGATCAACAATCTTAAGAGACGCGTGCGTGGGGATAGTCCCCCGGAGTGGTGTCTGAACGCAACGGCATGATTATAGATCTTGTGGGCCCATGGTGGGTTTTACACTGAGATTTGCAAAGTAAACAAAAAGTCACTCACCACTCTGACTTGGTTGCCCTACGAACCCAAAGACTGGAGACTGGGGATGAATCCAGACGGAAGTCGATCAGGATAACTTCCAATGAGGCTTAGGCCTGGAAGTGATGGGTGCCCGAGAACTGAGGCAGAAGTGAGTGCCTCAGGCGTCAAGAGCGGTGGGTGGCTGAACTCGATCACGTCCCAATGAGGCTTAGCGTGTCCCGCCCCTGACGACCGAAACAACAACATCGGTTTCTCCCAGCCCGATCTAATCTAACCCGCTTTGTGACAAAAGAGGCGGGTCGAAGGTAAACCAACATTTTGCATACTCTACTCTGCATCTCTCGAGTACTCTTCCCTCTCTCAGTGGAGGAAACGTGTGACCGACCACGATCAATCCCTTGCGTCACCGCCTCGGCGAGGGGCTCTTATCAAACGCACGGTTGTTGACATCGGGCCACCACGCAACATATGAGTGTTTGAGAGGGGCTGGAGTGCGATCTGCAGGGCAAGACGGCCTGGTGAATTGTCTCTAGTGACCTCGGCCAATTTCGGACGAGACCCGTCGTCCAGATATCTCGCTTGCGACCGGTCTGGGTGCCCAACGCTCGAAGATGCCGGCCGTCGACGAGTTCCCTTCCGAGCGGAAGCATACAAGCAGTTCTTACAGAGATGAACTGGCGCATTACAAGGCCCAGTATGAATCACTCGAGGCAGAGCTTGCAGACTTCCAATCCTCCAGCCGGGAGCTGGAGACCGAGCTGGAGAAGGACATCGAGGCGTCGGAAAAACGCGAGCGGCAACTGAAAGAGAAGCTGGACACGATGCGCTACGAGGTTGATGAATGGAAGGTATACAAAATGATGCCAATTGCTTCTATTGCCATGGGAACTGACGTTGCGCCCGGCAGACCAAATACAAGCAGTCTAAGACTGAGGGAAATGCGGCGCAAAACAACCTGCAGAAGGAGATCACCACCCTGCGAGACGCGAATCGTACCCTTCAGCTGAGGCTGCGAGATATCGAAGTTGCCAACGATGACTACGAGAGACAAGCCCGGAATACCACCTCGTCCCTGGAGGACATGGAGTCCAAGTACAACATCGGAATTGAGCGTGGAGTTCTGCTGGAAGAAGAAATGAGAAGCGGAGAGCAAGAGCGAGAGCAGCTGCGGATTGATAACCAGCGCCTGAGAGATGAACTATCCGACCTGAAGATCGAGGCTGAGATTGTGCAAGAAAAGCTTCGCAACGCTGAAGGGCACGGGAACTTCCGTCGCCGCAAGCCCACACCGCTGTATCACCGCAGCCCAGCAACACCGCAAAGCCTAGAGATCTTTGACCGCTCACCTGGCACTGCAACCTCCTCTCCTGTCTTTGCCACGCCTCCGGCGAAACCATCCCTCGCATCGGCGGCAGCAACCCCGCCCTCGCCTCCAATCTCCGAATCCTCCATGAACATGCGAAAGTCGATCAATACGAGCAGTGTGCCTAGTTTCCCGCGACAGAGGGCTGCCGGTGCAGAGCCCGTCAACTCTCGAACCCTTCATGCGCGGACCCAGACACGAACCAGTACCCAGCCACGCCCCCCTACTCACTCTCGAACCCCATCTCTCGCCTACAGTAACGGTGCCTACAGCAATGGCAATGGCCGTTCCACCCCATCAATGTCGATCTCGTCTCGCAACAGCATGAAGGCCAGCACCTCACGGGCTCCACCGGGGCTCCCGAAGTCTGGATCCTTGTACCAGATCCGTGGGTTGATCGGCAAGATGCAAAAGCTTGAAGAGCGCGTGCAATCAGCCAAATCGCGCTTGCCTGCGCCCTCGGATACGTCCTCTCTTGGCTCGCCTCGCTCCGGGTCCGTGGTTGGCGACAGCCCAGTCGCATCGTCCATCACCGTGCGACGGAATTCTCGTAAACGACTGAGCAACAGCAGCCTTGGATCTTCCGCCCGGGAAAGTGAAGGGGCTCCCTCGTACCAGCCGCAAAGCCGCCAGTCCTTTGGACGCACCGGTGAGAGCCGGCCGAGCAGCCGAACCAGCTATTCCAGCCGCAGCTCTTTCAGCCAAAGCGTCCACTCCGGTGTCCCTGTCAACGGCAGGCCCGAAAGTCGATCTAGTCGGCCTGGTGCCAAGACCCCAATCGGCCACTACTCGACCAACCCCATGACCGAGGGCCGTCGACCGCGGTCATCTCTCAGTAACCATGCCGGTCAGCTCCCGAACATCGCCGGAATGTGCCTCATCGATGAAGATCACGACCAGGAAATCTCTACTCCCACCACCACCGCGCAGACCTCCCCCGAGGTTCGACGGCCCTCTGTTACGGCGACCCCCACCCCGGTAGTCAAGAAGCGAACCATCAGTGGCATTCCGGCACCCCGAAGCTTCAAGACCAGCATCGGACCCGGTAGCATGCCGCCCCCCAGCCGGAAGCCCCAGGCCAACGACCTTGGGGAGACGTTCTGATTTCATCGCTTTTGGTTTTCGCATCTCTGGAACTTGCATGGAGGGTTGGGTGGGTTTTCTGCCTTGAGAGACTGGGCATTATTATTTTCACATATCTTTCCATGTTGCCATACATATTTCCCCCAATCGGCGGCTTCATGCACCAGCATGAGCTCCCCTGTGCTGGGGATTCCGATTCGCAGGTTGATCTACCAGCCCGGTCTGGTCCATTGTGGTCCCCGGTGGATTCCGGGGGCGTCCTAAGCTGTGTCTCAGCTCGTCATCTCGTTCAATATCCAATAATACCCACGATGTTTACGTTCCGCACTTTGCTTTGTAGACCCCGATGTAGCTGGGGGGAAATGGGTGGGATCTGGGGGCCGTGATTGGCGCTCAGCATCCCAGCGAATGCCGTTGAATCATGCAGATCAAAGGGGCATAGCGTGAACGCCATGACTTTCGGGTGACGTGGAGTCGATTAATCTATCTCTCGTACTAAACTCCGTAGTTCGCATGAAGATTATCTGACAAGGCTTATGGGGGTTCGGTACTCCGTGGTAGGCCGAGATCGAAATCCCCGAGTTTCTAGGCCGGACTCCGATCAGAATAAGCCCCGATGGAATGGAAGACCAATGAGATATGAACATAGGTATATTACATGTCAAACCCTCCGAGTGTGTGGTTACTGTCTGTATACTCCATAGTATGGGATAGTATAGTTATAGTTATAGACAAACAACCTACAATTCCACTATACTATATGCGTATGCAATGAATAATTCCAATCTCAGGCCCTCTACTGTAAGTATAACTATAGTAGTATAGTATAATATGTAACGAAAAAAGAAAAAGTGGCAGAAGTGGTGGGCAAGTGGAACCCCCAACAAAGTCCAAGGAGTTGGGGAAGCGTGTGCCTGGCCCAGGTACCGGGCCATACTGTTGACTATGGGAAGGTACATCGACCAGTCACTGCAGTGGGATCTCCACTCTGGTGGGACTCCAGAAAATCATCTTCTCAGCACTTTTCGCTCTCTCTTTCGGGTTTTATTCAGCCTTTCCTCCTTGTTCTCTGGCAATTCCATATTCTTTTTCCTAATTCTATAAGGTATACTCGGTGGTGGTTCCCGGTGAGTGCAACCCTCTACAGTGACAGCTCCGTTTGCGAACTGTCCTGCCATTGCAATTCCGCATTGGGATGTTTCTTTTGGGACGACGCTGACACCCTGGTCCATTTGCAGAGTCCGTCGACCTTTTTCTCTACTCATTCCCCTCGCCCTTTTTTCTGCCAGTGACAGCCACCCGCTCACATTCCCGCCACCTCTCAACATTTGTACATTACCCGACTTTTAATCACTGGTAGCTTGCTGTGCTCCCAATTCTGGCCGAGGAATTTCCATAACGATCATGGCCGTCACAAATGGTAGCGCACCCGTCACTGGGAGCTCCAAATCCAACCTTCCCTCACATTTCATTGGTGGCAATGCCCTCGAATCAGCACCCCCAAGCAAGGTGAAGGACTTTGTGGCCGCCCACGACGGTCACTCCGTCATCACATCCGTAAGTCATCCAGAACGAGAGCGGATCTGCGGCACTCGCGGGTCGCCATGGGATGAAAATGGAGAGCTTCCAGGCTGACAACTCCCCAGGTCCTCATCGCCAACAACGGTATCGCTGCCGTCAAAGAGATCCGTTCAGTGCGGAAATGGGCTTACGAGACCTTTGGCAACGAGCGGGCCATCCAATTCACCGTGATGGCCACGCCTGAGGATCTGCACGCCAACGCCGACTACATTCGAATGGCCGACCAATATGTGGAAGTGCCTGGTGGAACCAATAATAATAATTATGCCAACGTCGAGCTCATCGTCGATGTTGCGGAGCGGATGGACGTGCACGCCGTGTGGGCTGGATGGTAAGTGATGGCAATCAGATGAGGGAGACTGCTTTGCTGATACTCTGACAGGGGTCACGCCTCCGAAAACCCTCGTTTACCCGAATCGCTGGCGGCATCGCCAAAGAAGATTTTGTTCATCGGACCCCCCGCCTCGGCCATGCGCTCCCTGGGTGACAAGATTTCCTCCACCATTGTCGCACAGCATGCCGGTGTGCCTTGCATTCCCTGGTCTGGAACCGGTGTCGATGCCGTCAAGGTGGACAGCGAGGGCATTGTGACGGTTGAGGATGACACCTATAACAAGGGCTGCACCTTCTCCCCACAGGAGGGTTTGGCCAAGGCGAAGGAGATTGGATTTCCCGTCATGGTCAAGGCCTCTGAAGGTGGTGGTGGTAAGGGTATTCGAAAGGTCGAGAACGAGGAAGAATTCATCTCCTTGTACAACGCCGCTGCCAACGAAATTCCCGGATCGCCCATCTTCATCATGAAGCTGGCTGGCAACGCCCGTCACTTGGAGGTGCAGCTGCTGGCTGATCAGTACGGTAACAACATCTCCCTCTTCGGACGTGATTGTTCCGTGCAGCGTCGCCACCAGAAGATTATTGAGGAGGCTCCCGTCACTATCGCCAAGCAGCCCACCTTCCAGGCCATGGAGCGCGCCGCCGTGAGCTTGGGTCGTCTGGTCGGCTACGTCTCTGCCGGTACCGTGGAGTACCTGTACTCCCACTCCGACGACAAGTTCTACTTCCTCGAGTTGAACCCCCGTCTGCAGGTCGAGCACCCGACCACCGAGATGGTCTCCGGTGTCAACCTGCCCGCTGCCCAGCTCCAGATCGCCATGGGTATCCCCCTTCACCGTGTCCGTGACATTCGTCTGCTCTACGGCGTCGACCCCAACACCTCCGCCGACATTGACTTCGACTTCTCCAAGGAGGAGAGCTACCAGACCCAGCGCCGTCCCCAGCCCAAGGGCCACACCACTGCTTGTCGTATCACCTCCGAAGACCCTGGCGAGGGCTTCAAGCCTTCCAGCGGTACCATGCACGAACTGAACTTCCGCAGTTCGTCCAACGTCTGGGGTTACTTCTCCGTCGGTACTGCGGGTGGTATCCACAGTTTCTCCGACAGTCAGTTCGGTCACATCTTCGCCTACGGTGAGAATCGTTCTGCTTCGCGTAAGCACATGGTTGTTGCTCTGAAGGAATTGAGTATTCGTGGTGATTTCCGTACCACCGTCGAGTACTTGATCAAGCTTCTGGAGACCCCTGCTTTCGAGGACAACACCATCACCACTGGATGGCTCGACCAGCTGATCACCAACAAGTTGACTGCTGAGCGTCCCGACCAGATTGTTGCCATCATTTGTGGTGCTGTCACCAAGGCTCACCTCGCCAGTGAGGCTGGTATCGAGGAGTACCGCAACGGCCTCGGAAAGGGCCAGGTTCCTTCCAAGGATATCCTGAAGACTGTCTTCCCCGTTGACTTCATCTACGAGGGTGAGCGTTACAAGTTCACTGCTACTCGCGCCAGCTTGGACAGCTACCACCTCTTCATCAACGGCTCCAAGTGCTCCGTTGGTGTTCGTGCCCTGGCCGACGGTGGTCTGCTTGTTCTGCTGAGCGGTCGCAGTCACAACGTCTACTGGAAGGAGGAGCCTGCCGCGACTCGTCTCAGTGTCGATGGCAAGACTTGTCTGCTGGAGCAGGAGAACGACCCTACCCAGCTTCGCTCTCCCTCTCCCGGTAAGCTTGTTAAGTTCACCGTCGAGAACGGCGAGCACGTCCGCTCTGGCCAGTCCTACGCCGAGGTTGAGGTCATGAAGATGTACATGCCTCTCATCGCCCAGGAGGATGGTGTCGTGCAGCTCATCAAGCAGCCCGGAGCCACCCTTGAGGCTGGTGACATCCTCGGTATTCTTGCTCTGGATGACCCCTCCCGCGTCAAGCACGCTCAGCCCTTCGCTGGTCAGCTGCCCGAGCTTGGCTCTCCCACCGTCCTCGGTAACAAGCCATCTCAGCGCTTCTTCTTGCTCCACAGCATTCTGGAGAACATCCTCCGTGGTTTCGACAACCAGGTCATCATGGGTACCACCCTGAAGGACCTGGTTGAGGTTCTCCGCAACCCCGACCTTCCTTACGGCGAGTGGAATGCCCAGTCTTCTGCGCTGCACTCTCGTATGCCCCAGAAGCTGGATGCTCAGCTCCAGGCCCTGGTCGACAAGGCCAAGGCTCGCAAGGCTGAGTTCCCTGCCAAGCAGCTCCAGAAGGCCATCGTTCGCTTCATTGAGGAGAATGTCACCCCTGCCGATGCTGAGCTTCTGAAGGCTACTATTCTGCCCCTGGTCCAGGTCATCAACAAGTACTTGGATGGCTTGAAGTCCAACGAGTACAATGTTTTCATTGGTTTGCTCGAGCAGTACTACGAGGTCGAGAAGCTCTTCTCCACCCACAACTACCGTGATGAGGATGTCATTCTCAAGCTCCGTGAGGAGAACAAGGATGATATCACCAGCATTGTCCACACTGTGCTCTCTCACAGCCGAATTGGCTCTAAGAACAACTTGGTCTTGGCTATTCTGGACATGTACCGCCCCAACCAGCCTAACGTTGAGAACGTCGGCAAGCACTTCAAGCCTATCCTCAAGAAGTTGACTGAGCTTGAGTCTCGCTCCTCCGCCAAGGTTACCCTCAAGGCCCGTGAGGTTCTGATCCAGTGCGCTATGCCTTCTCTGGATGAGCGTCTCTCCCAGATGGAGCACATCCTCAAGTCCTCCGTTGTGGAGTCTCGCTACGGCGAGACCGGCTGGGAGCACCGTGAGCCTTCCTTCGACATCTTGAAGGAGGTTGTTGACTCGAAGTACACTGTCTTCGATGTCCTTCCCCGCTTCTTCGTCCACAACGATCCCTGGGTCACCCTTGCTTCCCTCGAGGTCTACGTGCGCCGCGCTTACCGTGCCTACACCCTCAAGGGCATTGAGTACAACGCTTCATCCGAGCAGCCCTTCCTGTCATGGGACTTCACACTTGGCAAGCTGGGTCAGCCCGAGTTTGGTGTTCTCTCTTCCACTCAGCCCTCGGCCCCCGGCACTCCCATCGCTGAGGGCAACCCCTTCAAGCGGATCAACTCTATCAGCGAGCTCTCCTCTTTCAACGACCCCCTGAGTGACCCTGTCCGCAAGGGTGTTATCATCCCCGTCCAGTACTTGGAGGACGCCGAGGAGTTCCTCTCCAAGGCTCTCGAGTCCTTCCCTCTCGGTGGCTCCGCCAGACGTCCCAGCGAGCACGGCCTCATCGCCAACCTCGAGGGCAAGCGTCGCCCCGTTCCCAAGCCGGAGCATGACAGCGAGCTCACCGGTGTCTGCAACATCGCTATCCGCGACATTGAAGACCTGGATGACCAGGAGCTTGTCGGCCAAATGAAGCAGCTGCTTGCCGACAACAAGACTGAGCTTCTCGCTCGTCGCATTCGTCGTGTCACTTTCATCTGTGGCAAGCAGGGTGTCTACCCCGGCTACTTCACTTTCCGTGGCCCCCACTACGAGGAGGATCTCAGTATCCGTCACAGCGAGCCCGCCCTTGCCTTCCAGCTTGAACTTGGTCGTTTGTCCAAGTTCAACATCAAGCCCGTCTTCACCGAGAACCGTAACATTCACGTGTACGAGGCTATTGGCAAGGGTCCCGAGAATGACAAGTCTATTGACAAGCGTTACTTCATTCGCGCTGTCGTTCGTCCCGGTCGTCTTCGCGATGATATCCCCACTGCTGAGTACCTGATCTCCGAGGCTGACCGCCTGATGAACGACATCCTGGATGCTTTGGAGATTATTGGAAACAACAACTCTGACCTGAACCACATCTTCATCAACTTCTCCCCCGTGTTCAACCTCCAGCCCGAGGATGTCGAGCAGGCTCTTGCCGGTTTCCTTGACCGCTTCGGTCGTCGCTTGTGGCGTCTGCGTGTCACTGGTGCTGAGATCCGTATTCTCTGCACTGACCCTACCACCGGCATGCCTTACCCTCTGCGTGTGATCATCAGCAACACCTACGGCTTCATCATCAACGTTGAGATGTACATTGAGCGCAAGTCCGAGAAGGGTGAATGGATCTTCCAGAGCATTGGTGGCACCAACAAGCTCGGCTCCATGCACATGCGCCCCGTCTCTACTCCTTACCCTACCAAGGAGTGGTTGCAGCCCAAGCGTTACAAGGCTCACTTGATGGGAACTCAGTACGTGTACGATTTCCCCGAGCTCTTCCGCCAGGCCTTCCAGAACAGCTGGACCAAGGTTGCCCAGACGATCCCCTCCCTGTACGAGAAGCGTCCCCCCGTTGGCGAGTGCATCGACTACAGCGAGCTTGTCCTCGATGACA
Source organism: Penicillium olsonii (assembly GCA_911174995.1). Taxonomy (NCBI): domain Eukaryota; kingdom Fungi; phylum Ascomycota; class Eurotiomycetes; order Eurotiales; family Aspergillaceae; genus Penicillium; species Penicillium olsonii. Next base: position 1,826,870 of record CAJVNO010000044.1, read on the forward strand.
CCGACAACCTTGTTGAGGTGTCTCGCGAGCCTGGTACCAACACCCATGGTATGGTTGGTTGGATCGTCACTGCCCGTACTCCCGAGTACCCCCGCGGTCGTCGTTTCATCATTGTCGCCAACGACATTACCTTCCAGATTGGTTCGTTCGGTCCCCAGGAAGACAAGTTCTTCCACAAGTGCACTGAGCTCGCCCGCAAGCTGGGTATTCCCCGCATCTACCTGTCTGCCAACTCTGGTGCTCGCATTGGTATGGCCGACGAGCTGATTCCCTTCTTCTCCGTTGCCTGGAACAACCCTGAGAACCCTCAGGCTGGCTTCAAGTACCTCTACCTTACCCCTGAGGTCAAGAAGCGCTTCGATGCCAGCAAGCAGAAGGAAGTCATCACTGAGCAGATCACTGATGAGGGCGAAGAGCGTCACAAGATCACCACTGTCATTGGTGCCAAGGATGGTCTGGGTGTCGAGTGTCTGAAGGGTTCCGGTCTCATTGCCGGTGCTACCTCCAAGGCCTACGAGGACATCTTCACCATCACTCTTGTTACCTGCCGTTCCGTTGGTATTGGTGCTTACCTTGTCCGTCTGGGCCAGCGTGCTATCCAGGTCGAAGGTCAGCCCATCATCCTCACTGGTGCCCCTGCCATCAACAAGCTGCTTGGTCGTGAGGTCTACACCTCTAACCTCCAGCTTGGTGGTACCCAGATCATGTACAAGAACGGTGTTTCCCACATGACTGCCCAGGATGACTTCGAGGGTGTCTCCAAAATTGTCGAATGGATGTCTTTCGTCCCCGACAAGAAGAGCGCTCCTATCCCCATCCGCCCGTGGTCTGACAACTGGGACCGTGATGTCGCCTACTTCCCTCCCCCCAAGCAGCCCTACGATGTCAGATGGCTTATCGGTGGTAAGGAGGATGTGGACGGCTTCCTGCCCGGTCTGTTCGACAAGGACTCCTTCGAGGAAGCCCTCGGTGGATGGGCTCGCACCGTCGTTGTTGGTCGTGCCCGTCTCGGTGGTATCCCCATGGGTGTCATCGCTGTCGAGACTCGCTCGGTCGAGAACGTCACCCCTGCCGACCCCGCCAACCCCGACTCTATGGAGATGATCTCCAACGAGGCTGGTGGTGTCTGGTACCCCAACTCCGCCTTCAAGACCGCCCAGGCCCTGCGCGACTTCAACAATGGTGAGCAACTGCCCGTCATGATCCTGGCCAACTGGCGTGGATTCTCCGGTGGTCAGCGCGACATGTACAACGAGGTCCTCAAGTACGGATCCTACATTGTCGACGCTCTCGTCAAGTACGAGCAGCCCGTCTTCGTCTACATTCCTCCTCACGGTGAGCTCCGTGGTGGATCCTGGGTTGTCGTCGACCCCACCATCAACCCCGAGCAGATGGAGATGTACGCCGACGAAGACTCCCGTGGAGGTGTCCTCGAGCCCGAGGGTATCGTCGGCATCAAGTACCGCCGCGACAAGCAGCTCGACACCATGGCCCGCCTGGACGCCAAGTACGGCGAGCTCCGCCGTTCCCTCGAGGACACTTCTCTCACCAAGGAGCAGCTGTCCGAGATCAAGGCCCAGATGGCTGCCCGTGAGGAGCTCCTCCTCCCCGTCTACACCCAGATCGCCCTCCAGTTCGCCGATCTGCACGACCGTGCCGGCCGCATGCAAGCCAAGAACACCATTCGCCAGCCTCTGCAATGGGCCAACTCCCGTCGCTTCTTCTACTGGCGTCTGCGCCGTCGTTTGAGCGAAGAGCTCATCGTCAAGCGCATGGTCGCTGCCTCTGCCTCCCCTGCTCCCCGCGGTGCCGCTGGCGCTATCCCCGCCACCGGAACCCATGCCTCAACCGAGTCCCCTCGTGTCGCGCACTTGCGCACTCTGCACGCCTGGACTGGTCTGTTGGATGAGGAGCTTGAGCACGACGACCAGAAGGTCGCTGCTTGGTATGAGGAGAACAAGAAGCTTGTTCAGACTAAGGTTGACTCCCTCCGCACTGAGGGTGTTGCTTCTGAAGTCGCTCAGCTTTTGATTGGTAACAAGGAAGGTGGTTTGCGTGGTGTTCAGCAGGTCCTCTCTATGCTTCCTGTTGAGGAGCGCGAGAGCGTGCTCAAGTACCTCGGATCTGCTTAAATAAGTGGCTTTTCTGGTAGTTATTATGACTTGATGCTTTTTCTTGTTTCAAATTGCATGGTGTTTTTGTTTTTTGTTTTTTCATATACATTGTTTTGATATAGATCTCAATTGTTCTTTACCACCACCACTTTCACTTCCAAGTTTTAAGTAGATCATCGTAGCACCTAACCCTTCACTATGTGTATGCTTTCTAGTGCATGATCCATGCTCGGCATATTCAACATGTCATCATCTGGTCTCATTGCCAACGAATTAGGTTACCCTTGATTGAGCCTCAAAGATTGCGAATGAAGCACATATGGACATTAGATGAGTGGCAGATACAACGAAGTAATGTAGTATATTGAGCTCCAGGGTTTTATTGAAAGACTAACCAGAGCCTAAGCCCCATCTGCTCTTCGATCATGCTTCGCAAACTTCCTCGCCGAGATCTTTTGCTCAAACATGTGATCAAGTTCTTCGAAGGTCCTCCCCTTAGTCTCAGGCAAACAGAAGTAAGTCCAGATACAAGCAATCACCGAGAAGCCACCGAAGATAAAGCCCGTCTTGCCACGAAGATCTCCCTCGTCCGGGTTGATCATGTATGGCACGATAATAGTCATGATCAGAGTCCAGAAGTTCTGCGTGAAGAAACCAATACTCACGCCGTAGGAGCGCAAGCGAGTAGACGACATTTCTCCGCAAATGACGTACCCAAGAGGTCCAAGGGTAAGGTCGTAGAAGAAGTTCCAGATGATGATCAATGCAGACTGGCCCCATGCGATGGAGGAGTTGTAGTTTGGTACGACGTCCAAGATGCCAATGACGAGGACAATGATTGTGAGAACGATCATACCCGGGAAGAGGGACCTGCGACCGATGGTGTTGATAACCCACCACGAACAAATGTTTCCAACGACTCCAACTGCTGTTACACCGACGCCCATATCGAAGGATCGAGAGGTAGGAAGACCGGCAACTATTGAAACATTCGTTAGACAAGAGCCATGGCTCACAAGATATGGATACTCACTTTGGAAAAAGTAGGTAGAATAGCTGAGCACGAAGTTGACACCGCTGAAAGAGTTGATGGTCCAGACAGCAATGACGATCAAGGTACGACGGAGATCAGTTCCCCGGAAACAGTCGAGGTAACCAGCAGAACTAGCGGATTCTTCTTCCATGCGCACTGTTTCCTGAATCTCAACCAGCCAGCTGTCGACGCTTCCGCCTGTTTGGAATCGTTCAAGCGACTTTTTGGCTTCGGCATGTTTGCCTCTTTGGACATACCAGTAAGGAGACTCAGGACAGAACCAGACTCCACAGATGAGAATGGCGGGGAAAAGCCACTGGAAGGCGAAAGGGATTCTATAGGCAAAAGTATCGGTTCGTCCACCGAAAGCCCTGATGAGACAGTTTCCAAGAAGCTGCCCAATGACGACAAACAGGTTCACCATTGCAATCGTGATACCGCGCAGCACGACTGGGCATGCCTCCGAACAGTAGGAACACGCAGTGACAAGGAACATGCCGAGGGAGATACCATTCACAAGTTTTCCGGCCAGTAGCACACCCCGAGAGAAGGCAAAGAATTGCAAGAAAATGGAGCCACTGGAAATGACACATGCAATTGCCAGTGTGATTTTCCGGCCAAAGTAGGGTGAGATGGGACCGCAAAGCAAGCTTCCGCCCATTCCACCCACAGTTGCAATCATGTTGAACGCAGCCTGCCACCTGGCAGGGAGAATGGTAGTGCCATCAGGCTGGGTATATCCAAAAACGGCCCGAAACTCGGGGGCAGCGAGTAGACCTCCGCTGACTTGCATGTCGTACCCCCAGAGGATGGCAGAGAAGCAGAAAAATAGAGAGTATAGCATGGCCTTGCGATAGTTTGTCAGGGCCTGCCGAAGAGTCATGTTGTGTTCGAGTACTTCATGATCAAGCTTCTTGGCCATGGTCAGGTCCGTTGTCGTAGCCTCCACATGGAGACTATCGATGGGCTCTTTGTCGACGTCCATATTGAAGGGTAATTCAAGTGTTCAGGCTGGACAGCCTTGAGGACAATCAGAATGAGAAAAGAGTTGCTAGAGACAATCCAGCAAGTTCTGATCGGGGAATCTCGTAGATTTAATACTCCGTAAGACTTCGTCTCTCCGCATTCTCGGCTTCACTCTCCTGATCATGGTCAGGTCTCAATCTGGGGAAGCTAGACAATTCGGGGCAAGGGTGGGTCTCGGCAAGTCGTTTCGCACGCAGAAGACTCGAGTCCAACGGCACTTCCGAGGCCTTTAGTCCCCGATGTCCTCCAGATTCCGAGAACGGAGTAGTCTGCCTTGAATCAAAAGGCGAAGTCGAGGAGAAAACGAAGCTAAGTTCTCACGGCTCCGACTGCCCCGGTGCCGCTAGCCCCGGGACCGTTGATTGGCCAAGACACCCGCCTTGGTCTTCCTCACCTCCGCAGTCTTCGCTCCCCACACTCTCCGGCTCCGTTACCCCCGGCCATCCCCATGCAAATGGACGTCACGCGTGGAGGGGTAGCTGCGAAAGGTCGGGGCTCACTAAGCAGACTGGGAAGCTTTCGAGCACTCGGGTATAAAGGATGAGGGGTGTTTCGACTCAACATCCACCTGAGCGCCGGCTTCATCTCAGAATACGCATTCCACTATGGGCCTTCAACCACAGGAGCTACCGCTCCAAGCGGATGCCGAGCGTCCTGACTTCATGAACCCCGCGGTCTTTCGCAGAAACACCCTCCCCGCACGTTCCTACCACATCCCCTCGACATCTGTACTTCTCAATGGAGCCTGGGAATTCAGCATGTCGCGATCGCCCCTGGAGGCGCCAGAGCCCAGCGAAGAGCCATTGGAAGACTGGTCCAGCATTAATGTTCCAGGTCACTGGCAGTTACAAGGATGGGGAAAGCCAAATTATACCAACACTCAATTCCCGATCCCTGTGTGTCCACCTTTCGTCCCAACAGAGAACCCCACGGGCACATACCGTCGGAAATTCGAGGTACCCGCCGAATGGCAGTCGAATGACATGGAGATTCGGTTGCGCTTCGACGGTGTCGACAGCGCGTACCACGTCTGGGTGAACAAGACTTTAGTCGGGTATGCGCAAGGGAGCCGAAATCCGTCCGAGTTCGATGTCACGCCCTTCTTGCAGCAAGGCGAGAATGAAGTCTTTGTGCGAGTGTACCAATGGTCGGATGCCACATATATTGAAGACCAGGATCAGTGGTGGCTATCCGGTATGATTGAGATCGGGATCGGTGTTAGGAATCAAGAAATCGGGCTGACATTGTGTTGATAGGAATCTTCCGAGATGTGAACTTGATTGCATTGCCTGCGAAGAATCGCTTGAATGACTGGTTCATTCGTACGGACCTCGATTCGGAATATACCAATGCGACACTTCATGCGACAATTGATTACCAGGTTTCTGGGACAGGTACCATTGCTCTCAATTTAATTGAGTCAGTCAAAGGCGAAAGCCAGATCATTGGCTCTGCCGAGTGGGGCGTAGAGTCTACGGCGACTACAATCGATCTGAGCTTGCCTGTCGCTGATCCCAAGAAGTGGACCGCTGAGCGGCCTTATCTGTACGAGGTGGAGATGATCCTGACCACACCCGACTCCAAGAAATTCAGAACTACACAGCGCATTGGATTCCGCAAGGTTGAGCGCAAAGATGGCTTGATCACCGTGAACGGAAAGGCAATCCGTCTTCGTGGAGTCAACAGGCACGACCACCATCCTCTTTTGGGTCGTGCCGTGCCGCTGGACTTTATGAAGAAGGACCTGCTTCTCATGAAAGCCCACAACGTCAATGCGCTTCGGTGTAGCCATTATCCCCCAGATGCTCGACTTCTCGATTTGGCCGATGAGCTGGGCTTCTGGGTCATTGATGAGGCAGATCTCGAATGCCATGGCTTCTATGATGCCGTTGCACGTCCAATGGATATGGACGAGACCTTGGGCTACGAGGAGCGCAAGGCAATGACATTCCCCAAATGTGCTGTCCACACATCAGACAATCCTGCCTGGCGGGAAGCCTACGTTGACCGCGCTCACTCCCTGATCCAGCGAGACAAGAACCACACCAGTGTCATCATTTGGTCTATGGGAAATGAAGCTTTCTTCGGCACATGCCACCGGTCTATGGTGGAATATGCGAGGGCCTTTGATAATACCAGACTGGTTCACTACGAGGGTGATGTTGATGCAGAAACCACCGACATGTTCAGCTACATGTATCCCGAGATCAACCGACTCCGAGCTTTGGCGGCCAGCGAGGGGGTTAAAGATGGGAAATTCGACAAACCAATCATTCTCTGTGAATACGCCCACGCCATGGGTAATGGCCCTGGTCTGCTTGCCGACTACGAGAAATGCTTTGATGAAATTCCCCGCCTGCAGGGTGGATTCATTTGGGAATGGGCTAATCATGGTTTGTGGGTTGAGGGAAAGAATGGTAAGGATGGCTTCTATGCTTACGGTGGCGACTTCGATGACTATCCGAATGATGGAACCTTCGTGATGGATGGTCTATTGAACAGTGTCCACGAGCCTCTACCGGGTTTGTTGGAGCTGAAGAGGGTCTTGGAACCCGTGAAGCTTGAAGTTCGTGGACAAACTTTGTCCATTAAGAACCGTTACGACTTTTTGGATACACGTCATCTCCAGGCTTCATACAAGCTTGAAGCATTTGGCGAACAGTGAGTTGGAACATCCCACGCCATAAAAGAAGAAATCACTGACTTTTGTTTCCAGACCAATTGTCCTGGCAAATGGAGTGCTGGAACTACCCGTTGTACGTTCCGGGGAAACGGCCGAGATAAACCTCCCGACAGAGCTTTTCGAGCACGCCGCTCATCCAGCATACTTGACTGTTAAGCTGGAGCAAAAGGAAAAGGTCGATTGGGATCAAGGGACTTTCACCGTTGCCTGGACCCAGGCATTGGTGTCAGAGCCAACAGAAAATGCTCCAGTTGACAGCACAACTTCCACAAATGGTGCTCGAGATGAAGTTTCCACGAAATCCACCAAAACAGTTGTATCAATCAGTGGGCCAAACTGGTCTTTCGAGTTTGATCGGGTCCGAGGCCATCTCAAGAGATGGACTCACAACTCGACAAGCCTTCTTGAGCCTGACAGCACCACAGGACTTGCTATGATCCCTGGGTTCTGGCGTCCTCCCACTGATAACGACGTACCCTCAGCAGCGCCGTACTGGAAGCGATTCGGAGTGAACAATCTCACCAACCAGCTTCGATCTTTCGACACATCCTCAACAGCCGACGGAGGCGTTTGCATCGAGAGCGAAACTTTCCTTTCGCCCCCAGTTCTTTCTTGGGGATGGAAATGTCTCGCACGCTACATCGTCAAGCCAAATGGCTCCCTGTCCATCAGCATTAGCTTGAAGCCCACAGGAGCCGCACCAAAGACTGTCCCCCGTGCCGGTCTGAATCTTCGCGCAAACCCCGCCCTGCAGTCAGCTCGTTGGCTGGGACTAGGACCTGGAGAATCTTATCCCGATAAGAAGGCTGCTCAATCATTTGGCCTGTGGGACAATGACATCGCGGGCCTGGAAACGGTCTACGACATCCCACAGGAAAGTGGAAACCGCACAGACACCGCTTGGGTGGAACTTCGTGCTCTCAATGGGACAGGCTTCCGAGCGAGCCCTCAAGGGCCTACGGTAGTTACTGGCGGAGAGGAAAGTTTGAGTTGGAAGGCTAGCCGGTACTCTAATGAGGCTGTTGAGGCAGCACGACACCCTTGTGATCTTGCTGAGGACGATGTGCTGTTTGTGAGACTGGATGATCAAGTTGCTGGTGTTGGAACTGCGGCCTGTGGCCCGGGGCCCATGGAAGAGCATTTGGTCAAGGTGCAAGATATCACTCTCAGCATGTTGCTGGAACCTGTGTCTTTGTAAATTAGATATCGAAATTAGCCTTGTTTCTACAGATAGAGGAAAATACAGCATTGATTGAGGATTACAAAAACTAAATAGAGCTTGCATCAGATATACTCGACGTCTTTGACTTTGGGAGGCTGTCAAGCACAACTTGGAATCCAGACCAAGTTTCGTGGATGCGCCAGCCAAGTTTGCCTCGGTACTCCCTCGGTCATACTCAAAGAAGTCAGAAATATTCATTTCATCCAATTCTCTCATGGTCCATTCGCTTTAAATATGGATTGATACAAAGAGGACTGGAGAAGTATATGAGGACAGTCACGTGCTGTATTTTATCTGTTTTTGTGACGAGATCTCGGGAGCCACTCCCATTTACATTCCTCTCGTGAAGATCGTCAAGTTGCTGCCAGTTGTACATTTCAGAGCGGTGATTCTTTGCAGACGACATCTACAGTACATTGGCTAGAAATGAAGAGATTCAGGGCGGCTCGAGCTGTTCGTTTTCACAATCATTCGAGAGCTTAACCTCAAACTAACGTACACAGTGCGATTCATGCCGCCAACGCAAGACAAGGTAAACATGGTCCATATGACACGATGATCTATTGTGACTGACAAATATCACAGATGTGACTCTCGGGATCCATGTGGACCCTGTACAAGCTTGAATCAAGCGTGTCTATACGGCACTGATGCTATTTCGTAAGGAAATTCATCAATGCCAGAAGATTCCCGACTAATATCATACCAGAAGGGGAAAAAGTGAAATGATCTTAGACACAGTCCAACGACTGGAAGCATCTATTGAAGATCTCAAGAGGATGGTGGTGCGTGTCCAGCAGCCACCAGTTGACGGCTCATTTCTTCCTGACAGATTCTAGGCTACAGGCCCAGTGACGAATGCGGCGTGTAGTGCGCAAATCAACACCACATCGCCAGTATCAACGGTTACTACAGCGTCTCATGATGCACGCCATCATCCCGGTGGATGCACCATTCGAGACCCTACTGAAAGTGCCGTGCTGTCTTCGGGACATCTTTCTTCAGCGGAGTCTCTATTGAAATGGTCGGTATTCCTTGACCACCCTTCCATACTAAACGAGACGGAGTCCTCGTTTCTATCACTTGAATACAGTAGATCCCCCTTGCGAAGCAATCTCTACGCAATATTCCCGAGTCTGGGGTTGTCCGAAATCAAAAGCATGGTCGACATTTTTCAACAGACTTACAATTTTTGGTTCCCCACTATGAGCCTGAATGACCTCAAAGCTGTTGAAATGAGGATATATCAGGAGAATTTGGAGCCAAGTTGCCAGTCATGTCTTGCGTTATTGGTCATGGCGCTGAGTTGCGTTGGGGCTTCTGTGGTGGATGAGAACATGCCCGAAACCGACGCCCAACAACTTAAGTTGCAGGGAGCATCATGGTTCACTGCCTCTATGAAAATGTCACATTTGGCTCACATTGAAATGAGTGTCGAAGCCTGTCAATGTCTCTTGCTGACTGGGTTAGGGGTATTTCGAAACGGCAAACAGAAGATTTTACTGACGAAGGTACAGACTTTACTTTTCCTTTTTACAAAGACCATTACAAACCTGGTCTTATGTGAATAGCTCAGCGACCCGGTGTCGGTTTCTTCTCTCCTGTCCATTCGACAATCCGGAGCGAGATGACCGTGAACATATTACCAGAATATTCTGGTCTTGCTTTGTCCTAGAGAGGTAAGTGCAAATATTAACATGAACAAATCGCCCATTAACTCGGTCCAGCAATTACATCTCAGAGTTGCCATCGCTCCCACAAAACTGCAACGCGGAGATTGAATCAATAATATCTCTTCCCGGCAAATTTCATTCCCACGAATCCATAGAAGAGGAAGAAAGATCAACTTGCTACCTTCTAGCATCGATAGCACTTCGTCGACTTCTGAATCGAGCTCACTACATGCTCTACGATCGTGACATCGGTCTTCAAATCAACTCCAATCACTTCCCATCGGTCAACCAAGAGCTCGCACGCCAATTACAAGACTGGTACCAAACTCTTCCTCCTAGCCTTCAGTTCCCCAATGACGAGAAACCCGCCGATGACCCGCATAGCGAATACTTGCGACAATGGTATCTCAGCTGCCGTAGCGTGATCTACCGACCGTATCTGGAATGGGCACTAGCTAATCCATCCTGGAATCTCAACACTAACCAACGCGTGCTCGACGGCTGTCGCGTTGCCCTCGATACATGTCTGTTCAAGTTAAGGTACCTAAAGCAGGTGCCGTATACTGTCATGGTTGATACTTGGCCATGTTCTCTTTCGTGAGTCTACTGCGAAAGATTGATCTAATTTATCTGCATGTTTGCTAATAAAATTCAATCCCCCTAGACTTGCAACAGCGATGTTGACGCTGATGGGCGGCTTTTGCCATCCACAATTAACTATGCAGTTGCGTCATATCGCATTGTTGGAGTTGGGACCTCATTTGAAGTTGCGTTTGGAGCGATGGAAGACAATACACGCTTCTTGCATCTCGCCCGGCGTGGAGAAAGCATTGAGGTTGATCATGAACGCTCATGACTTTTTTGAAAGCAAGAGTACCGACTTCGACCCCTCCTTGGAGGAGCACAATCTGTCTCCATACGCCCTTCGGATGTTCCATGGATAGTTCTGATCAAATCGACTGAAGCTTGAAACAGCTTAATTTCCAAAGTTCCCGCTTGCTTCAGCGCATACCACAGCAATATGGTGGAACTGCATGATTGAGGATGTGATACATATACAGAACCGATGAAGCCTCCGAATGAACACGCCATATGATGCTAGTGCTCAACTCATTCATCAGAGCCGTGTCCCGAGGTCGGCAGATCCAAAAACCCAAGCGCGCCGTAAAAAGAAAGAAGGAGAAAGCTCAGTGGTATCGTGCTATATCCCCGCGAAAAAAAAAAAAAAAACATTTAGCAAATACCTGCATATCCTCCCCTCGCAATGAACCTCTTCCACTCTCCTTTCTGGCCGGTGAAATTACGACGCAGCTCACGTTCACGCTCTCGAACTCTCTTGCTGTGCGTTCGCTTGTGCGATTTGCTCTGCCTCTTGTTGGAGTCTGTGGGCTCTTCAGGGGACGACTCAGGCTTGGAGCTGAAAAGGGATTTCAGCCAACCCAACATGTTCAGGATGCAACCTGGATATACGTCCACGTTAGCTTTGAAAGTACGCCGAGGGATATACTGTATACCATAGGATCTTCGATGGTTGTTAAAGATGAGGCTGAAGTTCCAACGAAACATCTGAAGGTCCTACGTGGGGGCGGTTCTTGGCGTGGTCAACATCTTATGACTACAACTTTGGGCTCTTTTCATGGCGAACCTTGGACTCTATAGGTCGGAATCGATATCATGTTGATTCAGAGCAATCTTATGGGTTTTAGGCGCAGAGGCCTACTTCCTTTGGGAGGAACGAGTTCATTTGAGTTCAAAGTCGCAACATCAACACTTCGCCATGAAACCAGTGCCTTTCGCGCAGCCAACATATTCGCACTCAACCTCGTCAGCTTTCAGCACTGATGTTTCAACCCACAAACAGATCTTGCCGCTTTCCATATCACCCCCGGGCCCGTATGACTCCAAAAAGCGTCTTCTCAAGTCGACATGGCCCTTGTGGAGACGCCCGATACGCTCCATATGGCTCAGGTCCTTGAAATAAAACAGCTGAACTTTCTTGTTATAGTTCAAGGCGCTGGGCTTGGAGTCACGGAATGTGCCACTCTCAGGCTCATAGCAAAGCCTTGCATCAAGAATGCCTCCCTCAGGTCCGGAGGTCATGAGATCCGAAATCCATTTATTTACCGAACCGTCGAAGTTGTCGAACCAGTATTTCCTTTCTTCAGCCGACAGGGCAGAGTGATCTTGTCCTTCAACGACAAAACACATATTGTCTGGAAAATGTGTGAACTGAACGCGGTCGAGATCAACATTTGACCCCGCATGAGGACATCCAGAGCTGGAGTCTCTTGCAAAGTTGTCTGTGGTTGAGTCGGCCATTCGCTGCCTATAACATCCCCAGTATCCGGCATTTTCGCCCAGAGAGACACGCTCACCCAGGTGGCCCATACCAGTTTTGGTAAGCTGGTTGGTTCCATACTGGGTTCGACGAGGGGAGGGGCGCAGGATCTCTCTCCAGATACCAGAGTTGACTGGCAGATTCTTCCAAAATTGACGGACTTCTTCTTCGTTCCACCAGGCCTGGTACTGTACACTTGACTTCCAATAAGCTAGCCAGACCTGGGTCTTCCCGGGCAGTGATCCGCAACCATCTTGGATCAATCGGTCGATATGATTGGGATGACCGGTGATGAGGGCATTGAATTGGTCGGCGAGACTCTTTTGGCTATCGCTGGGATCGCCATTTGGATATTGGATCCCAAAGATTGAGTAGACAAACGGCTCGTCGGTGGGGAATTTGACAGTCCACATTGTGTTGGTATGGGCTCAAGAGTGCTGATGATTGTTTGCTGCATTCTGGACATGCTTTATGTGCACTTTCGCAGCGGAGGTTATAGTCTCCGCTGCACGAACAGATTCCAAGGTTATGTCGTACGTAAAGTATATTAGTTCGCGATGCAATCGCCACTGTGGCCGACAAGGTTGAGGGGTTTCGCTGATATTTGACCTCAACTGATTGGCCAAACAATGCATATCAGGGATTCTGCTCCATCGATTCCCCAAAAAAGGGAAAGATAGCAGATATCGGGAGATAGCGAATGCCCAATTTGGCTGCGGAGGTTTCACTTCCGCAACAATGCGGGGAAGCCGATATGAAGTATAAGAATACGTCTCGACGATGCATTCTCCGATGCTACAACATATCAATCTCCAAACAATGTCTTCCAACGTGGTTCGTGTGGCAGTCACTCAAGCTGAGCCGGCATGGCTGGACCTAGCCGCCGGCGTGGCAAAGACCTGCACTTTGATGACCGAAGCCGCTCATAATGGCGCGCAATTGATTGCCTTTCCCGAGTGCTGGATTCCAGGATACCCATGTTGGATCTGGTACGTATCACTCTCGAGGAAGACCTTCTTGTTTGTTAAGTGATGTGCTAGGAGCCGTTTCCTCGACGTCGCCATGAATGTGGCATACATCAAGAACTCCATCGCGCTTGACTCCCCAGAGATGGATCAGATCAAAGCTTGCGCAAAGAGCAACTCGATCGCAGTATCTCTGGGATTCTCCGAATTCCATCACAATTCGGTCTATATCGCACAAGTCATGATCGGTGGCGATGGGGAGATCAAGTCTCACAGACGCAAGATGAAGCCTACCCATATGGAACGAACTATTTTCGGAGATGCGTCGGGAGAATGTTTCTCTAGTGTGGTCGAGCTACCTTTCGCGCGAGTTGGAGCACTCTCCTGCTGGGAGCACATTCAACCGCTGCTCAAATACTTCATGATTTCCCAGAGAGAGGAAATCCACGTGTCGGCATGGCCAAGCCTCACGCCTCACACTGGCAAGTCTGATCTGTGGTCTATGTCTGCTGAAGTTAGGAACCTATCTTGATATACTTTCATTCTATACTGATTTGTTTTCAGGATGTCATAGTTTGTCGCAAACGTATGCCGTGGAGTCCCAGAGCTTTGTTATGCATTGCACAGCTGTGATTACCGAGAAAGGTGTACAGGCAATGGATACCAGTGGGGGAATCCTGATGAACTCCCCAGGAGGGGGAACTTCTGCGGTGTTTGGCCCTGATGGACGGAGGTTGACGGAGCCTCTGGATTCCACTTCCGAGGGCATCGTATATGCTGACCTTGATATGAGCCAGATCGTGGCGACTAAGATTTTTGCAGATGCCACTGGGCATTACAGTCGTCCCGACCTCATGTGGTTGAACGTTTGCAAGAAAGTGAAGAAAATGGTCCAGCCGGAAGATGAAACATTAATAGATACAGTGGAATAGCAGCCCTGGAGTGTGTAAATAGTTTGTCGTAATTGAGCATTTTCTCAAGTTTTCCAATGTTCAATGTCCACGGGTTGCAGTGATGCTTCCAAATTATGACCTGTTGATGCCTAGGTGCGAGTCGACTATGAGGTTGTCAAAATGGATAATCAAGACAGGACCGCCAACTGGACCCACATTGGAAGAGGAATATGTATTCCGAGTGCTTTACAGCAACGCCAACCGAGGATAAATACCTAGTAGATTCTCCTATATCTCTACTACCTAGTACCTATCTTCATACTTCAATAGTGTTTCCCAATCGGGAAAGGCGAAAGAGCGGAAAAGCGGAAAGGCCCCCGCCCCACCGCCAAGACTTCCTATCGACGTATGAGACTCCCAAGACTCACCTGGCAGGACTTAACTTGATCGGAATATGTCCAACCAGAGTAAAACAAACAGCTTTGCCTGCAAGCAGTGTCGAGCATCGAAGCGTCGTGTATGTCCTCGAGAGCACATGATCGGCATTGGCTAACAAGCGTGGAAGTGCGATGGCGCTCAGCCACAATGCTCGACCTGCACGAAGGCGCAGAAAGACTGCGAGTACAACACAGAAAAAAAGCCAAGAAAGTAATTGCACTTCCCACTTCAGTCCGAGAGCACTCACTTACACTCCCTGCAGACGCAAATACTGGGATGAGAATTATGTGAAGTCTCTGGAAAATCAGGTGCAGGCATTGTTGGCCCTTCAAAGCAAAAAGGACACTGCATGTCCGTCAAATAGAGCCGAAGACAGAGATGAATCTTCACAAGCATCAGTATATGGTGATCAGGACTATTCAAATATCTCTCCAGGTGACACGAACTCAGACGACAATTCTATCCATCAATCGAACACCGCGATGGAAGAGATGAGTGTGATGATGTGGAGGACGAATCTTGCAGATGCAGTCACTATCCACGACGCAGAAACGAAAACAGACACTGACGTGGTCCCTGGAGAAATGTCCTCATGGACTCCGTGGGAAATTTCACCTCAGATATCTGCCATTTGTGGGGACTATGATCGCATTTACGAGTTGGGTTCTCTATTCCTCGAGAATATCAACCAAGAGCACCAATTCACTATGTGTGAATCAGCAAACTTCTTGCACTCCTCACACCAATGCCTAGATCGACTGCTCTTGCACGCCGCTATGTTAGCAGCAGGAGCAACCTTCGACAATCAGTCGGACTCAATTGAGTTGAGCGATCGGTTTGCTGAGCTGAGTGAAAGTCTTGTCTTCAAGTGCTTCCGAACATCACCGTCAATATACGTGATTCAAGCTCTGGTGATATTATCGTGGCGGTCTTTGGCCTTAGGACATGACCATTTTGGTTGGACGTTTTTGTCAATGGCTGCTGGAATGGCTGTCCATTTGCGCCTGCACGTTCTTGCACTCGGAGAGTTCGATGCAGGTTCATCGCAATCAGGAATTGCAGAGATGCAGACATTCTGGTCATTCTACATGACTGATCGAACATCCATTTCTATCTTGGGGAGGAACTGCATGCTCCCATGGCGAAGAGTCAATGTACCGCCTGTAGAGAAGCTCTTCCCAAGTGAGACAGCGACTTTGGCACAACTTTCTTTCGCCTGGCAGTGCAGATTGTGGTATATGCATGATCAAAGGATGGATGAAATGTATGTAGAAAGTCAAGTGGCTTCCAAGGTTGACAGGATGTTGCTGACAAGACCAACTCAGATTCTCCTCTTCATTCGACGGTCTTAATACTGACGACCAAGCCCACCTCTTACTGTCAACCCAGGAAGACCTCGATAAATTCCTGCGCTCTCACGACCCAAAACTCAATCTCGCCCGGGCAACAAATCCCAAACCAGTGCTGCTCTTTCACATGAGCTACCAAATGGCTATACTGCTCACAATGCCTCCATTTCTGCGACTGTTCGCGAAGAAAAAAGAGAAAAGCCCCGAGACAGCCAAGTTGATGACTGTGGTATTACAATCACTTACATCTGCTGCAACATCCATGCTCCGCTTGATACAAGAATATTGCAAAGGATATGGCTTTCAGAAGGCCAACCCACTCATCATACATCATTTGTTAAGTGCATCAATCGTGCATTTGATGAACACCACCACCAAATCACCCTCTTTCCGAAGATACAGCACAACGTCAATACGCAAATGTCTCTACTTATTGAGTCGGTTAGGTCGTCATTGGACCACCCGTTCCCAAAAAAGTATCAAGGTCATAAAGGACTTGGCGTCCAGGTGGAAAGTGAAGTCTGCGCTACCAAATGAATTGGATTCGATATCTCATCAAGATGTGTTTGGCGTCGATGTTTCCACCGCGATCAATCCAGATGGGTCACAAATATCGACGATACAATCAGATCAAGCGGTCCCGGATCTACTTGATCTAGAGTGCTTGCCATATACTCTTCTCGAGCCTGAAATCCAATCTTTGAGACAGGATCCTCTTCATAATGGTGAACAGAGCATATCGGATCTGGCGGCCATGGATAGTTCTTTCCTCGGTCATGAAGATATGGACCTGTTTCAGATATTTGAGGAGTTTAGAAACAATGTTCAGCAGGAGCCACACTGGCCTCACGGCATATGAGATTTCGATGATTCGAGGATCATTTCTGAAGAGGAAAGAAAACAGAAGTCGGGAGCTTAATGTGTCTGAGATTCGACAGCCCTTTGGTCCAGCTGCAGAGTTGCCATCCTACTGCCATCCAGATTGATAAGGGCTCCGAGGAAAATGTACACAGCGGGCTCGGAGAACTATTCGAGGAATAGCTCCGGAGGAATGAAACAACTGACTAGGGAATCTAGTCATCATGATCATAATCCCTGGGAACGAGGAGTTCGGGCTAAGATATTGCGAATGGCAGTAAGAAGGGGAATTCCACCGCGGTGCCACTTCTTACCTCTTCTTCCGTCTTCAATTGAAAGTGACGGAGCAAGAAATGCTGCTGGTTGCCCTAAGTGACTTCTTGAGATGATCTTTCAATGATCAACTATTTGGCCTTCAATCTCTTTGGACAATCCATTCTTCATATTTTTCAACAGTTGAACTAGATGATAGCCAGTAAACTTTTTGCATAGGCCGCGGCCGTTACTCCCGCGTATTTGTGCCATTCATAATTGCGATGAGAATCCCCGTAGTCACATTTCCCCTGAACCACCAGACATGGAAAGTTATCCATCAAGGCTGCAGATTTCGTCTCAAAGCCAATTATTCTAGGCCATTGAGCCATCCTGTCTCTGATAGGATCATGTCCTATCATCTGATTGCCAGATTCGAGTAGACCGTAGTGAACTTGTGGCTCATCTGTGTCTCGAACATTCCGAATGACTAGCCTTTGTTTATCACAGTCATCACACTTCTCTTCTGGGCCGACATGGTCATGGTGCGCTTCGAAACGTCGATCTTGTGGGCGGCCACGGCGGCTAAAGCGACCTAAGTGTGGGTTTATCGCCCTGATTTCTGATACACGGGCTGATATATTGCTCCCATTGATCATGGAATCAGCTTGTAGCTTCCCGATCGCTCTGAGTAGAATTTGAGGCAGTTTGTTCAAAATGCCAGTTTGCTGAAAGCGACCCTCTTCCACAATCCTTCCAGAAGCCCGCTGCCCAACTACCTCAAAATTGGCCATTGGTAGACTGAGCACAACATCACCCAGCCGAAGATCAGCATCTCTGCTAGGGACATCACTTCCGATACCTACTATTAAGCCAAAACGGATTGACTTAAAGGTAGAGAGCATTCGAATAACTGCAATGGTTGCAGCAGCCGAGCCACCCATTGCCGCCGCAAGAGAGATGACCACAACATTATGACCACGGCTACTTCCTAGTTCATAGTCAATCGAATGATTGCAAGGTATTGGCAGGTATGGATGGGTCTGGTCTTGGATAGCAAGGACAGTGGCCGTCGTTGCAACGCTGGTAGAGATAATTCCAATGGTGTAGTCATCATAGCAATATGCCCAGGTGGACTTTCCCGTAGATGGGCCTTTTCAGCCATGGCGAAGGAAAGAGCTGTCTCGGAAACTGGCAAGGATCGATGAAAGAGGGGAGCCCCTTAGCATAGGCAGTTCTGTCACTTGGGGAAGTGGTGGAGGGACATCTTACACCGGAATCTCCCAACTCCAATAATTTGCCTTCCAAGGTTGTTTGCAGGATCATGCCCAATACCCCGCAGACTCCATACCTGAGTACCGTAATAAGACAGGTGTATCACTTTAACCTAGTAAATCATTATCTTACCAGAAGGAGTATCAATAGGGTTCTAATGAAGAAACACCCAACTGAAATAGGAAGGTTGATGCCATAATTACTAGGCACCGTATTGGATTACATGCAACTGCTGGCAGAATTGCAAGGGACACCATAGTCAAAATTGCCCAAATCAGGTCAAATTCGAGGTTTTTGATATTCAAAAAATACCAGGATTACCAAAAATACACCATGGAGGTTCCAATCCAGTCTTTTTGAGCCAATTTCGACTCCCTGGGATCTAATTAATCTACCAGATCGTCAACACTTCACTCCATGATACGAATAGGCAAAGATGAAAAAAAATGTTGGAGAATGGCATTTGATGGAAACTTTGGGAGTTGACTCTACTGTATAAAATGGTAATTCATACAAGAGTGACTTAGTTTTGCTAAGGGTTCTATATTAATCAGAGGTATCTGGCGTATTGCGTTTGATGGACCTGTTCAGGCAAACTTCAGGCATCAACCTTCCTATTCTAGTTGGGTGTTTCTTCATTAGAACCCTATTGATACTCCTCTACTCCTAAATGTAAAGAAGATTACCTAGGTAGGGGTTGAATTTACATCTCCAGGGCTGAGATTCAGAATTAGTCTACACATATACATCTCTCTGTCATAAGGGTTTCTCTTTCCGGACCTTGGAAACATACCCAACCTTCAAGGGTCGAGTCAGAATTAACATTTATTGCAGTTCAATGACATACTCTGCCAAAACCAACTCAACCTCATCAAATATGTACAAAGCCAACGAAGATACTAAGAGATCGACAAAACCCACATATACATCAGCCAAGATAACTAGTCCCAAAGAGGAAACGCTAGCAATAGATCCCCAAACCTGTTGCCTGCAGCTGACTTCTTGACCTTCTCACAATCATACTATCTACAGTAAACAATGAAGCCAACAGAAGCAGCCCCCGCCTACGACGATCTCTTCCAGGGAAGCTCACGCGGCGTAAGTGCGAATACAGCAAAACGAGAACACAGCTAATCTGAACCAGTATGCGATGGTGGACCAGGCCGACGCATATACCCCAGATGTGGAACATGGTCATCACAGTGATCCTGTTGAATTGACGGGCCAAGACCATACGCACTGTGCTGAGTGTGATCGGCAGCAAGATCGGAGGGAGAGAAGGGAGAGTGCGCAGAGATCGTGCGCGTTGGTCTCGAAGACGTTTATTCTGATTTCGTTGTTTTTGGTGGTTTTGGGGATTGTTGGGGTTCAGGCTTGGAAGGATGTGAAGATGAGTAAGGGTCATAAATGATGTGGTTGTCTTGCCTTTTCGACTCTACATGTTGTGAGATCGACACATCGATTGTCTGAACTATATTCGAACACTAATGCCCAGTGGCACACTCGTTTAATGATATTTTCTATTCTCTTTTGTGACTACAACCAATAGCAGCGAGCTATTCAACTTCGAAAATTGGAAGAATGGACTTCACTGCTACCTTCCGAGTAGTAATAGCTGAGACGACAATGTACAATGAAAGACCCCGGCATGGTACGTCTGGGTAATAATAACCCGTGTGGTGGTATCAATATAATTCATAGCCACGAACGCCGAAGAATTTAGGACAGTTTAGGAGAACAAGAGATCAAATCGTGGCAGGATTCACGAGTGTCGGGAACATCACACTATACACAGACCTGACCCATGTCTGAAGTCCACGGGTCTGCGTATGACTTTCCTCAACACTCCCATTCTGAGACCCGGTGGGCGATACCTGACTTCTGGCAGTCACATATGTATCTTGGGAGGCGACGATAGCGAGAGAATCATCAGGTTCTTCAACTTCACCCAGACAGCAATGACAAGGTTGCATCTTGATCCACGATACAAGAGTTGAATAGACAGATGTATCTTCATGAGAATCGCTCACACCGTCTTCAGAGACAGCCGAAAAGACCGATTGCATCCGGGATGAAACGGAGGAACGAGCTGCATTTTGAGAGGCTGGAGTGGAATGTTCGGGGTATACTGACGTCCTGGGTGAACCGATAGGCGCAGACAAATCCCGGGGAAGCCCGTGAATTGCAACAGGTCTCGGTGGACGCGGACCCGCAACCACAGCTGATGTTGGGTTCGACGGAAAAGAGAAGCTGCACCCAGAAGTCCGCGAAGATCGTCTAGACAGATGAGGTTCCAAGGACCTCGGGCGTCGATCGGGGTTTCTTTTACGAACAGTTTCGACAGAAGCACGAGGGGCATTTGTATATTCGTAGCGAGAATGCGGAACACGATGATGGAATGGATGATCGTGCAGTGATCGAACGACATTGGTCCCGTGGCCACTCTGTCGAACGGGGAATCGACCCTGAACCATTGTTCCATCTTCTGCTCTCCCTATCCCTGTCACAGAGCGCACGTCGACACGCGGCGTTGGTGTTGATAGGCCGAAGAATCGCCGTATAGCCTCGCTGTAGGAGCTGCGTTGGGGATCGGGACCAACGTTCCCACGGGCACGGGCGCCCGTATCTCTCATCAGAAAACGTGCAGAGTATCGCATGGCTTCTGGAGAACCGAATGAGGGAAGACCAGGTGGTGTGGGACTTCGTTCTGGTGGTGGGTATCGGGGCTGGACGAGAACAACAGCGGGTTGGGCAGGGCCGGGCCATCTTGGACCGCGAGGATTATCGGTCCCACCGAGAGAGACTGCTTTGCGATGTAGGGAGCGAGGAGCTCGGAGGCTAGTCGGTCCTGGGCCGGGCTTTCTGGGTCTTGGGGCGTGCCAGTTCTGATCGGAGAGTATCTTGCGGTGGTCACCTTGGTTTGATCCCGATATCTGTCTTTGCGTTGGTAGATCACTGACGACGGACGAGGCTTGAGGGTCTGTGGGCACGAATCTAGCCAGGTTCACTGCCAATCCACGCTCATGGACGTGGCTCGCTTGGTTCAGCGAGGCGTAGAAACGAAGGCTTTGTTTATCTGGTGTTGGTGTGACGACTCGGATGGCGTCAAATATAGATGCTTCATCGCTTTGGGCAGATCCGAGTGAGTCGAGATATGGCGATGTCGAGTCCGAAGCAACGGGGCGTTTGCGACGAAGGCTCTGCGATGCCGAGAAGAACTGCGAATGAGTGTTACTAGAACCACGGGCATTCATATCGGCAAAAGAGCGAAGCCTCAAAGATATCCATAAGTCATATTGAGAAGAGAAGCCAAAAACAGGTATGTCGTCTAAAGCATCGTGCCTGCCAAATATCATACAACGCAGTCTATTAAATGTACACACTTCACATGGTCATCATAACGGAGTGCTGCCAGGACTGGCCAGGGGTTTGCCAGTGACCTGTGCATGCTCCTTTCGGAGGGCTCGTAGCAGCCCTTCAATCCTCCGACGCTCTTCTTGTTCGGCCTAGGAGGTGTTAGTGAAAAGATTTCCGAAGGACTAATCTAGGACTCACCCTCAGGATCTTCATGTTCTCATTGCGCGTATCACGCATCATCTTCTTGAACTCATTCTTCAGCACCATGGTCGAAGTGGTCTCGGAAGCACCGTCACGGCCAACAGAAGTGGGACTACTCAAGTTCATCCAGCTAATCCGCTCCTCCGCCAGCTGTGTTTCCAGTTGCTCGCAGCGATCCCGGAGACTGTCAATGAATCCCTCGAAACGCTCACGTTCCTTTTCAAACTCAATGCTAGCCTTGGTCATGGCCTCGTAGTCGTCAATGGTTTCGCGGAGCTCCCGTTCGAGAGTATCCGCTCGCTGCTGAAGATCGCCGCCTCCGCGCTGGCTCTTGAGCACAGCCAATTCTTCAGTAAGCTCGATGTTCCGGGTAACTAGAGCATCGTTCTCCTTCTGGATACTAGGATCGGTGGCTGCGGCACGCTCGGCCCTGGTGCCGTACGCACCGTCCAGCTCTGCCTTGGCCATGGTCAGTTCTGTGGTGACCCGCACAATCTCGCCCTCGAGCTCGGTCATCTCATTCTGCAGGCGAGCTGCAGTTTCGTCCGATTGCGCGCGTTGACTGTTCGCTTGTTGGATGCGTTCGTCTGACTGGCTGCGGATCTGCTGGATAGCGGCTTCAAGCTGGGCCACTTCTTGCTCTGCGCGGTCACGCGCGCCACTGATCTCCTCGGATCGAGCACCACTGTCATTCTGCATGGTTTCGATGATGCCCTGTAGACGCAGGACTTCGTTCTCAGCACGACCATGAGCCTCCTTAAGGTCCTCGCTGGCGCTGCTGTCGTTATGCAAGGTGGCGATTGCAGCCTGGAGGCGCTTAACTTCATCCTGGGCGTCATTATGAGCATCCTGGGTTTCCTTCATTCTGGAATCGGACTCGTGCTGCATCGTGACAATCACAGCTTCAAGACGCTGGACCTCGCTTTCCGCGTGATCTCGGGCCTCCCTGGCCTCTGTAGATCGAGAGTCGGATTCGTGCTGCATGGAAACTATAACAGCCTGCAGCCTTTCAGCTTCACTCTCTGCACGGTCAAGAGCCAGCTTGGTCTCTTCACTCTTAGAGCCGGTGTCATTCCGCAGAGCTTCATTTTCGACCTGCAATCGCTGGACTTCATCTTCCGCGCGATCATGAGCTTCCTTGATTTCTTTAGACCGGGAATCGGACTCATGCTGCATCGTGACGATGACGGCTTCCAAGCGCTGAACTTCGCTCTCTGCATGGTCACGAGCCTCGATGATTTCTTCGGTTTTAGAATCGGCTTCATGTTGCATGGTAACGATGACGGCCTCCAAACGTTGAACCTCGCTCAATGCATGATCACGGGCCTCGATAGCCTCCTCGTTCTTGGAGCTCGAAGCGGCTCGCAATGCCTCGACCTCCAGATGCAATTGCTTGGCTTCGCCTTCGGCGCGGTCACGGGCATCGCTCACCTCCATGGACCGAGCCTCATGGTCTCTCTGCAATGCATCCAGATCGGCATGAAGACGCTTAAGCTCAGCTTCTGCATGTTCGTGTGCGTCCCGAGCCTCGCTAAGCTCGACGTTCCTGGCGTCGGCTTCGGTGTGCAATGACGTGAGGACACTTTGCAAGCGTGCAACTTCACCCTCTGCCTTCACCAGGGCAGCCTTGGACTCTTCTTGGGAAGAGCCACTATTGCGCATGACCTCTAGCTGATCCATCACCAGAGCCAGCTCGTCGCGGTTGGCGTTGGCTTCGCGCTCAGACACCTCGAGGTCTTTTCGAACATGGCTTAATTGTTCAGTCAAGTCGCCGATGTGAGCATCTCGTTCCGCGTCTGACTTGGAGTTGAGTTCACGTTGCTGTTGAATTTGCGTGGTGAGAATGCTCTTCTGCTCCAGGACTCCCTCGACTCGAGTTTCGAGTCCGTCTACACCGGTGCGGAGGTAGGCAAGCTGCTCTTCCAGACCCTCGCCATGCGTAGCATCCGGAGGCGGAGGTAGTGTCGGAGAACGGGTCAGGCCAAAGCGATCCACGATGACCTGTACTCGATTATTGATCTCGGTGAGTTGGTACTTCCATGCACCTTCCGCTTCAGGGGCAACCTCGGCCACGGGAGCAGCGCGGTCGGTCTCTTTGTGCATGGCGATGCTTTCCATGGCATTTTTAATGTAGGCCAAGTGTGCGTCGGCCGTGCCATTCGGTGTGACGGGTCCGCCTTCTCTTGACATCTGCGGAGGAGGATCGATAAATTCACCGGGATTGGCATGGATCATCATGTCGTGCATGCGCTCGCTGAGATCCTCCAGTCGCCTCTCCAATGCCTGGATCGCTTCGTTGTTTGCCGGGGCCGTGCCATGCTGAACTTTCCCGTGTACCCCAAAGCTATCCAAGTGTTCGTTGGTCCGGTAGAGGCTTCGGTCGTCGAATTCATGTCCGTCATAAGTGTTGTCCACGGCGTTCTTAGGTCCTTTCTTTAACCCCTTGTGTGTCATCTGAAGCACACCCGCCGTATGTTCCAGCAACCGACGGTCGATCTTCTGAGCCCGCCCTTCCAGCTTCCAGAGTTCCTGCGCGAGCTGCTCGCACCGCCGCTGGCTCACCGCAAGCTCTGAATCGCTCTTGTCGAGAGCCGCGGACGTCCCACTCCGACCAAAGATGCTCCGACTCCTCCGGTGTGTATTGTCGGCATACTCGCCGCTGCTGCGTGGGCTAGGCGGGCTGTACAGCCTTCCCAGCGATTGGGCGGCATCCCGTAGTTTTGTCTCCAGCGCCAATTTCCGCTTTGTGCCTTCGATCCGACTCGACAACACGGTTGCCTCTTTCTTCAGCTTCTCCACTTCCTCAAAGGACAAGACTTCATAGTTGGTGCTGTCGCCGATTGCGGTTTCGGTCAACAGGTACAGGGCCACGGGGTCGTTGGCGTTCAGGAGAGCCGAGCTTCGGGGGTGGGCAGTGTTCAGCTGCACAACGCCTGGTTAGCGCGATTCATGCGTTTCGGGTCTGTCCACCTACCGGATTGTATCGTGTCCTATCGTCGTTTTGGGGGTCGAGGGAATCCCGGTACCCGTCGACCAGCGACTTTCCCAGCGGCGCTACGGGAGCAGGGGTTGAGGCGGACGCTGTGGACAGGTAGCGCGGGTCCCCGTAGGAAGACACACTGGAGCGCATGCTGCCGTCCATTGTGTCAAAGTCAAATCAGCGGCGCATTGCCTCGAAGCGAAACGGGGTAGGTTAATAAAAGGCCGAGAAATTAAATGGCGGGAAGTGAAGGAGAACCAGCCTCGCGATCGGCGCACCCCTTTAGGTTTGGCCAACCTCTGCAGTGATGTACGGAGTATGATGTATTCCTTCGTCCCTCGGCTGATGTGTTAGTTAGGATCTACTGCCTAGGTATGCCCAGTTGATACGAGTATACGAGAGGTCCACTCCCTTTTTTGGGAGTATAGCGGACACCGTGTAGGATACGAGAAGATGGCGATTAAATATAAACATATATACCTAGTAGCAATGCAATACATTGTAAGGGAAGAGCAAGGAGTATATATTTACATATATACCTAGGTATAGACTATAAACTATAGAGTAAAGAGAAGAGTAAAGAAATGTAACACAAAGGACCCCCGCTGTACCGAAACGGTACCTGGCACCTCTAACGTCACAGCTGAGCTGCCAGGTACCGCCAAGTACTCGACTCTCTTTTTCAGATGTGACCCTTTGTTGCCCCCGTGTCCGCACTATGCTCTGTCACATCTCTGTCGAACATGTCGGATCTTGAGACTGGCGGTCGACCGATCTACAAGGTCTATAAGCGTCGCTTCTGGGGTCTGGCCCAGCTGGTCTTGCTGAACATCGTCGTCAGTTGGGATGTAGGTCTTGACCCCATCCACCGAGCAGAACTAATGCATGCATAGTGGCTGACGTTCTCGTCCATCTCCACGACAGCCGCGGAGTACTTCGATGTCTCGGAAAGCGCAATCAATTGGATGAGCACCGGCTACCTCTTCGCCTTTGGCGTCGTGAGCCCGTGAGTGATTCAGCGCCATGAGATACAGCGCTAATCAGGATCAGTCTGGTCATTTGGATCTTGAACAAAGGTGGCCCCAAGCCCGCCATAGTAATCACCGCCAGTCTCCTCCTGGTGGGCAACTGGCTTCGGTATGCAGGCACGCGAGCAAATGGGGGCATCTTCGGCCTGGCCATGTTCGGTCAAATCCTAATCGGATTCGCTCAACCCTTCTGCCTCTGCGCTCCAACCCGCTACAGCGAGCTCTGGTTCTCCGATCAAGGTCGAACCAGCGCAACCGCCGTCGCAAGTCTGGCCAATCCCCTCGGCGCAGCCCTGGGTCAACTCGTGGATGCTGAATGGGCCACCAAACCATCCGACATCCCCAACATGGTCTTATATATCTCCATCATTGTATGTTGGACATGGACACTCTTACCTCGCATCACCACTAACCCCAATCCCAGTCCAGCGTCGCAGCCATTCCATCATTCTTCCTTCCAGCCTCACCACCCACACCAGCAAGTGCCTCCTCAGCAGAGCCACACACGCCCCTAGGCGTCGCAGTCCGCCAGCTCATCACGACCTGGGAATTCTGGCAAATCCTCATCCCCTTCGCGGTGTATGTAGGATTCTTCAACAGCGTTTCCTCGCTGCTGAACCAAATCCTCAGCCCGTACAACTTCACCGAGACCGAAGCCGGGATCGCAGGAGCCATACTAATCGTCGTCGGTCTGGTAACCGCTGCAATCATCGCCCCAATCACAGACCGCTACAAGCACTATCTCGGCAGCATCCGCGTGCTAGTCCCCATCGTAGCAGCGACGTATATAGGGCTGATATTCTCGCCGTCCAGCGCAGCAGGAATCGCACCATCATATGTCGTGATGGCTCTGCTGGGTGCATCGTCATTTGCACTCCTGCCCGTGGTGCTGGAGTATCTGGCGGAAATCACGTATCCGCTGTCCCCGGAGATAGGGAGCACCATCTGCTGGACGGGTGGGCAGTTGCTTGGTGCGTGTTTCATTCTGATTCAGGATGCGTTGAAGGCTGGGGATGATGCGCGTCCGCCTTTGAATATGCGGAATGCCCTGATCTTCGCTGCTGTGGTGGCGTGTGTGGCGGCACCCTTTGCTCTCACGATTGGCTTGTTCAGGGTTGTGCAGAGGCGCAGACTGGATGTTGATCGTGGCGTGGAGCTGGACCAGATGTCTGTTCTTGATGATCAGGTCAAGAAGATTGCTTCGGGGGGTGATACTGAGACTTTGATCAAGTCTTAGGTCGAGCGTCCACGAGTCATCTTTCGGCTGAGCTCACATCAGCAGCGAAGGGACCAATAGCGCCCTTGATGGGTCCAGATGTTTTATGTTTGTTAGCGTGTATACTTGTGTTCGAGCCGGACGATCCGATGTGAATTGAGATATCTATAGTTAGTGAATGGAACACGACAAGATGAAGTGCGCAAAGCGATCTCGAATCCAGGGATGGATCCCCACTACCTAAGCCGATGGGCTGATTGCGGGTAAGCCCGGCCTACCAGTGCACAGTCAAACTAGAAAATACAGATGAGATTCGTTTTAAAACAGACAAAAGCACAGTTTGATGCGGAAGACCAGCTATCTGTACATGCAAGGCAGAGGAGGGCAAGTATCTATTATTCTTTCGTGCTTCCTCGGAGCCCTCCTCCCTGCCCTGAAAACACAATATGCGCACACATACACAAGGAACGAGCAGAAACACGTCATTTGGCTGGGAATTTCGTGCTCAATCCTGTAATCTCAATAGACGGCAGGTTACCGGGCCATCAATGGACCTTGGTAACCATCAAGAGAACGGGACTGGGATTTCGGCATTGCGGTCCAATCGTGAATGGTTCGTATCGAGGGTGAAATCGTGGTTCGAGCCGACCGATACGATATTGGAGCGCCGAAATCAGTTCATGAGATTGGTTTACTTGAGCTCCCTCCAGAGCTTGGGGGCAGCGCAGGCAGTCACGCAGTGAGTGAGGTGGAAGACTGTTAAAAATGGCGTTAGTCGCACGGTCCCAACATTCGAAAATGAGATCGATTCAGGGTGATTGAATGATCTGTTGGAAACTGCAATTCCAATGCACTTACACTCCTCGACACAGTCCTCCTTGGGACCCTTGAAGTCATCACCGGCCTCCTCCTGGCGAGTGACGCGCTCAACGCACTCGTCGTAGTGGTGCTTGTAAGGGGCGCAGACGGAAGAGTGAGCGCACTCTGTATAAGATATTAGCGATCGATCGAATGATCGAGCAAGGCCTGTCTTTGCGGTGCCATTGGCGATAATCCAGCCCATGGTGACCCTGGCACATAGGAAGTGCGAACGACCACCAATTCCATGGTCGCACGGCACAGACTAAGGCCAAGGACAAGACAACAACAGATCAGATTCACTTACCCTCCTCGAGCTTGGGCTTGATGTCCTCGGGCTCCTCCTCCTCTTCCTCTTCCTCTTCTTCCTCCTCTTCCTCTTCGGCCTCGGCCTCGGGCTCCTCCTCTTCGGGGGCCTCAGAAGACTCCTCGGCGGGGGTCTCCTCGGCGGACTCAGTCTCGGTGGACTCCTTCTCGGCAGGCTCGTCCTGGGGGGTGGACTCGGTCTCGGTGTCTTGGGCGGGAGCCTCAGCCTGGGCTTCGAAGCCCCAGGAGGACACGACGTCAGAGAAGAAATCGGAGAGACCCATTGCGACAGGGATCAATTGAATGATGACCGGAGGATGCGGTGTGGTGGGGAACTGAAGGGGGTTGGAAGTGGAGGATGTTGGTTTTCCAAGAGCTGCTTCTTTCGGACTGGAAAATCGGAAAGGCCCGGCCGCTGAGCCAGGACAATTATGCCGCACGTGATTGGCCAGCAACATTGGCTGTCACTTGATATTCTGGCATCACTTCTACTATACTACTTCATGCCCGGGGCTTAATTCTGCATGTCGAGTTGGCATCTTCAGTCTCTCATCTATGAAAGCGTGATTCTAGGTTCAACAGGGCACCGCTTTTCTCGCTAATTGGCATAATGTACATTGGGGGATAAGATTCCTCGGAGAGTGAAATAAAATATTATGGTGAGTATTGGAGTGGTCTGGTATCAAGAAAGAGAAAATCAAAGAGGAAAGGGAAGGACGAGCCATCAGCTGGCTCGTCGCAGCCTCTCCTCTAGCTCATGCGCCACGCTTTGCGACTGAACCTCCTCATAGCATGGAGGGGGCTCGACTGGATCCGCATTCGCATCCGGAGGCCGGCTATCAGGCGGCGCCTCTCTTGTCTCCTCGGGTCTGATCTCTTGGTTGGCTTGAGGCGGCGCATCGTACGCCGGCAGGTCCTCCAGATGGACCGCGGAGAGGTCCACCGTCTGCTGCCCTCGAGAGCCCTCATTTGTATTCTCAACAGCCTGTTGCATTCTCTCCTTGATTCGCTCGAAGTTGGTGTGGAAGTCGAAGGCCCCGCCTTCCTTGAAAGTCACTTTCATCTGCACGGCAGGGAGGGACGCTGAGATGCCACCCCCGGAGACGGGCTGGACCAACGCAGTCCAGACATTGGGACCAAAGAAGGGTGCTGAGACATGGGAATCACGGACATTCAAGAGTGGGGAGGAGAAGGACTGGAAGTCGTTGGTTTTGGATGCGGGTAGGTAGACCACCTAATCGGGGTTAACGCGCGTGCCGGGATCGGGGTTGACGCACTCACTCGTTGGTTGGTGAGATAAATGCAGCCAGCGCTACTTTGGATCGATAAAGCCTCTCCGCCTTTGTATCCGGACGGTGGGGTGATGGACACGGTGGTGCGGGGAGGTGATGAGTAGACTAGACGTTCGTTGGGGAGGCGGACGAAGCCTTCGGCATCCTGAAGCATTACCCAACTGGGCAGTCAGTGTGAGATCCAGTGTAGGTCGTGAAGGTCATACTTGAGAGACATTGTTGTCAGAGGGAGGTGCAGATGGAAAGAAAGGGTTTGCGGGGCAGGCGGGGTGAGCAGTGGACACTCCTTTTTCTTTTTTCGTTTTAATCCGATTGTTTCGTTCTTATTGTAGATCATTTGTTTATTCTAGATTCTATACTTCGTACTACTAGTACTCGTAGAGTAGATCCTACTCCTAGAGTATCTAGGTAGATTCGATAGGCTCGGGCTTAAATCATAGCTGCAGGATGTCCCAACATTATGCATATGCCAAACTCATATATACGTTGGGAATAGTAAAGTGCAGTGCGTACAGCAAACAGTAGAAATCAAGTGCGTCGATAGCCGGGCTAGAAATAAACCTGTTCTAGAAGCGTCCGAAAACGACACGCTAAGAACTCGAAATTCCTCACCTGATCTCTTCCCTTTCTTTTTCTCCTGGCCCAAGCTCACTTTATGACCTACAGAGTACAGTACGACTTTTACATACTGGCTTAGACATCATGGGAGACAAGGGCCCTTACATCCCACCCCTAGTCGGGTGGATGTACGATCTGGTCCTGTGGTCCTTCTCCGTGCTCATCGACCTGTTCTTCCGCGAAGTCCATCCCCGCGGATCATGGAAGATCCCTCGACGCGGTCCCATCATTCTGGTGGCTGCTCCCCACGCGAACCAGGTAAGCCGCCCGCTTCCGGAGCTGTGCGAGACGTGCGAAAGATGTGACATGTGACTAACCCGGGTGTGCGCGACAGTTCGTCGATTCCTTGGTGTTGATGCGCGTCATCCGCAGTGAGGCGCATCGACGGATCTCATGGCTGATCGCGGAGAAATCCTTCCGGCGCAAGTTCATCGGCTTCCTGGCGCGAGGCATTGGAACACTGCCCGTTGCCCGTGCGATGGACAACTTGAAACCAGGAACCGGCACCATCTATCTCCCCGACCCGATCAACGAGCCAACCCTGCTACGAGGCGTGGGAACAAACTTCGAGGGGAAGCCATTCGAGAAGGATGGCACAATCGCGCTGCCCACGGTCAACGGAACATCACACAGTACGGCGATCGCGGAGGTCCGAGGGCCAGAGGAACTGGTGCTCAAGAAACCATTTAAAGCCAGAGATGCTCTCGTTCAGCTGACTGGGCGGCAAGACATCGACAGCGAGGGCAACTTCACGGGAACTGCATCTGATAACGCGGAATTCAAGGGCACCAAGTTCAAGGTTGCGCCGCATGTTGACCAGACCGCGGTCTACCAGGCAGTCTTCAAACGACTCGGCTCCGGAGGTTGCGTTGGAATTTTCCCCGAGGGTGGAAGTCATGACAGGACTACGCTGCTTCCTCTGAAAGGTATGTACCTCCAAGTGAATCGCGTTTCCTTTCTAATAGCACGCAGCTGGTGTGGCTCTCATGGCCCTGGGAACTCTTGCTGAGAACCCGGACTGTGGCTTGAAGATCGTCCCATGTGGCATGAACTACTTCCATGCCCACAAGTTCCGTTCTCGAGCCGTTATCGAATTTGGTACCCCGATTGATGTTCCTCCAGAGCTGGTGGAACAGTTCAAGCAAGGTGAACGCCGAGAGTCTGTAGGAGCTCTGCTAGAAATCATCTATGGAGGCCTTGTCTCAGTCACTGTCACCAGCCCCGATTATGAGACTCTGATGGTAGGTTTCTTCCTAGCACTGAGAGCGGACTCCGCTAATGGATAACAGGTCATCCAAGCTGCGCGTCGACTGTACAACACCAAGGGCAAGAAGCTTCCTCTGCCCATGGTTGTCGAGTTGAACCGCCGTCTCGTGAAAGGCTACGCCCACTTCAAAGACGACCCTCGAATTGTTGATCTGCGCAGAGCTATTGTGTCATACAACAAGTCACTTCGCATTCTCGGCATTCGGGATCACCAAGTCGCCTACGCCAAGTTCTCCATTGTGCAAGTGGTCGCGACTCTGATCTATCGCCTCGGCAAGTTGGCGCTTCTGGCAATTGGAACCCTCCCCGGTTTCCTCCTCTTCACTCCCGTGTTCATTGCTACCAAACATCTCTCGGCCAAAAAGTCCAAGGAAGCCCTGGCTGCTTCTACGGTGAAACTTCAGGGCCGAGATGTCATGGCGACCTGGAAACTGTTGATTGCACTCGCATTTGCCCCGGCTCTCTACGCCTTCTACACCGCTGCCTTCACCTATTGGACCTACTGGAACCGAGTCAATGGCATGGTTCCCGACTGGGTGCCGCTATGGTCGGTGGTCGTGATTGGCATGGTCCTCTTCCCCACCATCACCTTTGCAGCTCTCCGAATTGGCGAGGTTGGCATGGACATCATCAAGTCACTCCGTCCTCTCGTTCTGTCCTTGAATCCCTCATCGGCCAACACCCTTGTCAGACTCCGAGAGAAGCGTGCTGCCCTGGCGCAACAGGTGACCGATGCCATCAATACCATGGGACCGGAGTTGTTCCCCGACTTTGATGCCTCGCGCATTGTCACAGACCCCTTCCGCGAAGCCACCAAGATCGAAGAAGTGCCCGACCACGGCCCGCCCGAGGTCCGAAGATCCAGTGTGTCCGATTCAAGCGAGAAGATGCCCACTTCGGAGCCCTTGCCTCGCAACGAGTCCTTCCACAACCTGGCCAATATTGGCTTCTTCTCCACACGGCCTCCTAGCCGTAATCGCAGCCGCAGCAGCTCTGCCAGTGGTCGACCTGGATCTCGACATGGCTTGAAGCCGCTGAGTTCGCTCACTCAGAAGGACCCCTTGGAAGATGTGAGCTCGCGGATTCGCGATGCGATGAGAGAACGTGGAGAGCGCCGTCGTCGCCGAAGCGAGGACGGCAGCTGGGATATGGCCAGCTCCGGTCCTGGTACGCCCTCCAGCGAGGAGAACCGAAAAGATCTCTAAGTTTCCGAAGTAATTGCCTTGATGACCTGATTCTGTGTTGTGCTCAGCATGAAGCTGTGTATCTATTGTCTTATATATCCCCGCAAGATATCCTCTCTGTTTTGTTTTAACAAATATTGTTTTCGCTTTATTTACATCTACAAGTAGCCCAGGATAAACTAGTCCTTCGCACCAGATGCGAGACTCAACAGAAACCAACGCACAGGGTCCAAGCCTGAAACGTTCCCCCAGCGGGGGATCTCAACCAATTGCGATGTTAGCGGTTGACTTGTTGATCTTGGCTGATGCGTGGGCCTCGCCACTGCCCTAGAATTGAAATAGAAACACGTCAGAAAACAGTGCAGCCTGGCATTTTGCCCGGATTGTCGTTTTGTTAAATAACAGACCACGTCGCCTTTCTCCGGATCTGCCCAGCCGCTAACCGCAACCTTTCTTCTCTCACGCATCCGGTTTCCACTTCTTCTTCCCCACGACTTTGCCAGCGCGGGAGTTAAGGGACCTTCAAAATGTCGGGCTCAATGCATATGTCCCGTCTCCGTAATTGGTTCCTCTCATCTCCGCCCGTCGAATACGCCATTACGAGCCTCAAGGAGCTGCTGATCGGCGCACTCCAACAGGGCCCTATTCCGCAACATGTCGCTTTTGTCATGGACGGCAACCGCCGATTCGCTCGGTCCCATGGAATTGAAACGGTCGAAGGACACAACCTAGGGTTTGAGGCTTTGGCAAGAGTGAGTGTGGCATCGCGAGAGCGAGGTTCTTCGCGACAAGAATCCCCCTTTCCCAGAGAAGCCGTACTGATGCTCTGTAGATCCTGGAGGTGTGCTACAAGAGCGGAGTCAAGGTCGTCACGATATATGCCTTTAGCATCGAGAATTTCAAACGGTCCAAGTTCGAGGTGGACGCGCTGATGGAAATCGCAAAAGTGAAGCTGTCGCAGATGGCCCAGCACGGAGACATCCTCGATCGATACGGAGCCCGAGTCGATGTTCTAGGCCGCCTGGACCTGCTCAAGCCGGATGTTTTGGAGGCCGTGAACAAGGCCGTCGATATGACCAGCCGCAACGGAGACCGCGTCCTCAACATCTGCTTCCCTTATACATCCCGCGACGAAATCACCGGCGCGATCCGCGACACGGTCGACGACTACAGCACACCTATTCCACAGGCGCCCTCCGCTGCTACGGCTGCTCGCACTCCATTCTCGGAGTCTCACATTACCAACAACATCCGCGCCCAGACAAAATCATACGACACGCCCAGCGACTCCGAATCCACCTCTAGCTCTTCCGCGCAGGAAGACGACCACCCCCGAAACGACCGTGGTATATACGAGTCCGGCTCATCCTTTTCGTCCTCCACCACTCTGCATCTCGGCCCCGAATCCAAAGGATCACCCCACCGACCCGCCAACAACCAAAGTCCCCTCTATATCTCCCCCGAAACCATTACCCGTCAAACGCTGAACGATCACATGCTCACCAAGGGCACGCCACCCTTGGACATCCTCGTGCGCACGTCCGGCGTGGAACGCCTGAGCGATTTCATGCTCTGGCAGACCCACGAGAACACCGAGATCGTTTTCTTGGACGTCATGTGGCCCGAGTTCGACCTCTGGCACTTTTTGCCAGTGCTTCTCGGGTGGCAGCGCCGGATCTCCAAGGCTCGGCAGGACCCCGATGCCGAGGGGAACTTTGCCGGCGAAGAAGAAATGGACATGCTGCTGCGTCAAGGTGGAAAGGCCAAAGACATTTAACTCTCATTTATATACCCTGTGCCTGTTTCTGCATCAGCGGCGTTCTTCTGGTTACTTGATATTCATCCATGCATGATCGTGTCGATACATATCACATGTCTACTTTATAATTTCTTTTTCCTCGGCTTCGAAAGAATGGGCTGTCCAGATACTGCTGCTGATCCTTTGGCTTTATGTCTTTGATAGCAACAGTGCCTTATCAAGTTAGCCCGCAACCCTGAATAGCATTCTTCCATATACAACCATTGGTGCTCGAACAGACTGCAGCTGCATGTATCTGCCATGTACTACAATGAGCGCAAGTATACGAACCCCACGCCGATACCGGACACGTGACTATGACTCAACCCCCCATATCGGTCCACAATTGAGGGACAGGGCTTCTCTTCTACCTTTCCATTACATCCTATCACAAATCAATTGATTCAAAATGGTCAAGCAAATCGCCGGTTCTAAGGCCCTCCTTTTGGGTTCGGGCTTCGGTGAGTCCCTCAGACCCGAATCCTTCTGCGTCATGGATGCCCCGCATTCTGAGCTTCAAGGACTAACTGCTGTTAGTTACCAAGCCCACTGTTGAGGTTCTCAGCAAGGCTGACGTCGAGGTCACCGTCGGTATGTATCAATCGGCCCTTATATACAATTGCCATTGCAGTTCGTTGACGAACAATCCCAGCCTGCCGTACCCTCGAGAGCGCCCAAGCTCTCTCCGGCGGCTTCAAGAACACCAAGGCCATCTCCCTTGATGTCAACGATGCCGCTGCTCTTGACAAGGCCCTCGAGCAGGCTGATGTTGTTATCTCCCTCATCCCTTACACCTTCCACGCCACCGTTATCGAGTCCGCTATCCGCACCAAGGTACGTTCAGTCAGGGAATGCAGACAACAGACACTCATCTATTTTGCAGACCAACGTTGTGACCACATCCTATGTCTCCCCTGCCATGCAGGCTCTTGAGGAGCGCTGCAAGGAAGCCGGCATTGTCGTCATGAACGAGATTGGTCTTGACCCTGGTCTTGACCACCTCTGTAAGCATCACCGAGCACCCCTCCTAGGACCTTTGCTGATTGAAAACAGACGCCGTCAAGACCATTGACGAGGTTCATGCTGCTGGTGGCAAGATCCTCGAGTTCATCTCTTTCTGTGGTGGTCGTAAGTTATCCTCCCCGTTTTTTCATTAGTATCTGCTCTGCTAACCACAATTCTAGTTCGTAAGTTACATGACCTATTGTCATATCGCTATGGAACACTAATTGATGAATGTAGCCGCCCCCGAGTGCTCCAACAACCCTCTCGGATACAAGGTATGGGATCCCCTAATTCCAGCACAAATTCGATCAATAACTAACGATGATTGTATAGTTCTCCTGGTCTAGGTCAGCTTAACCCTTACCCAATGACCCAACCACAGCCATTTACTAACCAATACACAGCCGTGGTGTCCTCCTTGCTCTCCGCAACGCCGCCAAGATCTACCGTGGTGGTGAGATCGTCAGCATTGACGGCCCCGAGCTGATGGCTGCCGCCAAGCCCTTCTTCATCTACCCCGGTTTCGCCTTCGTCGGCTACCCCAACCGTGACTCCACTCCTTTCCGTGAGCGCTACAACATCCCCGAGGCCCAGACCGTCGTCCGCGGTACCCTCCGCTACCAGGGCTTCCCCGAGATGATCAAGGTCCTCGTCGACATTGGCTTCCTCAACGATGCTCCCAACAGCGTCTTCGACAAGGCCACTTCATGGAAGGAGGCTACCAAGCAGGTTCTTGGCGCCACCTCCTCTTCCGAGAAGGACCTCCACTGGGCCATTTCCTCCAAGACCAACTTCCCCAACAACGAGGAGCGTGACCGTCTCCTCTCCGGTCTTCGTTGGATCGGTCTCTTCTCCGATGAGCAGACCATCCCCCGCGGAAACGCCCTCGATACCCTCTGCGCTACCCTTGAGCAGAAGATGCAGTACGCCCCTGGTGAGCGTGATCTCGTCATGCTGCAGCACAAGTTCGAGATCGAGAACAAGGACGGCTCCAAGGAGACCCGCACTTCCACCCTGTGCGAGTACGGTAACCCTGCCGGTTACTCTGCCATGGCTAAGGTTTGTCAATAATCTACTGTCGGCATGTCCGCGGTGCTAACTGGTTGTAGTTGGTTGGTGTCCCTTGCGGTGTTGCTGTTAAGCAGGTCCTGGATGGTACTATTACCCAGACTGTATGTGCCCATATTTTCCTTACTGCTACTTCCACGGTACTGACTTAACTAGGGTGTCCTTGCTCCCATGACCATGGATATCTGTGCTCCTCTCATCAAGACCCTGAAGGAGGACTACGGCATCGAGCTCATCGAGCGCACTCTGTAAGCTCGGATCTTGAAAATATAGATATCGGGGAAAAATCAAGACGTTTAGGAATGACATAGATGATGAATGAAAATACGTGCATTGCTATATATTTCCACTAAGAACGAATATATACCTAGGTAAACACCTGGGGATAGAGAGGGTCTTCAATCCGAGACAGGATTACAGTGCAATTGTACATCACAGAAGCGAATAAAATCTTATATTCATTATCATAGGCATAAC
This sequence comes from Penicillium olsonii, assembly GCA_911174995.1. Taxonomy (NCBI): domain Eukaryota; kingdom Fungi; phylum Ascomycota; class Eurotiomycetes; order Eurotiales; family Aspergillaceae; genus Penicillium; species Penicillium olsonii. The sequence continues at coordinate 1,863,643 of CAJVNO010000044.1, forward strand.
ACCATCCTCTATCGTAGCATCATTGTGCCCCGACCCTAGCCAAGAGTGCAAGGTCAAGGTGGAAAAAAGGAGACACGAAAATGAAAAGGCATGGAAGCTTGCGCTCTCGCAACTAGATCTGCAGTTCTTGTTCGTTTTTCTTTATTTTTGCCTTCATGCCAGCCGATCAGAGAATAGTGCCAAAGCTAAACCAACGAGAAAAATGACAATTAGCAAGTAATTCCAGGACAAAGCCGATTTGTATCTGCAGACGAAAGGCCAACATTGGCAAAAGGACAAAAGGGATTTCAGGGAGGAACATACCCAAAGGTCTGCTTGATGCTGCGGACATAGTACATCTCCCAGTTTTGCTTGGTGACATCCTCCTGGCCGACAGGCACGCCGGACCAAGTCACACGCATCTGAGTGACGCCGTCGATGTCGTTCTGGTCGAAGTTGATCTCCAGGGAACTGAAGTGGCCCTCGGGCCATTGGGCCAAACGCCAGGTCTGAACGATCTGCTTGGGCTCGTTGAGGGTGACGAATTGGCCGGTGACGTTGCCGTCGAAGATGGCGAACTTGGCGCCCACATTGGCGCCCTCCCAGTCGCGGGGCGGGCCGCGGGTGAAGGCGGCGATGCGTTGCGGGTCGGTGAAGGTGCTGTAGAGCTCTGAGGCGGTGGTGCGGAACTCGTCGGAGGCAGTCACGGTGGTGGTGTTCACGGCGACTTTGCCGGCCTTGGAGGTGGAGGTTTGGGTGGCGGAGGGCTCGGCCTTGGTCTGGGGGTGGACGGTGGCCTTGGTGAAGCCGCTGGAGGGGTTGACGCCAGGGGCGTGCTGGAGGTCCTTGCCGTGCTCGGTGATGAGGGCGCTGGTCAGGCCGGCGAGGGCCTGGCGGAGCTTGGCGACGAGCTTGGTGCGCACCAGATCCTTTACGGGCTGCTTGGAGTTGGAGTCGGCGTGGTTCTCAATCTCGAACTGGGCTACGGGTTAGTGTTACTTGGTCACCTTGGATGGGGGAAGAAACGTACGACGAACTCATCCTCCTCGGTATCGTGGGCTACCTCGGGGATCTTGATGGTGCCGCTGACATCCTCATCGTCCTTGGTCTTACCTATGGAAGCGTTTCAGCTGCCAGTTCAAATTGCAAAAAAGACAGAAAACCAAGACAAAAGACAATAGAACTGAATTGATATTGGACTACAAACCTGAGTATTCTAGCGACACCTTGACATCAAAGAGAGTGATGACCTTGCCCTTGCGCTGGCTGACATCTACGTCGCCATCCATGGACAATAGCTTGCTTACTTGGGCGGACACGCCCCCTTCTTCAACACTGAGGCCGATCAGGTTCTTCTGCAAGTACTCCTTGGCCCAGCCAGAGGCATCCTTGTTGACCCAGTGCCAGTTGTTGGGGTTGTGGAGGACCATGATGACTATCGACAATAAGGAAAATGATTCTGGAGGGAACTCCTGTTATGCTGCGAGTACGAAAAGATTCTGTAGGCGCCAGGTTAGCCAATGATCGACTCTTGCATGAACAGAAGCGTGTTTGGAGGCCAATTGTCAGGTCCTGGGGCGTAATCCCGGACTAGTAGAGCTTGGTCCGCACGAGATGTGAGAGCATCTCTCAGACTGGTGCCAGCTAGGAGTCTCATCATAAAAGGCCGAAGATTTTTCGAGTGCAGAAATTTCATGCACTCGACAAAGAGGGTAGAATGGAGCAATTGCACACTTACAGTTCAGACAATCAAGCCCAAAAACATCAACGGACTTGAGAAGAATTGAAAGGAGAAGAGGGAAGTGGAGGGGAGAAGAGCTATTTGAAGCGCCGCGGGACGGAAGACTCTAGAAGGTGCACGTGACTGTGGATACTTTCGCTCATCACTCCATACTCTTCATACTAACACAGAGTACTAGTATTTGGAGATATTAAGATATTCAGTACGTAGGTAAAAGCGAGAGGATTGACTATCACTCGTGGCTGGAAAGGTATAATGCAAAGAAACGAGGGTCACAGGCACAGCCTGGACACACCCGATCTATAACGAATGGGGGATATCATGCCAAATACAAGGAAAAAGAACAAGAAAATACCAAGCCTCCTTTTAGTTACTCCTCCAACTGCTCCAGATCCTCCCATCCATCCTCTCTCACAAGCTGCTCCTTCACTCGTTCTCGTAACTCATCAATCTGACTTCCCAACGCCTCAGACCACTGTCCCTCGACAGTAGCCACCTTGTCCTTAAGATCAGTGGTAAGAGCCAGCTCTTCATCGGCACGGGTCTCCATCATCTGACGGCGCACATTCTCCTCCGTCGCCCCACACTTGATGCGCTCGGCTTCCACGAGAACCCGATTCGCCCGCATCACAGCAGATCGCACTTCATGTAACAGACAAAGCAGATTAGTCTGCGACTCGATGAATTGGTAACTGGACTTCTCTGCATGAGAAAGTAGCGTATAGAGATACTGCAGGGGATGCGCGTGGTAGCTGGGGTTCTCCTCGTATTCGTCCGCCGGGATCTGCACCTGGAAGCCCTGAAGATTTTCGGGAACCTGCTGCACGAGGGCGAGGAGAGAGGGCGCAATGTCCCAGAATGCAGAGAGTTGCACCTCGACGCCTCGCACGACATTCTGCTCGATGACATCTAGGAATGACTCGAGTCGGGTGAGGGCTTCGTTTTCGAACTGCACGCGGCGGTCCAGGGCGTCCTGCGTGAAGAAGGCTTGTGTTTCACGGAGCTTTTCTTCGTTCTTGGCTTGTTTGTAGGGTAGCAAGGCCACGGCTTTGTATTTGTCGTCGCGGTCACTGATCAGATCGAAGGATTCTCGGTGAAGCTGCTCGCGGGCTTCGAAGAGCCATTTTAGCTGTGTGAGTTTCTCCAATAGCTCTGGTTTCTCGTCGCCTTCTTCTTGGGTTTCGTCGGGCGTGCCGCGCTGGGCATCATCGGAGAGGAGGCTGCTCAGCTCTTCAATGCAGCTGGTTGCTCTACCAATCCTGTCGACAAGGATGGCGTTCATGGGCTTGAGCACAGCATCCTGGTACGCGTCAAGCTGGCGCTTGACCATGATTCTCTCTCGCTCGTTCTCTTCGGCAATCATCGCCGCCTCGGCTTCTGCGGCCTCCGCAAATGTGAGACTTCCTTCCTGTATCTGGCTCTGGATATTGGCTTTGAAGTGCCGGTGGCCCTCGTCAACTTGCTGTTGGTGCTCCTGCAACATCCGTTCCACATCGGCCTTGTACCGATGTCTGGTGGTTTTGACCTCGGTGAGGTCTGTAATTGATCGGACGGTAGTCCGATGAGTGACCAGATCAGGATGGCTGTTGTTCACAGCAGGGTGGTGGCGAGGATAAGGTGGAGGCATAGTGATCAACCGTGAGATATCCAAGCTCCGACTACTTGGGTAGCGATACCCAGTGCCCGTGGAATTTGATGGAGAGTCTTCATGCCAACCCACCTTCTCTGGAGGATACTCATGCGGGCCGTAGTTCATACTGACATCTTGCTGAGGTGTCAACTCCTGATCCCACTGCAATGGAGGTAGTCCCATATACTTTGATTCCCGCTTGGATCGTTGAACTCGTCGTCCAGCCCCATCGCTACTTGAACCAGTCTTGGATTCCCACCAGCGACTCGGTGCACGACCCCGCGAGCTCATTTCATCATTGCTCATGTTGAGACTGGCAATTGGCGAGAGACAGGGCTGGTAGTTGTTCCACCATGCAGTCTCGGGTCGATTTGCTCGATTCTGCGGGATGTCCAGCTTTGGCAGGCCTGGGCCTGGCTTGGTGACAGGTAGCTCGAAGAGATTGCGACGAACGTCGTCTACTTGGAAATCATCCCACACTTTTGAATAACGTTGGCGTCGAATTTGAGCTTCGGCAAGAATATAGTCCGCGAATGTCTTGAGTGCCTCGGTCTCGTCCACTGCAGAAGCTTCCTTTGCAACGAAAGTCTTGTGTCGCTGAATGGCATCCTGCAGGAATGAAGAATCTTGTCTGATCACCGATTCCATAGACGCCTGCGGTGACTGACTCGGCGTTCTCCGGGGCGACAATGGCTTCATCATCGACACAGAATCATTTGGCATATGGAGGATATGAGATATAGGACGGCCCTCGGCTCCTCTGGAGGGAGCGCGGGACCGTGGTCGTGCATCCTTTGCCGAATTGAGAGGAGGTGTTGGCAGTGCTTTTGGTGGGACTGCTTGACTGGCTTCTTTGGGATATCCTGAAGATCCTGTCCCGCCCGGCGAAAAGGGAGGTGTATGTGCAAACGAAGTAGAGGGACCGGCAGAGCTCGGTTGCTGTTTGGGGGTCCCGTAGGGGGATTGTTCGGAAAAGAGACCACCGGAGGATGCGCGTGATCTGGAGGGAGCAGACTGTCCCTCTGATGCAACACTCCGGGTGCTGAGAGGCGTGGGAGTGTACTTGGCCGAAGACGGATGTCGAATTTGATCTGGGCTGGTGCTTTGGTCCGGGAGGATGAGATTTGAGGGTTTGATCTGTTCCAGAGCATCGGCCCACGGGTTCCCATTTTGAGATATTGCACTGGGGGGTTCAAAGACCTGGCTTTGTCGATTGCGTCGCTCGATACGCCTTTCGCGGATACCCTTCGCACTGGGATCGCGAATCGCCGAACTACGGAAAAGACCGCCACTGCCAGGGGTTTTCTGATTGGATGGGTCGTGGGAATCCGCGCTGTCTTGGTGTTTGGCAGCTTTGGCAGTATCAACATATAGTCCTTCTGTTGGCCGGCTGTTCAAGTATCCCTCATCTATCCAATCGGCTGGTGTAGGCGGAATGCTTCCCAGTCCTGTTCCAAGGACGGGAGGCGCTCTTCTCGACGTTCGGCCCGAGTCATGAGTACTAGATCCTTGCGGTGTCCTCATCGATGACTCGGACGAGCCACTTACGCTAACAGACCTCGTCGTAGGAGGAGGCCCTGGCGGCGGCGGCGGAAGTGGCATTCCAGGCTCCCAATTACTGTTAGATGGCGATCGATTTCGAGATTGGCTGGCAGCTCTCGACGACCCTGCACTGCTAACCACAGCCCCAGCCGATGCTGCTCTGCGCGATGCAGGAGGCCGGGATGGAGTCTCTAAGTGAGCCGGTGTCGGATGGAACCCAGGCTGGAATTGGGCCTGTGGCCTCGCTTGATGGCTGGGTGGGGTGTGATAATTCGCAGCCTGGTCACCGTAAGGCATGCCTTGGTAGTCTACTCGACTTTGGGATACCGACCTATTCGCAGGCCCCTGCGGAGGTGGTGGTGGAGGTAGTGACTGGTGATGAGACCCCGAGTCAGACGAGTAAACCATTGACAGAGGCCTTGGACGGTTCGAGCGTCTTTGGTACTGAGCGGGCATATCATATTCATTTTCTCTGCGATTCGGCGGAGAAGGAGTCTCCATGAAATTGGAACTTCCCTGCCCTGAAAAGTTTTGGGTCATTCGATTTGGATTGTTAGGCGGCGAATATGGTGGGGGAGGTGGTGATAGCGATGCATCTTCCAACAGTCAGTAGCCTACTTTTGATGCCCTGGGCAGACAAACCTGGGTCGTTTCTCTGTGTCCGATGCATGGCAGTTTGTGGAGCATAGCCCTGTGCCTGGGACCTGCCCGGAGGCCCCCAATCCTGGGGATTATAGGGAACATTATATGCGTTTCTAGATGCCATCGAAGAGGAGGACACCGATCTGCCGTTTGCTGGCGATGGGACGCACGGCGATTGACCGTGCGTGAACGGGCTTGATAGCGAGGTCGTGGACAATGGGGTCGGCGTCAGACCCAGGCCTGCCCCGAGACCCTGATACTGCGAACCGTTCAGTGCCGTGGTCAACAAAGGCGGCTGCACAGCATGCTCTCGCCGGCCTGGCGATGGGTGATTGCTAGGACTTGCGGCTATCGACCAGCCGGGGTAATGGTTCGGCTGCTCGTCTGCATGACTTGACCCCCAGCTAGAGAGGGACGATCAGTATCTCCGCGTCTAGGAAAAAGTTCCGGATAGGAGCAGATGGACCACACCTGTTCATACTGGGCTGTGCATCGATTTGAGAGGCCCGGTCGAGAGAATCAACAGACAAAATTAGAAAGCTAAACGCGAACAGGCGAGACGCTAACAGTGAAGCTCCAGGGCCAATGGCCGCGACATGGCCACAGATCTAAATTTGGATCGAAGAATAAATAGAATAAGATTAGCACAAAGACCGAAGCGGGGACTTCGTATGCACCTGGGGAGTTCTCATCACACGCGGACTCCAGCACGGCGCCTATCGGTCGTTGTGACAGGCTGAACACAATGGTCTCCGCAGCCAAGTCACACTTCATAGGTCGGATTCACCAACACGGGACATACTCGGTGTGATAGTCGTACAGGGACTACTTGCAGGGCGAAAAATAGAACCCTGCGAGATCTACTGATGGTCATAGTTTGAAGGAATTTTTCTCATTGCTTTGTCTCAATTAAGCCTATGTCTCGCCTTAAGCGGCGTCAGGGAAACCTAGGAAACTGATCGATATTAGTATCAAGACTAACAAACGATGGCAAATGAAGATGTGTAAATGAAGGGTTTCAGATCATGCCTTGTCACAGGCGATAGTCGTCAATAAAAATCCTTACGTTGACCGTCGTGATAAATTGAAGTGAATCATCATATAAAGGGTGGGCAGGGGAGACAAGCAAAGGCAAACTTACGGCATAAACTGAGGCTGAGGGCCACTGGCGTCTTGTTAGTGTCGGAGATGTTTCTAATTCGCTTCTGTTCAAGATCCATCAGCGTCGAGTACTGAATGGACAGTGACGATGCAAAGAGTCTTGTGACTGATCAGGCATAACACTTCTCGTCTTCGCCAGCAAGCTGACTTGGACATATGCTTGTCTTTGGTGTATTGTTGTTTCATCATGCAAGGGTAGGAGTGGAGAGAGGTGAGATGAACATACACCCATGGTCAACAGAACAATTGTTCATGGTCAGGAGCCTGTCTTCAAAGATAATTAGCACATGTCAACGAAGGTTGATGAGTGAAATATTGTGTAGGAATGAATGTCAGAAAGGCATGAATGGTATTAAAAAAGATGTTGTCAGCATCGAAAACTCGAATCAGACTCGTCATCTAAAGGGTATCATCATAGAAGGTAGGGTAACTGGAAGCAGAAGACACAATCGCATACCTTCTACAATTACAATTGGGTCCAAGTCGACACAAACAGGCTTCTATTCAGGGTTAGTGACTCTGTCACACAACCATCTCACAAGTCCATGAATATATGAGTTGTCTCAGTGGGCGAGGTTTTCTAGGCCTGCCGCAAAAGGGCGTATCCATCATGACCGGACATTCTTTTGAAGCCGTCGGAGCCCAGTGCCGTTTCATCTTCGGACAACGGATGCGTGTGAGGGTGCTTTGCGCTTACCATTTGAGCTGGAAGCACTGATGCCTATCGGTCTTTCAAATCATTAGCATATGGTCAAACAAGATTGTCATGCAAATGTTGTGGTAGGGTTGAGATCAGTAATAGCCATTAAGTATCATCAACGACCCGAAGGTCTGAGACGGTAATTTCCAGCGTATTTTCATACACATCGCGTTCATCATGATAAGGTAGAGAAGAGGAAGAAAAGACCAGAGTGTACTCACCATCTGTGCTTGTTGTGGGTTGGTCGTCTGCAAACGATGATTTGGCAATGGTCAAGTCTGGAGAGGCGAGTTAGCTCAGTCCAAGTCAATGTTTGTGTGACAAAAAAATGCATTGACGTGATATCAGCCTGACGTGCAATAACAGAAGTTTCATTCCCATTTGGGGTCAAAGACTCTAGTTTGTTTGGTTATAGGTATCATCATTGTGGAGGTGCAAGGATCGGGGTGGGGGACTGGAGGCGACAAGAAACTCACCATCGTTGCAGGTCCTGCGAGTTGAATGTTAGTGAGTTGAGAAGTGATTATGAGGCCGATGGCCAAGGTCGGATTGAATCAATCTCCGGCAATGGAGGCATTAACCATGCTGGAGATGAGCGTAGGATGATGAGAGGTGAAAAGGTTGACGGCAGAAATTTGTACTTTTTCAAGCTCCCCGGGCCGGAACCACCTTCTGCCGGCGCTAGTCCCCTTCTGGCCTAGCCCCGCCGCAGCCGAATTTCGCTCTGTCATCAGTCACGTGATACCTTGGCCCTGGACCACTTGGGCACCCGGGCAACCGAGTAAAGTACTCCGTACAAACACTTCTTCCATCTTTGTTGGCAGTGCAGCGTTAGCTTATTCCAGTCAGCCCATTCCACTGTGTTTTGTTTGACGTGTTTGCCTTCCCTGTCATGTGACAATCGCACCCCCTTTGGGAGCGTTCCAGCGCCTGGTGCAGACACTCATAGCACCTCCAAGATGTTGGCGTACCTGTGGAAATGTTGCTCGGCGGTTCATTCAGTTCTAATCTACTTTCTATATGGCTCATTTGGCTTCCTTTCTCGCCTAGTACCTCCGTTCATCAGAAACTCTTCGTCCACAGGTGAAGAGCCTGACGATCTTGAGCGGTGCGGACGCCCTCAATTGAATGATTCTCCAGCCATCGCAAAGAACAACGTTTTGGGACTAAATGAAGAGGATCAGGTCTTTCCCGGCGGAATAGCAGATCTGGTTCCCTATGAACCTCGTTGCAATGAAACATTGAGCCAAGGCTCAACCTCATTGATAGTAAGAACGAAACCGGGTGTCGTCGTCAAATGCCCCAGGTACTCGTGGTGGCATTCTAAAGCAGCGGATGCCCACCCCTTTGTCAAGGACATTAAGCGCAGTTTCGAGGTTGAAGAGCAACTTTTGGATATCTTAGGGGCACACCCTAGAATAATACGGTAGGTCAGCCAAAGCCAAGCCCGAGCGGTTCAATGTGTTGATTTTTATTCCACTGCAGCTATATTGGTGTCTCAGAGGAGCCTCGTGGATTACTCTTCGGAGAAGCTAGCGATGGTAATCTGCAAGCCTACATTGACCAGCATGATGCTATTGATCTAGGCCTTCGATTGAAGTGGTGTCGCCAGGCAGCGGAACCCGTTCACTATATCCACCAGAAAGGCGTCATTCATTCCGACCTGCGGCCAGAGAATTTCTTATTACACTCCGACTCCAAAGGCAAGCTCGATCTTCTACTCTGTGATTTTGGGGGATCGACAAGCGGTGACATGGATGGTGGACATCTTCCCGACTCGGGCTTTTTCGATCCCTGCAGACCATGGGTGTCAACAGAGGCTGTGGACATATTCAGTCTCGGGTCGATTTTCTACACGATAATGACCGGCCATTGGCCCTACAAGTCTCCTGGGCCATTCAAATCCGTGGCAGAGAAGGACGACTACGACGAACTGGTAGACACCCTCTTTGCATCTCAGAAATATCCTCCGGTTGATACTCTACCTGGTGGTACCGTGATGCAAGGATGTTGGACAGAACAATACGGCGATATGGGGGCGCTTATTCGAGATCAAGTTTTGTCTTTTGGTGAGATAGACGTCAACGGTACACATGCTGAAATAAATCTACATTAGTACCTCCGCTTGCCCATTGGCCACCTCATCTATATAAGTTGGATGCATCTATTTTCTATAATCAAGCCGTGGCAGCAAAGGGTATGTCCAGCGTTTGAAACTGTGTCCGCTTTCATTCATCGGACAGTCTGAGAATTTGCTTTAGTTGAGGATCCTCTCGATAGCGATCTAAGGCGTCCGCTTTCCAGCTTTCCCAGTTTGAATCCCCTTCGCCCAATATCTTGAGCAGCCCAAAAAAGAGCCCAATAAATCCGTCCCAATCGTCAAGGTCATATCCACGACAAAATTGCATTCGATGAATAAGCCGCCCATTTCTGACTATCTCCCCAAAATCTGGATGTCCTTTCTCTTCCAAGCACTCGGCAAAATAAACTTCATCTTCTCCGATAGAATCAGCCCCCGTGTAAAAGTCGGCAACTGGAAGAAGCACAATAGGCGAATTGAAAGCTACTGATTTTGAATCTGTCTGCGCCCATTCCCAGTTAATAATACCTGTTATGTTGAAATCATTATCAACGAGTATTTAGTCGCCCTTTTCGTCCGCATGTTTTAAGTAGAACATCCCATCATCGAGGTGGTTATTTGAGAAGATTTTGGGGACGGTATCCAGGAGGAAACGGTGTATCAGGAAAGCATTGACGGGACGATTAACGTAGGATTTTTATCGTATTATCAAATCCAATATCATTCGAATATATGCGTTGAAAAATTCTTCTGAAGATGTATATGGCCCCAGTATTTTCATATGTAGGTCTTTAAAGTCGGCCAAAGACTCTCGTGCAATAGGTCTAATATAAGAAGAATTCTGCTAATTGAAAAAGCCTATTACCGAGAAGGGGAAACCTTTCAATTTAATATAGATATCCGCTAGTTAACTAGTAACTCTTTACCTTTACTCTGGGATAGTAAACAACTATCGTAAGGGCTTCCTAGGTAACTTCTCCATCATGATATAACCGATACCGACAGGGTTTGATTTATCCGGATTAAAGTCAAAGACTGTAGGAACAAGAACTTTTGTCTTGCTTAAGAACTGCAAGGTTGAGACTTCACTGCCTAGGATGTAGTCCCGCAGCTCCGGGAGTGGGGAAGTAGCGTTGAGTTTTCGGATGCGTGCGAGCCAGCTGATTCCATCTTCGAATATAATCTCAATATGATAATTCATACCTCCTATGACTGAGCTGCGTAAAGCTCTATCGTATTGTAGACCCTGGGCTACGGAGCACGCAAGACCATTGCGGAGACTGCTAGCGCGCTGAGTGAGCGTTGATATGTCGATTTTGTCAATGAGAGTGGTGATTTCTTTCTTTTTAGCCTCTTGAATAACAGGGCCGTAATGATGCTCATCCTGTTCAGGCCGAAGGAATCAGTAGCCGCTTCAATTTGTAGAATTCGATTGACAAACCTCCCATTTTGGGCATGTATGATACTCTGGCCCCAGATGTTTCACGCAAAAATGGTGGTCGTAAAGGACACAGTCCCTATACGTGCGAATAGAAGGTTTGTCGCAGCCCTCGCAATCACAATTCCAAATTGCCATTGGAACTTAAGTCGGATTTTGAAACAGCAGAACAGAGGAATGCACAGTGCTAAATATTTAACTTACATAGACTCTGTCTGATTGACACGTGTTCAAGGTTCTTTACTGACGCAATGACCATCATCTACAGTACAGACCTTGTAGCTGTCATTGTCATCAGCTTTACTCTCGGGCCTCGTACTTATTACATATGACATCGAACCACTTTCAGCTGTGGCGCTTGGCTACCAGACTTCACAGGCCGGTGTCCAGCTTGGCAATGTGACTGCATTAGTCGACAGCATTGCCTTCGTGTTGGTACGGAGTAGACTGGATATATGGGGGTTCTTCCCCGGAGTTGCTCTCGATATTGACAGAAAGTCTTCAACTTTCATTCCTGATTTTTAGCCACGTATTTATTTTGTAACATATAGTTACCTAGGTAGGTCTCTAGTGAGTAAGAATTAGCACTACCTACCTAGGTACCTAGTAGGTAATTGAAATAGAAACCTTGGAAGTGTTCGCTAGTGACTGTATATCTGACATAGCCATGGATCCATGCCCAGGTGAAGATATACCTAGTAGCAGCACCAGTCAATTTACTACCTAGGTATCAACTTGGAGCTACACATTCCAGGTTCTACATGAAAAACCTTGGAACCTTCCAAGGTTGTACTAGGCAATGAGATATTCACGTATACACAGGGCTGTTGATCATATTTCGACTATGAATCACATAACCTAGAAAGAAGTATTCACGAGGCGACCATGACCCGGACACCACTCAAGCAAAGTAACTCTTCCACAACACTCCCGACAAATCCTCTAATTGATCCGAAGTGAAAGCCTAGAAATGCAAAAGTTAGAAATTTGAACGGCTACCCACAAGGGCCAGGGCATGAAAACGAACCTTCGCATCGATATGCCAAGTATCTTGTCTTGTCTTCTTGAATTCACTGATAATTGACTTCACACTGGAACCCACGATGCCAGGGTCACTGGCAGCACGGATACTGAGTGAAGTCAGAGCCTCGGGCATCCAGTGAGGCGGAGGGCTGTTGTAAGGGAAAGCCTGGATCAAGGCACCCAGGCCGAGAACGGCACCGTGACGAACGATGATGAGACGGTTGTGCTCGGGCGTGGGAGTTCCGGCGTTCGACGAGACCGCAGAAGAGATTCCGGAACGGAAGTTCTTCGGCTTCTTGGGAAGAGGGTTGTCTGCCAAGGCTTTGGTGAAGCGGTCTTGGAAACGGCTGACCATCTTGTCGCGCAGGAAGACGGGAGAGCATCGGATCATGCCGGAGAGGGTGGCTGAGGCACCGGCGCGAACTTCGTGCTGAGGATCTTCCAGCATCGAGGCGATGCACTCGAAGAGTTTGTCGCGGTCTCCTTGGTCAAGCAGGAAGAGACGACGGAAGTAGATGATTTGGATGTTGATCATCACGCGCAAACGTTGATGCCATGACGGAGAAGTCTGTCCAATGCGGATGAGAGATTGGATGAATTCGGAGTTCTTCTCGGCGGGGTAGGGGATGTTGGGAAGATGGCGGAAGACGTGGTATGCAAGGGACTGAAGCTCCGGGTCTTCTTTCACGTCCATCATGTGCAGAAGCTGCGCAGTGAAAACGTCGGGGAAGAATGAAACGAGCTGTGTACACTCATGGGATGAGAGTGTCGAATCCAACCAGAGAAGTACTGTCTTGCTGCCTGAGGTGTAGGATGAGGGAGTCTGTTGACCAGGAGTTCTGGCCTTGCGCCATTCTTCAATCTGATTGAACACCCCACGGATCATCTTGGAGAATTCATCGCTGGGGGCATAGGGATAGTCTCCAACAGAAGAAGAAGCTTTCTGAGCCTCCAGAAGATGCCTAACATCAGGGTACGATTCATGATATCTTGTACGATAGATTGTTGCGAGTGTCTGACCCATCGCCTCACGAACACCCTTGTAAGGGTGGTCTAGATGGCCAAGGAAGTCTTCCACGATAGGCTTCTCAAGCTGGTAATGCCAGCCGGAATCAATAATGCACTGGTGCAAAAGGTTGATCTTGGAACTTTCCTTGAAAGCGGCATTGGTTGACATGTCAAGACGGAAGCTGGACAGCCAATCAACCAAGGGCCAGGCACGGCGAGGATCCCGACATTGCAAAATCATGTGAAGGAATGTTGTCCAGTACCCCGAGTTCTCTGGGGTGAGACCGTCAGTGAAGATCTTGCGCACAATAGGGAAAGCATATTCCCAGATCTTGGTGCGTTTTTCAACGCCTACATCGGCCACAGAGGAGATCAAAGCACCAAGAATCTCAGCCGTGGCACGGTGCTGGTGCTTGTCGCTTCCATCTTCAAAGACACCCTGGATTTCTTCCTGGATTTCCTCAAACGAGACAGCTGTGAGCTCATCGCGAATCATAAGTTCGAATGCATACAGGAGCATCATAGCACAAGACATGCGGAACTTGTCGGCGGAGGGGTCTCGCGGCTCCTGCTTCAAGTACATGAAGAATTTAGAGAACCAATCACGAGTGAACAGCTTGCCCATCTTCGTGCGGACTTTCCACTCAACCTCATCGTAGTCAATGTCGCGAGCGACATTAGACTTGTACGCTGGCATAGTCTTGCCCCAGACGAGCCAGCCAGGGAAGTCGTGGTCCACGTAATACTCTGCTTCAGGCTTCGCAAAGCTAGACAGATACTCCTCAGTCCATCCCTTCTCATCAGGCTTGGTCGCGACCTTGATCTTCGACGGGAAACGTTGATGTCCGAGAATGTAGTTTTTGTAGTCGTGGGTGCAGATGGCTCGCACATCAATCATAGTGAAGAGTGCAATGAGAGCCTGGGAGTACATGCCCCGCAGGCCAGGATGGTCGTCAATAGAGCCCAGAGTCATCAGTTCGATCAGGTTATCGCTAGCAACGTAGTCGAAACGTAGACCCATTGTGATTACAATGGTCGCAGCCCGGCTAGCGATCTTCCAGTGGGATACCCGTGCCAGGTTCACAAGCTCCTCTGCCAGATCAGCCTTTCTCTTTTCGATGGCAACACGCTTGCTATTCACGACAGCCCGCTTATTCTGGATTTCTTCGCTGACGTCCGTAGTCGGAGCAATGGCCTCCACAATGTCTTTGTCTAGAATGGCCATTCTTTCCATGGCGCGGCCATACTCCATAACCTGGAAGACAGCGCTCGAGCAAATCTTTTGGACAGAAGGTTTATCAACGGCACTCGCATCGATGAAGGCTCGGACAAGTGCAGGAGCATACTTCCAATGACGCCCGACGGTTTTGGCAACGCTGCTGAGGAGCAGGGAAAACAATGCACCCTTAATACGTGCATGGTCGTTTTCCTTGACACCCTTTTGCAACGCCGTGAGAAGAGGAGGAATCACGAGTAGTCTTCCGCCATAGACTGCCTTGAGTGCCGATTCGCCTGCATTTTGGGCATTGCGACGAGTCTCCGTGTAAAGAGAGACACATGATTCGGCTATGTCAAGGAGAAGAATTTCGTCAAGCTTGGAACGCGGGCGTGGAGCAGCGTTGTGCCGAAGACGTTGGAGGTGATACACATTGGCTCGGCGTACAAGCAAGGGTCTGGGGTAGTGCTTCCGCAGACCACTCATCTTGTAAGGATGAATGTCCGCTGCCAACAGCCTTGTTACGCGGTCAAGAACATGGGCGGACCTCTCAATGCCGACGTCAACAAACCAAGATCTGAACGCAGAATACAAAGCGCCGAAGCAAGGCACATCATCTTCTTGTTTATCGCTCAAGAAACGGTGCACTTCATGCAAAACCCATCCGGTGCGTTCACGAAGCTCGTGTATAGTATTGTACAAGGGGTCACCCTCCTTGAGAGCGTAGCCCGTCGGATAGGTAAATGCCTGGCGAATTATGGCATCGTCAGAGCTGTCCAAGGCAACATCGGCATCGGCATCAGTAGCATCTGAGACACCTGTACCGTCTGTCATATCGACATCACCGTTCGAGGGGCCTTGTGTGGTAGTGGAGGCTGCCTTGGGATCGAAAAGGATAGAGATGCCGGATAGCACGAGTCGCAAGAGGACAAGGTTGCGAGTCACCTCGTCTGACCAGTCCTTGCCACTTCCATCCCGTTTGACACTTGATGTCTCGTGGGTAAGCGCAGAGAGTTGCTTCAAAGCCGACTCAGTCTGGCTCTTGAAGACGTCGACGGCAAATTCGACCTCCTCGCGTGTTGACACATGCCATTTGATATGAAGATCATTCACATCGGCCTGGTAGCTCCATAGTTTAGGCCCAATGCCATTCGCAACAACAGACGGTTCGTACAGAGAGAAATCGTTCGTGTAGGTCCCAGTCAAGTTGAGCAAAAGGTGGTGGATGAAGTTTGAAATGTGCACAGTTGGAATTCCCCGGCAGTTCTGTTGCATGTATACGGCGATATCAAACAATTCTTTGCGGTGGTTTATGACGGCACTTCCAACATGCACAACACACATGCTGAGCATGCTGACATTCCAGACTAATCCACGATCGCGGGGAAGGACATCAGTGCCCGTAGTTCGGGTCGATCCAGCACCATTCTCTTCGATCTCGGTGCGGATAGCTGATGTGAGGACTGGGATGAAGCGCTTGAGAGCCTTTTCGGGGTTGACCTTGCAGAGCGCGTTGCAAATGAAAGCCATGGCATCTCTCGCTTGGTGGATGACGTGGTTGGAAACAAAATCCACGATTTTCGTGAGGGCGATGTCATAGTACTCTGGCGACAAGGATGCAAGCAGTGGCATGAATGTTGCGGGTAGTGTGTTCACAATGTTTTCTTCAGGCGACCCATTACGAACCCTGGAAACGTCCGGCAGATTCTCCAGGAGTGTAAAGACACGCCCCAGGAAAGAGATTGTGAAATCCCCAAAGCCGCATGTCGAGGAGCGTAGGATCATTTCCTCGGTCTCGTCATCCAGCTCTGTGTCATAGTCCATCTGCAAGTCTGCGCCTTGCTCCTCCATTCTCTCCATTTCACCTGAAATCCACTGCATTGCAAGCATGTTGCAGTTGACATCCTCCTGTCCTTGGGTGAGGTCATGCATTGGGATGTTGTAACAAGCCGACTGAATAAATGAGAGAGCATGGAGTGATTTTTCCAGATCATTAGCATCGATACCAGGCAGAGCAAGACCCATGAGAGTTGTCATGTGGCAACGATATCCCCTGGTGCGTACAATGATACGAGATAGCACCTGCATAGCCCGGAGAGAGGAGGTGGTTCGATGCACTTCCACCAGACCCTGCAATGCAGGATAGATTCTCTGCAGAGCACCGGGCAGAATGAGATTAGGCTCCAGGTAGGCCAGCCCTTGCAGGGTCGAAAGTGAGAAGGTCATTGCACTGCTGCTCTTGGCGTAGATGCCCATGAAGATCACATCCCGGATGCATAGCACAAATCGTCGCTTCAGGGCCTCATTCAATCGTCGCTCGGGGGGAATGTCTAACTCTCCACTTCTCTCGCGATTCCATCGCATCACGAAGAAGTCAGTCAGATAATAGACCAGCTGTGACAGAGTCTTAGTCCAACCACCGGAGTTGGAGGGGTGGAAGAATGTTTCTACGGCCTGGATTAGACCCTCTAGTTGAGTGAGAACCGAAGTCTCTGCGTCCACACACGCAGGGGAGAATGACATGACTATCCAGCGAGCAATGTGGTGAGCGACGGGGTGCTTTCGCCCATCGCGATCAAGCATGATGCCAAGACCGGAAGAGATATCCACCAGGGCGCTGTAGGGCGAAGTGGATTGGCCAACCGGAATCTCCAGAAGCCTCAGAATCGCCGTAAAGATGAGACCAGACTGATCCTTCGTGAAAATACCATATTCGGAGAATGGGATGTGGCCGGCTGGAAGAGAGTCACGCGCAAGCCGAGACAGATAATCTAAATAGGTGGTGTCAAAGGTTTTTGAGCGACCAACCAAGGACCACAGATGGAACTGCGTAGGGAGATGATTTTGAGGCAGGAGATCTGCTCGGGATTCGGGAGGCGGAGATGTCGGAAGTAACAAATTAATGAGTCCTGCGACAACGAAGGCGCCCTCTGAAAACGATGTGGTATAATGCGGCAAGAATTCCTCGAGCATGGCGGGAAGTTCACACGGATCAACAAACAATTGCGCAAATGCGCAGAGTTTGGTCAAGGTCTTGACATTTCTCTTCAGGTTGGTCGAATGAACGAGGCCGGACTCGGTGGGGAGAACGAAGGCTTTGAGCTCTTTATAGAGTGGCTTCCAATCTAATACCAAATCTTTGATGGGTCTGAGATAATGCTTGCGCCTAGTTTGTTGGATTAGCAAACGCCTCATGATTGCGACCCGGCCAACAATGACGACTTACTTTGTGAGAAGCATGAACATGCTCGAGAAGCGCTCGGCGACCTGGGGATCAATTCCAGGGGCCAGTGCCAACTCATAGTAGAGTTTTACCAGACTTATGCGCTCCGCCCGAGTTGGATCGAACTTGAGTGACAGCCAGCCGCGAAGCTCGCGTGTCCAATGCACTGCCCCGGGGTTGAAGTCACCGGCCTCCACTGCGATGTATAGCTGATTCAAGATCTCTCGCAGGTTCTGATTCCGTTCGGTTTCATCTTCGGGCTTGTATGGAAGGTATTTGAAGTATGGATAGGTGCGAGGTCGCACTCGGGCTACGGGTTCACCCTCGCCATTCACGGCGGCGGGCTCTCCGCCGGGCGAGGTCGCCCGTGAGAGATCTTGTGCATGAGGAAAATTGTCGGATGTGAGAATCGCCTTGAGGCCGGAGGCGTCCATGATGGGGGTGAGGAGGGGGGATGGGGTGCGACGCGAGGCGGAGATGAGGTGAGGAGTCGCCGTTGCTGCCGGGTGAGCTCTGGCAATACGTCAGCAGTGCCGATGTTTCACGATTTGCCTTGTCCGCAACCAAGAGACCGCACATCGATGATCAAATGTCACTCACAGTCAAATGAGGCTCTCAAGCTTCCAGGCTGGGATTCGCACGATCTGCTTTCGGTGAGGGTTGATGTGGCTGTGGTCGCATGGGGTGGTTTCCCGGGCCAGCGAGAAGTAAAAGGGGATTGACTCCGGTGGTCCTGAGCAATCTAGCAGTTCGGTGAATTGGCCTCTCTTGGAAAGCTTGGGGGATGATGGTCTAGGTCAAAGGGGAGAGTCAACTGGTAGAAATTGTGATGACATAATTCTACGTAAGATCGAGAAGCTTGGGCCCTGAGAAAAGGTATAGCTCCTTCGAATGTAACTTCCAATGTTGTTTATTTGGACTTTATAAGGTGCCTTCGCCTTGCACTTAGGCAGACAACCGCCTTACGCAACCCGCCTGGGCACCCAACCCGGGATACTTTGGGGTCTGCATATTTGGTCTTTTGTCGGAGCCTAGAACCCGCCTTTCTCCAACATTAAAAAAGATTTACTATACAGAGTGCGTCGGCCCAACATAGAGCCGCTCCCTGCTTACCAGGCTTACGCCGGCGGCAAAAAGGAACCAAAAAGAACCCCCTGGATCAACGCATATGCCACCACACCGTACACGGCAACAACGAGAGTGCGGCTCTTTTTCAGTGAGCTGGTATCAAAGTCCACGGCACTGGTCACCAAAAACCAATACCACACGGGATATCCCGAGGAAATCCGGTTGATGATTTGAACGTGGTAGCTGGTGAAAGCCATGACCGCCAGTATGCCCTGGGGGATCGCCAGCCGAGTGAGCATTGATCCTGGGCTGGTGGAAGAAGACGAAGGACTGGCCAAAGCCCACCACGAGGAACGACACAGGAGGGCCAGCATGGGTGCCGCCAACAGGAAAAGCGGTAAGTTCGAAATCGTCCAGTACCGCAGGAAACCAACATCCCTTTAAAGAGTAAGCAGGGGCAAAGCGAGAAACCAAACGGAAATCTTACCAATAATGGCTCTGGACCCAGCCGTAGATGCTAGGCACGGTCCACTCACACCATGGGCGCACATCGGACTCGGCCAGGCAGTAGATGCGGTATGCTAGAATCTGAGGGATGATCATGCTAGATGCGACGATACAGCCACCGAGGATGATCACAGCCAGACGAACCGTGTTGTGCACCGTCGGGCCCCGTGTCACGGTCTTCCAGGCCAAGACGACTGCATCGTAAGCAAACAGAAATCCACTCAGGATCCCATTGCTGCGAACTAGAGTGGCAACCGCGAAGAGAACGGCAGAGGTCAAGACCCTCACGTCCCGAAGGCGAGACGAGCCATTCCGTTCCGCAATTAGCGATGACGAGTAGAGGTAGAACCCGGTCATGTTGAGGAAAGACACGACGGGTTCTCCATAAGGCGCAGACAAGAAGGCGCCGGCGGGGGAAATGATGTGAAGAGCTGCCGACAGGAAACAGATGAGATGCTGCGTGGCCGTGGCATGACCAAAGATGTTGGCTGATAGTCGATAGAGAGCCAGCACGGACAGGTAATGAGTGACATGTGAGAGAGCTACTCCCACCATTGCCGTGCTAGCTGGTCCGGTCACACCGCCAGAGAGACGAATGCCTATCCGCGATGGTCAGCTACCGCCATGCTCGGTATTGCGAGAACGAATATCATTACCAGAGACGAAGAGACTCAACAGCTTTGGGTAGCCAAACGCCCATTGTTGTTCGAATGTGTATCCCTTTTCCGCGATATCCACGAAATAGATGCTGTCCCACCGGGCAAACTTGAGAGGCCCTGACAAAGACTGGGTTGCAGGGTCTCCATACAGGAGCAACGAGGTGGAGGTGTCATAGCCCAGCCCTGGACAGAGGGTCACCACACTGTAAAGCAACACCTTCCATAGCCAGAATGCGACTGTCAAGCTACGAATTGGATTGTCCAATCGTAGTAGCTTGGCAATGAGAGGCGGTGGACGCTGTGTGGGCTCTGCCATTGTCCGGATCGGGGAGTGCGCACTCGCGTTCTAGATCCGCGAGAAAATCGCGGTCATAACTGTGCATAATTAGTCAGCGGTTCATCGGCCACGGTGGATCCGGGCTCCGGATCTCCCGGATTTGTCTTGGAGATCACGATGATCCTACACTCCTACACTCTGTTCATTGCACTGGAATGATTTCTCCTGAATGATTCCTTCTGACGGATCAGGGAGGACAGAGTACTGTTCCTATTCAGGGCGTGACGTACATCAGAATGATGTTGGATTTCCCTGATTCAAGACTTTAATCTAGGCATTTTTGCCACAAAGGACAGGAAAACCTCGGCCAAGTCCACCTGGGCAGGTTCCACTGGAAAGTATCCAGTCGCACAAATGACGGATCATCAAACTACCCGACTGTAGTATCATCGTGTTCGGGATGGATGCATCATCAAAAACTCTACTATACTCCGTACCACGTACCACGTACTAGTACTCTGTACTCCGTATATTCTGTTGTACCAGCATCTGCGAGTGTACAGTAATACGAAATACGAGCTGGCTGAAGAACACAAATTGCCAAGCAGGCGCTAGCAGCGATGAGAGTCAAGTATAGTGTACCTAGGTAGGAATGACGCTCATTATGATCGCCACGGAATTCGGACCTACCGGAGGCCGTGTCGACCGGAGCCGCTGCCATCAAGTTGGTCCGAACTCCACTGGAGGTTTTTTCTCTTTTTTATGTCTATAAGGCTGACCGCCCCATGGTCCTTTTATGCAATCCCTCGTTACCCCTTGCAGTCCTTTATTCCTTTGCTTTTACCCTGTACTTCATACATTATTCACTGCGACAGTGGATCATCATCAGTCCAGCTCTGGGGCTGATTCTCACACCCCGCAGCTGACGCGTTTGAATACGGGCGTTCGCGCCTAGCTTGTGCCCAGCTGAGATTCCGCTGGTGTCCCACCAATGTGGCTCCGCTAGGGCTCAAGAATGCTATTGAATCTTGGTCTCACAGCGGATGCCGCAGCTGCCCATGCACAGGAAACCCCAGAGACACAACCTGCCCCTGCGTGTGCGCCAACTTTCTCATTGTCCGCACTGCCCCTGTGGAACACCTTTTACCCTCGTCCCAAGACTCCCGATGGGTTTCCTGCGTGTCCTGGGGTTGTTTCCGCCATGGAAATGAGGCCGACTGATTTCGCGTCGGGGGAGGGGGAGATGAGACCAGCTTCGGCTGTGGCCAGATCACAGGCGGTGCGATCACCCACGGGTCGCAGGTCGCGATCCAAAACCGCGTATCAGTTCGCACATCCGGCGGCCCATGCTCGGCATAAGCGGTTGAGATTTCGCCCCAAGCTTCTATTACAATTGCAACAAGTCTCCCAGACTCCTCGACCACTGCCCGTAGTGGATGTCTTGCCCTCCACCTCCTACCTGCCCCTCCTGGCGCGCAAGTTCCCGGCAATCTACCGGACGCGGAACGGACTGGGCCCCAACGATGTCGTCGTGGTGATAAGTGAGCAGTATGAGCAGACGGTGGCCAGGATACCCGAAAAACGAGTCAGCTCGGAGGACGAGGATGAAGATCATCGCGAGGTGGTGGCCACGATTTGCCAAAAGCTCCAAGAAGACGCGCGATTGAAAGGAAAGGCGGAGATATGTCTCAACTTCGGCCCTGTGTGGGATGCGACGCCCCTCCCGAGCGGCTCTTACGAATTCGTTGCCCAGACGGAGAATGGTGTGCAGGTGGTGCGGTGGGCGCTGCGGAGTGGGAAGAGTCGTCGCATGACTGCCCCTACGGGAACCCAGCGCGAGGCCGGTAAACGCTTTACCTTCAGTGTCATTGACCCCAGCACTCGCCGCCACCCGGTCATCGCATCTTTGACGAGGAATCAGCTGGAGGTGCATGATGAGTATAACATCCCGTCCCGATCTGGCACCGGTCCTACTACGCCGTCTTCGGGAATGTCTGTGGCCAGTGACGCCTCTGATGGCGAGGCCCCACTCAATTCCAGCTCGGTCACATTAGACGATGGGCTGCGGACTCTGATCATCATCACTGGCATATGGGTCGCTTTCCGAGAAGGTTGGTCCGACAATCTCCGTTACGGCGACCCGGTGTCGGCTACGGGTGCAAGGTCACTCATGTCTCCCAATGCCTCCCGACATGCCTCCCCAACGACTGCCAAGATGGAGGACGATGTTTTCCCCGAGAACAAGCCGATAAGTCCTGTCAAAGAGGTCACCAATGGAGCCAAACGGTGCATGTCGATGTCCAAGATTCGCCGTTCCACGACCCCTACACCGACACCGACAGAAGGGGATACATTCGGTAGCTTGTCCAAGCGCTCTAACTCCACCGGCGCCGCTTTCATGGATCGGGCCAAACGACGATCCGCCTCGGGGCTTAGCACCCGAGTGAACAGACACAGCATGTTCACAAGCTCTGGCGAAATCGGCCGTGAGATTGTTGTCTCGCGCCCTCCATCTATACGCCAAAGCTCCACCGAATCAAGCGAGATACGACAAACTGTTCCCAAGGAAAAGCCCACCAAAACAAAACCACATCCAGATATTCTCAAACCCACACCCGGTCCAGACAAAGACCTTCCTCCCCCCCGCAACGCACCGCCCAAAAGTTTACCCAAAGAAAAGGCAGCTCCACACCCCGAGGGCACAGACGCAGCCCCAAAGACCAAACGTCGAAACCGGCTGAGTTCCTTCTTTGGGATTTTTCATCGAAAACACGATACCCACTGAATTATTGACACTTCCCTTTTTATCTACATGTATACCCCATGATTTTGCCGTGGCCAGTCCACCCATATCCACTCCATCAACTTAGTTCGCTTGCATCAGCATCAGTTGGGTGTTTCTACGTCGGGCAGTGCCATCCGTCTGGCACGGATCCTGTCGACTTTTCCCCCTTGATACCAAATCTCCTCTCATTCCAACTTGCATCCCATATCCAGCGCATGCATACTCCCATTTCTCTTTATCTCACAATACCTTAGCTTCATCTTTGCATGGGCTCAGCTTGGTGTTCATGTTTGTATCTGGTACTCTTTCTGCGAACTACCACGTTACACATTTATCATGCCATAATTTTACTGAAAGCCCAATAAGGAATATCACACTTTGATCAATCTTCAACCTTGGAAATGATGGCACTCTTGCATAGTACATAATCCCAGTAGACCGGCTCATCTCGGCGTGTGCCGAAATTGATCTATGAATGTCTCACTAGCTTGGTAGCCTGCAGCGCTAGCAGAGATCGCGTAGTGACTTGGCAGGGGTTATATTATTGTAGATCCAATCATCGACGTCCGCTACGCCTTGGAAGAAAATGTGGAAATGAACACGATGAATCTGAGATATAACCTACCTAGGTAGAGAAGTTAAGCTCATGAGAGTATAATCGTAAACAGCCACCGTATTCCAAAATAATGACCACAAAACGCATATATAGTCCATCTACCGCTCAAGAGCAGTAACAGCCTTTGGAACATAAGGCTCCTCAAGATACTTGATTTCCTCCGCAGAAAGCTGCACCTTAGTAGCAGCAACCGCCTCATCAATCCGATCAATGCTATGAAGTCCCACAATAGGATTAATACCAGGATGCGTCAACGACCAAGCAATAGAGACCTGCGCCATGCTAACGCCCTTCTTCTTAGCAATCTCTTCCACACGATCAATAATAGCCTTATCGGCCTCGGACTCGCGACTGCGCACAAACATCTTCAGTGCACCATCGCTGTTCTCGCGAACTGTTCCGCGGGACCCCCATGGGCGGGCGAGTGCGCCTCGCGCAATTGGGGACCAGGGAATCACGCCTACGCCTGAGTCCTGGCAGTAGGGGATCATTTCGCGTTCCTCTTCGCGGAAGATTAGGTTGTGGAAGTTTTGCATGGCGATGAACTTGTGCCAGCCGTTGCGCTCGGCGATGTTTTGGAGGGTTTGGAATTCCCATGCTGCCATCTGCTTAGTGTTAGTTTGTTGAATGTGGGATGTGGATGTTGGAGACTGACCGAGCTGGCTCCGAGGTATCGGACTTTGCCGCTTTCGACGACATCGTTGAGCGCTTTCATGATCTCTTCTCTGGGAGTCTCACGGTCCAATCGGTGGATTTGCAATACATCGATGTATGTGCCTAGACGCTCGACGCTTGCGTCGACTGCGTCGAAGATGTGCTTCCGGGACAGTCCGGTGCGGTTGACGAAGGGGCCGTCGTTGGTGGCAGAGGCCGAGATGGGTGGGAACTTGCCCTCGTCGTCGACGCCGAAGAAGCACTTGGTCAGAATGACCACGCGGTTGCGGGGAATGTTGTATTTCTTCAGGGCTTTTCCGACCACTTCCTCGGACTTTCCGTGGGAGTAGACATCGGCCTGATCATGGATCTTAGCATTTGTTGACCGATAAATGACCGTACTTACTGTATCCCAGGTGTTGATACCCAACTTATAGGCGTGCTCGATCAGAGGCAATGAGTCTTCTTCGTCCAGAACCCAGTCTTGCCATTGCTTGCTGCCGTAGCCCATTGTTCCCAAGATGATCTTGGAGATCTTGAGGCCGGAGTTTCCAAGGCTTTTCGGTTCGATGTCAGCGTATGCCATCATTGATGAGACTGATGATGGGACTGTACCGAACATATTCCATTGATTCGGTCATTTTGAATGTATATACAATTCGGACGAATTGCTATGTTGTCAGTATTGGTCTACGGTTAGAGTGTGACGTCAATGTTCACATACTGAGAGACGGGAAGTTGAGTAAAGGAATATAATCTGAAACAATTGAAATAACAATTGAAATGACAATTAAAGCAGATGAGTCAAGCCTAATTAATAATCCGAATCTGCCGAGAACAACAAGCGTAGTGCTTATAGCCGAGAAGTACCCGGGAGGCTTGTTCCCCGCTGATGATCGGTCCGGGATGTCGGATGCCTAAATAGTCTGTGGTCGTACAATCTCGGGGGATATACTGCACACTTATTCTTCCTCAAATTCTCCGATAGGAATATTATAATACAACCTTGAAGGAAATTGCTTTACTTCACTTTGGGACTTGGTATATAAGCCCAGATAAAGTCGATGGAGTCTGGTGGGGCAACTTTTATTTCGTAGTCTAGTGAGTCAACATATATACTTCAAAAACTGTATATTCCCAACTTCTGTTCTCCTTATTCTGACTATTCCTATTATTCCTACCCAGGTACTGATCTAGGGAACTCAACTTGGAGGTTTCACAATTTACTTCAGATGCAGGCACGACCGAGACGGAAACCCGTCCCTCCTCACCATCGAACTTCTCAGACTTCTCATCCAACTCTTCACACCTCCTCCAATACCATGCCCTCTAGCAACGCAGATCCCAGGCCAATCCTCGATCCCAGCGTGAGGTCCAAAGCTCCGAGTCCAGCTTAAGCTGAACCGTCTGTGGGGAGTGCAAAGGCAATTGTTGGGAAGGTTATTGCTACCCAAGGACAAGAAGAGAGAGGAAATTGACTAAATTGACTACAGCCGGGAGGAAGAAAGAAGACTATCTCGCACCGAGCAGAAGCTGAGCGAGCTACAGAGACGGGATCATCACCTGACTCCCAACAGCAACTTCGCCAGAAAGATTCACCACACACTCGCCTTCATTTTAATCCTTCAGCCCTAAGATCATTGGAATTGGCGTCAATCCCCCAACCCCCTGACCGCAAATATCCTTGACCGACCCTCAACCAAAGTGCCGGGGCCACCACCGGCTGGAGTACTCACTCCCTGGAGTGTACTACATCGGCTAGGCTTACAAATGGAGTGGTGCGTGGCAAGACGCTCCAAATCGATTTCCAGACTTTGACAAGGCGGCCGCTGCAGAATCCACAAGAAACGTTGAGTAGATTCAGAGCTCACCCCTGTTTGGATCCAGAGGATCTGTCAGTAGTGTGAAGATCGCCAAATGTCAGATACTCAAACGAAGGAGCGCGTGGATTCGAAAATATTAAGTATGAAGAAGAAAGAAAGAAAGAGGAGATGACTTCGACATTCATGACAGTTGCGCTGTTTCTTTAACCTGATTAGAGAGCATATACCTTGTTGTCTATGGCTTCAAAACATTGCATGAGTTTAGCTTGCTACTAATACGATTAAAATACTACATCTCTCTCATTATAATTATAGACGACTAATCACCTCTATTCGTAACACCTGGACAAGGTTAGTAGCTCCAGCCATGTTCCAAATAGTCTACTCTTGACATGAAACCGAATAAATAGGCAGACAGATTGACCCAACCTGATTAAAGGCCCATGCAACTCCCAGGGACCGTCGAACATTGGCTTCGCAGGCACGACGGTCCTTCTTCTTTGGGAAGTCACGTGCAATCTATTTCCGGTGCTTATGTCATGGTGAGATCCAAAAAGGGAAAAAAGGAGAACGAGTACGACCATCTGCAACCACGATGGAAAGCACACGCGCTGCCATTCGATCGCGAAAATCCCATAATAAATCTCGCTCTGGATGTGGGAACTGTAAGAAGCGACGCATAAAAGTGAGTTATCCCCTCACTGGGCATTCTTCATCTCAACCTCGTCATGGACCAAAGATCGAAGTCATGTCGTCTCAAGGCGATCAAGATATTTCGTTCTCTATTCTGCCGTCAGAATCAGACTGAATGCATGGATAGTGAGAGCTTGGAGAAATCTCCCACTAATAGTCCACAGTGTGATGAGAAGAGACCAGCGTGCGCTAAATGCGTCAACCATTCCATCGAGTGTGACTTCCTGTCTGCAGATGCCAACTCTCTTTCGCCGTCGGCCCCTCAGCCTGTGTCTTCAAATACGAGGTTCAGATTCAAGCCTTCCAAATACCAATCTAGCAAACACTCCTCCCCAGCGGCAAGCCAGACCTCTCTGGATGCCCCTAGGGCTGAATCGAGTGTCCCAGAACCACAACCCCAGCAAGAGACTCTATCATTCGAAGACCTGCGTCTCTTCCACCATTTCGTCACAGAAACATACCGAACCCTCTCGGACGAAGCAACCGATCCGAATCGAGTCTGGCAATCCCAGATCCCCCAATGGGGATTCACGACACCGTCAATCTTCCACCTCATTCTCGCCATGGCAGCACTACACCAAGGCCACCTCAATCCAGATCTACGCAATCAGTATGTAATGCAAGCAGATGCGCACTTCACATTCGGAATTCGCTCCGTATCCGCTATCCTGGCATGCTTGAATGCCGAAAACTGTCAATTGATATACATGTCAGCAGTGTTGATCTGCTTCGTGTACTTTGCGCATGGCCCACGGCCAGGGGAGTATCTCGTCTTTAGTGAGACGGGGAAAGCGGAATGGCTTGTTCTCATGCGAGGTGTACGGTCTATTCTGATGTCTCATCATAATAGGATTTTCACTGGTGTTCTAGAAATCCAAGATGACCCTTCCGTTCAAGATGTGAGTCCGTCGTTGCGTGATGAACTTCGTCAACATGAGGCTCGCATGAATGATGTTCGTGTCTGGATTGAGGCGCAGATTGGAGAGCAGGCTGGGATATATACGAGTGCGCTTGAGAATCTGGCGGAGATGTATGAGGCATCTTACCGGATGTGCAGTGCTGGAAAGGGTGGGATTGGAGTCATGTCTCATTCGATTGGGTGGATTTACCGGAGACCAGAGGAGTTTGTTTGTTTGCTTGAGGGGAGAGATCCATTTGCTTTGATTATTCTTGCTTATTGGTGTGTGCTTTTGAAGTTGATGGGCTCCTCGTGGATGATGGTCGGCTGGGATCGGCATGTCATCGGAGGAATTCAATCCTGCTTAAGCACCGAGTATCATCAGTGGATTGAGTGGCCTGTGAGCGTCATTTGCGGATGAAATGATTAAACAGAAGAGAAATTGTGATTGTTCGCTAAATCCAAGCAATTGAGAAACGTTTCGTCTAACCGTAATCTTCTACCCCCAAACATCTTCCTGCCACTTATTCTTTTTCTTAATCGTTTTGCTCCAGGCATTGACTTCAGCCTCACTCCATCCCTTGACCTTCATCATGGTCTTGCCAACAACCTTCTCCACTTCACGAGCCATACCAGCCCGACCGCACAGGTAGAAATTACCACCCTCATCAATCATTCGGACCACGTCGTCCTCCAGCTCGCCAACCCGGTCCTGAACGTATCGGCGCGGTGTACCCTGCTGCCGAGAGAAAGCAGTGACGATTCGCAAACGGCCACCCAACGCAGTCTGCATTTCCTCCAATTCATCCCGGTAGATATAATCTTCCTCCGGGTTCCGACATCCAAAGAATAGAATCATAGGACCAACCTCTTTGCCAATCTTCAGCACTTGACAACGCTCCGAGATGAAGGCCCGGAAAGGCGCGATACCAGTTCCCGCGGCAACCATGATGAGAGGGGTCTTCCCCAGAGCGGGAAGCTTGAACTTGCTTCGGCGGATGTGGGCGAAGACCTTGCCGCCTTGAAGGGCATCGCTTGGCCCATTCAGATGGTAGGTGATTCCGCTGGGATGTTGTTGGGAGCGGGCTTGTTGGGAGATGGCAAGAAGATAGTTCGAGGTGACACCGTGGATGAGCTCATCGGGGTTATCAGGAAGAGAAGTCGTTGACACGATGGCTGTGATGGATGGTTTGCGGGGCGATACCACGCTGCTTGATGAGATGGAGTAGAATCGGGGTCGAATGTGCGAGAGAGTCTCCACTAGGTACGAAAGTGGAATACTATCCCAGACCTTTTCGGGACATGCCAGCTGCAGTAGTCGTCCTAGGTTGATGTGGGTGCATGTGATGAAGTTGGCGTACGTATCCTTGTCCTGACCAAGTCGGAGAAGGTATGCCTTAGCATCTGGGGTGGGTGCGAACTGCGCAAGATCCCGAATGGTATCGCGGTTCACGGGAGCACAGATCTCTAGGTAGTACCGGAAGATGGCAATGGTGCTGGTTGGGGTGGGGATGGTGATCTTTGTTGCTGGATCAAGAGCTTTGATTATGAGGGGAATATCGCGACGCGAGGAGATTCCGAGGACATCGAGTAGACGTTCAACCTCGACATCTGGGTTTCCGGGCCAGATGGCGAGGTGATCACCAGTCTTGTAGCTCATCTCTGGCTGGCTGGACAAGTCGACGTCCATGTGAAGACAGTGGCGGTCGGAGGAATTGAACAGTTCTCTGGATTCAGAGATGCTCAATGTGCGGACAGCTGAAGATTGAGCCGCGGCCTTGGGAGCTTCATTTCGGTTGCTTGGCTCGCCGTGGTGCAAGTCGATAGGCTCGAGGGACTCGTCTTCTTCGACCTTCAGGCTCGGGATATATTTGGCTTCAACCTCTTGGAATCCGAGTTTGTCCTTGAAAACGGCAAAGAGATCCTCCTTCCACGACATGAAGTCTTCCTCAGTCGCTCCCTCTGCGTCGTTGGCCTTTCCGACGGGCATCAGAGCTCCAGCACCAAGCTTGTCCAGGCCCTCGACAACAACATCGACTACCTTGTTGTAGAACTTGTAGTTGGTGTTTCCCAACCCGAAAGCAGCATACCGCAAGTTGGAGAGCGATACATCGCTGGCTTTGGAAATCCAGCTCCAAAACTCGGCAGTGTTATCGCTGGGATCTCCTTCACCATACGTCGAAACCACAAAGATCGCCAATTTGGCGATGGGGATCTCACTGATGGTGACGGGGTCATAATCAGAGAGGTCAGCCGTCATTGCTTCCTGGCCCCAGCGAATCGATATCTCCCTGGCCAGACGATGAGCAAAGCCCTCGGCAGTACCAGACTGGGATCCCCAGAAGACCACGATGTTCTTCCCTGTTTCTTCCATCTTCTGGGCGATGTTGCGAGTCTCCTTGTTGGCTGACCCAGCTTGTCCGCCATTCTTCAGTTGGGGCCGCTCATACATGAGATAGGCCAGCGGGTCTGGCCTATCCCATAGTCGGCCTTTCGATAAGTATGTTGCACCGAGCCCGCCGAGGACTGCTAGGGCGGCATAATCGGCAAGCCCCGTTGGGGTGGTGTATTTTGAGAGCTCCTGGAGGAGCTCTGGCGGAATATTCAAAGGTGGGAAGGTCGCCATGGTGAGAGATATGTAGGCCGGGGCTATATCAATTCATCTGATGAGAGGGATTCTGGGAATTGCCCATGGAGGGGACACTCCATTTTTATACAAACCCGGGGCCCACGATCCCCGAATGATGAAACAGGTTTCCGTTGGGATCGATTTTTGGGTTAGAATTTCCGATCGGCTTTCCAAGGTGCGATGATTTCCCATGTCTTTGATTCCGTAGGCAATGAGGATCGAGGCACAGCCGAATCGGGATGTATTCGCCGCACTTGGGGCCCCGACGTGCCAATACCCCACAGTCTCTGACTGGGAATTGCCCCGTGGAAGAGCAGAATGCGATCAGGCATATCGCGGGGAAGTGAAGATCTGCTGATTGGCCACCATCCGTGTGTCTCCCAGTGGGGAAATGCTGCCCGGTTAGGGTAACTGCCCCCGAAACATTATCTGCTCCGTATACAACTTGCAGTCATATGTGTAGTGGATTGGATATCTTTAGGGAAGCCCATTTGAAATAACCTCATTTTGGCTAAAACAATATTCGATTCTTCGATTCAGCTAAAAGCTCTTGAGACACCTAGGTACCTAGTATATTCCCACAATCATCTATCAAATCAACCCTCAAGTACTAAAAATCCGTCTATAGTCCAGTGCCCAAATCTCGACGCCAAATTTTCACCGGCATATCCCCCAGAATGAGATTCATAGTTTCCAATCGCTTCAGCTCCCAGCCGGGATATGCCAGGGAGAAGTCATACCGATGCACCATAGAAGCAACAGCCTTAGTCTGCTCCAGATAAGAGATATTACGACCAATGCAAGACCGAGCACCGGCAGAGAAAGCAATCAAATACGGCTGCAAAGCCTTACCTTCTTCCCCGAGCCACCTTTCGGGAATATATTGATTGGCATTGGGGAAGACGCTTTCATCACGATGTGCGACAAGAGCAGACATGCTCACGGTCGTGTCACCGGCAACCCACTCCCCGAGAATATTGGTGCCCTCGGGTGGTGTTGCACGAGGAAGACCATGGGAAGTGGGAGGGAAGATACGGAGGGATTCGTCTAGACAGGCGCGCAGATAGGGCAGATGCTTGACCTTGTCATAGTCGGCTACGACTTCGTCGTCTAGGACTGCATCGATTTCTTCACGGAGCTTGGCCATTTTTCGGGGGTTGCGAATGAGTTGGTACATCACGTTGGCGATTGCGACGGCCGTGGTCACACTGCCGGCGTTCATCATGATGTTGCATTCGGCAACGACCTCGCCCCATTCGAGATTGTTTGGGTTTCCATTCTTGTCTTCCATTAGAGCCTGGAAGAAATCTTCGAGCTTTTCACCGGCCTCGTAGCGTCGTAGTCGCTCATTGCCTCGACGCCACATGATGTTCTCCCAGTTATCGGCTGATTTTTGCATCCGACCGAAGAATGGAATGACATTCACCAATTTGTTGAGAGTCGGGTACCATCCATAGTCCCAGAGAATGAGGGATTGCTTCCGAGCAGTCGGGTACAGGGCTTCTCGCAGGTTGGTCTTGTAGGTGGACCCATCTTTTCTTTCGGCAATGCAGACATCAGAGCCTTGGTCCAGGAACCCCAGCTTCTCTGAGAGACCAATGTCTGCGATGGCATCTAACGTGAAGAAATTGGTCCAAGCGCGTAGGTCGAGTGTAAGGTCTTTCTGGTCCGGAGCGACTTTTCCAGAGCACACATCCGTGGACGCGGGTAGGGTGCAGACTTCATCGAAGTGCTTGAACATTCGTTGCACCTTGTCTGTGACCTTGTACTCCCATGTCTCGAGGTTCTTGAGCGCATATGCGGAAGAGAGGATCTTGCGCTTCCGTGCGTGATCCGGCTTGTCTACCACGTCGGCCAGGTTGTAGTGAGTTCCGGATGTTATGACGTAGGAAGTGTCTTTGGTGCACTTTGTATTGTGACCATAGATGTCTTTGATTGCTTTGACATCGCCATAGGAAAGCTGGTTTGGCCCTGTCCGAATGACGGGGTCCTTTTTATGCAGCTCACTTAGCTCCATGGATCGGAACCCCCGTGATGCCATTATCATGAAGGGAACTGCCGAGAATCCGGAACATGGGTGAAGATTTGGGTATCTCCTCAAGTCTTAGAGCAATCAGTATATGAGACGTTGGAGCAGGTAATTGGTGCTTACCCTTGGGGTCACGTAGATACTCGACGTAAGGGATCACAAAGAAATAAGCAACAAGAAAGAGCCCAAGCCCCGCCGCATAGGGCGCAGCTGAGAGAACTGACAGCATATCGATAGAAAAAATTCGTGAAGCTATAGCCCGTGCAAGGCAGAAAATCATGCGTTGAAGCAACAAGTGTTACTGCGAAGCAATCTAAGTCAGCAGCATCGATTTCTGAATGCCCAACCTTTGCAGGGCATGTCCTCTTTAAATATCTCAGTAGAAGAGTACCACATATCTCAGATTCTTGGATTCCTATAATCAGAGTCCACGGGTGAAGCATCATGTTGAGGTGAGCTTCAAATCCAATACTGGCATAATAGTCCTTGATATCCCAGATCACCTTGTAAGTTTTGAATATCAGATCCAATCATGATTCATAGATGCTGAGTCGTGGCAGATCATCTGAGTCCGTGAAGAGCCAAGCCAGGGCGGGAAAAGCTTCCGTCAGGTGAAATGGGTAATTATCCCCGCCCATGTCGAGATTCCTTGACTTTTCACAGATGTCTTCGAGATTGAAAGCGCACTGTGAGGCATGAAATAAAGTTTGAAGCACATCTCATACCCAATGGACACAACGCCGCAATCAATCCGGCAGACAACTCCTCGTTGAGAGTGCTTTCCAGGATATTCCATGATTTGCAGATTCTTCCTGGGGCACTTGGTCCCTCTTTTTCCTGGTCGATTTTCCTGAAGAGAATAAACCTTTATTGTTAGCTTGGGATACTCGAAGATACATCTGATAAGTGCGGCAATGCGAGATCATGTCACGACCCCAGTTGGCCAATCGCCTCAAACTTCAGTCGAAGCGCTGTGGAATAAGCGCAATTAGAACCTTGCACCAGGCTTACCAAGAGAAAGATTGATGAGAATGCCTGGTTCTCAGAGGCAGAAAGGACGGGGCAGGGGGAGATGTTGTCAGAGCTTCAGACCAGCCCTGGAGTCACGGGTTTTTAGGTCACCTGCATATTCGCCGGGTTCCCTGCACCTCAGTGTTGTTTGATACTCCGATTTCCCCTTAGCATAGCTTCTGTTATCGCTCTCTTTCTTTCGTTCTTGGTTCTCACGAACATAGGGTGATCCGGCTGCAAGTCCAGACCAGCAGTGATATGTCACATATCGAAATCGTCGAACTCCGGAGCTATTACCCTCCAGGGGTTTCAGAGATCATCGTGCTCGGTGGTGGAAGCTTCATCGGTCTCATCGATGATACCACAGTACTAAAATATCCCAACATCCCCGGCGATATTGAAGGCATCCATGTCGAGGCTAAACTTCTCGAGGTCCTTGGGAGCCACCCTCGAATAATCGCTTCAAAAGGCCTGACCGAACACGGTCTTCTTCTGCAGCGCGCATCAAATGGATCTATGTACGGTTACATTTCATCTCAACCCGTTATTGCTCTTGAACTCAAGTTGCGTTGGTGCAGACAAGCTGCGGAGGCAGTTGGTTATATCCATCGAAAACATGTTATTCACTGTGACATAAATTTGAGAAATCTCTTGCTCGACACAAATCTTGATTTATGGCTTGCAGACTTCCAAGGTATGCTCAAGTCATCTGACAACGTTACTTTGCTGGATGGACTTTTTCGGGAGTGCTCGAAGTCATATTCACCTCGTGATCATGGAGACTTTGCATGCGAGAAGACTGATATTTTCGCGCTTGGCTCTGCCATCTCCTTCATCATGACAGGACACGAAGTATCCCATACATTGACAGTCTTGTAGATGATGAGGAGATCTATCATCGGTTCCAAAATGGATTGTTTCCCTCGGAGAGCCACGCTTGTTCCACTATCACGTCAAAATGTTGGACTCAGCAACACCTTTCTGCTGATGAGATCATTCATGATCTGTCTTTAGTTGAAAATTTCAAGGAGCCAGTTGAATAATCCCTGATAATGTACATACCTAGATATGAAGAAGGCAAAACCACTTGTGCTTTGCCATCACCGCTTCCAAGGTTGGCGTTGGATTGATTCTCTAGCTATCCTTCCGATGCCGCTAGCTCTTGGGCCTCATTATCCCGCAGAATTTCCTCGCAATACTCATCTCTTCGTCTCGGCACTGAAGTATGTTGCCATCCCTCCAAGGTTACCTAGGTATATTCAGCCCAGTCCAACGAGGCTGTGAATACTATAATATGATGTGTTTTGGTAGCGCAGTGCGATTTGTTCAGATACAACCTGAAAGTTCGAAGCCCTGGGGTAATATTAGGGTGAAAGTCTAAGGTCAAGATCGATGTCGAAAGTGTCTTTTATAATTATAGCTAGAGGACCTCTGGGCGGCGATATCAAATCGAGGCAAGCAATTAAAAATACAAGAAGTAAAACCCCCCAGAGACCATGCAATGCAAACGAACCCCCAAGCGGAAACGCTCCGCTCCCATCCCACGGCATTAGAACTCATAGATTCATAGATCCTTCTTGTCCTGAGGAGCGTGCTCCTCATCCTCACTCCAATCCAACAACTCCATGATCTGCTCGCGGCTCAGGTCCTGCGCGCGCTGATCCTTCTTCACGTTCTTGATGTAGTTCTTCTGACGCTTACGCGCCATCTTGTTCCACTCCGGCACACCACTAGCGGCCGCCATGATATCCTCCTCATCCTCGAGCTCGTCGTCGGTGTTTTCGACTTCGCCAAGGACCTTGCCCTTGTCGCCACCGCCTCCACTGCGCAGCGAGTTCGGCGAGACCTTGACTTTGCCGAATGCCGCCTTCTCCTTCTCCTTCTTCTCCTTCTCCTTGCGACGGTCGCGGTCGTACATCCACTTGAACAATTTCTCAATGTAGGGTCGGATGAGCAGGTAGAAGACTACACTGCCGATCACTTTGGTCCAGCGCTTGCCGCTCATTTGCGCAATGGAGGCGTAGCCATTTTTCCAGAAGCGGGTGAAGCAGGTCTCGAAGAACACGTAGAGTTGGCCGAAGAAATCCTGGAAGGCCTCGGCGGCCTGGTCGCTGAGGTCCGCTTGGGCTTGGGGTGTAGCCATGGTGGATTGGAAAGAGGCCCAGTATTAGGGAATGGGACACTCAGTAGAATAGGAGAAGTGAAAAATAATGAACAGATGTGCTTTGCGCTTCTTTGAAATTCCGCGGGCTGCCGCCATAAGAGTTTGCCGCTTTGGGTTTAGCCTGCCGGATTAGCCGTTCTTCCGCCTCACGCGTCAGTGGCCAATCAGACGCGCTTTCTCAACTCACCTGGGCATCATGGAGGCCAGTTTGGAAGAGGTGAGCAGAGGAGGCGATTGCTATCTACAAGGCTGACTCCTCACAGCGCTTGAAATCCAGTCTGTGGTTGTCGATCGGCAAAATTGTCGATGAGGAGACCATCAGGCTAGGTGTGAATGCGACGCCCCAGTTCATCGGGGCCTTGACTGAGATGGTGTGGGCTCAGATTGGTATGTAGGATGAGTGTTCGTCTTCCCTGCTACATCAATCGTCTGACTTGGCGCAGAAACCGTGAGCCAGGACCTAGAATCCTTTGCGAAGTAAGTCGCGCTTGTCTCGACACCCCTGTAGGGCGAGACTGATGCCATCTCAGACACGCAGGTCGATCCACCATCAACACATCCGATGTGATGCTACTGGCTCGTCGCAACGAGGGACTTGATTCGATTTTACGTGCATTTGTTGGACAAGAGAAAGAGAAGCAGCATCAGGAGTCCTGAGCTGTTTTGGATTTGGCAGTGCGTGCAGTAAAGCGCTCTGCTCCAACAGACCAAATGCGTTCACGCTAAGGATAAACAGCATACAGACCGCTTGATCTGGTTTCGTGAATTATCCCTCCAGTTCTGGTTAGGAGCTTCGAGTGAGCTTGATTCTTTCAAGTCCAATGGCCGACTCTCTTCGATGTTGTGGGGGCCTCGCTGGGCTGACCCGTCCACTCTTATCCTCCGGGGAACATGGACCCTTTCTCGATTTGGTTGATGTGAGAGCTCACTGTGTATGTAGCCCCCCGAGTCAGATATATAGCCAGACCACACCATCCAAGCATCTGAACCTTGGACGAGTTCAAGTTGCATATGTTATAGCGAAAAGCAATACTACATATCGTATTGTCGTACTCCTACTCAGTACACAATGCATTGTCGGCACGGATCCACGGTAAATTGACGTGGCGCAGAAATGCGGTGGGGATCAAGACGTCATTCTCAACGTGGCGGGGACCAGGCCCTGTGCTGCAGATCCCAATATATAGTAGTAGCTCAATGCGAATATACTATTCATAGAGTACGGAGTACTGTATGTCCTTATTGTAAAGGATAGCGTATTTGATTCAGTGTATTTTAATGCACCGAGTACCCAAATAGTAGCCTAAATTTGTAGACTGCACTAGTCTCAGTTTATTGAAATCCTAACTTTATTTACGTTCCATCACTCTATTTGGTAGAGGGTGAGATACTCCGTACCGTACATAGTATAAAGAAACGACGACGCCTAGAGAATGAAGTAGGCAGCACTTTTCAGAGGTGTCCTGCCTACTCCGTATACTGTACAATACTACTATGTACAGATGCAGAGTGTGGCTAAGGTTCTTTCGTTTTTCGGCACTCCCAATAAATGAAAGTCACATGCGTGGCAAGACAGCCAATGAGACAGCGGGAGAGCAGAGCACTAACCAAAGACGGGAAGGGGGCAGCACAAACCATGGGACTGACATCAGAGAGTGGGTCTGTGGCCGAATAAAGTGTGGCGCAGACGCCCCCGGGGCCATTGAGCTCTGAGCTTCTCCTTTGCCATCCACTGATCTTCGTCCATTGCGTCTGCTCAGGGTCTTCGCCTTATAACTCGTCAAATCCTGCTGCCTGACTTTTCTCTACTTATTCCTACCCAGAGGTGGTAACCTATCTTACCTATCTTATTATAACTGAATAATTCTACATCATGGGAGCAGGTGGTGTGATCCTTCGCTTCTTTAATCTTTTCCTGCGGGTACTGCAGTTCCTCGACGGTGCCGTCATTCTTGGCATCTTCTCCTACTACCTGGCCCTTCTCTCCAGGAATAATCAACACATCGAAACATGGGTTAAGGCCGTCGAAGGCCTGGCAGGCGCAGCCACTCTCTATGGCCTCCTAGGCATGATCCTGACCTGCTGTCTGGGTGGTGTGGCGTTTTTCGCCTTCCTGGGTGTCGCTTTGGACATCTGCTTCGTGGGCGCCATGGTCGCGATTGCCATCTTGACCCGCAAGGGAGTCGGCAAGTGCACCGGCACAGTCGACACCCCACTGGGATCAGGAAACGCCAACGACGACACCTTCTCCAAGGGCTTGACCTTCGGCATGACCTGCACACTGGAGAAGGTCGTTTTCGCCGTGGCCATCATTGGAATGTGAGTATCTATGAAATGCCCGATCGCCTGCAGTATGCTAATCAACGTTAGTTTCCTCTTCTTGGTCTCCATTCTCTTCCAGGTTCTGCTCGCTCGCCACCACAAGCGTGAGAAGCGCTTCGGTCCTTCGCCTTCCAACAACTACACCCACGGTAGCCGTGGGGCCTTCTGGCGCCGCAACAAGAACCACCCCGAAGCCACCGGGGCTGCTGATACTCTGCCGGGTCATCCCACCCCGCATGACGTCGAAATGGGCGCGGAGCCCAAGACGGAGAAGAAATGGTATAGCTTCGGGCGCAAGGACAACGCCGCAACCAACGGTGCCGCAGCCCCTGCCCAGAATGGTGGCTATGGCTACGGGAACTCGGCCTACACGGGCAACATCTAAGCCCACTCGCTTTTTACGGCTGCGAATGGTCGCTTGCTTCGAGGCGACTGTGCGTGAGAGGACTGGTGTGCAAGCACCAGTCAATGATTCCATGACCATTTTGTGTTAGCTGGGAGCCATGATACCACTGCTATGTTTGTGAATAGATTGGACTGTACAATATGATGGAGGATATCTGGCAGACACTCCAGGATTTGAGACTAGCTGGTCACTTTAATATTAATGAACGATTTATCCTACTGATCTCGAATGTTGGAATCAATGTAACTGTAGTCGCTACTAGGTAGGGCTTTTCCTGTCGTTGCATGAGCATCACCGTGGATGAGATTTGTGTAAACGCACCCTCCAGGCTCATGACAGGCTATTGCCCAATTTATCCTCAGACCTGGTGTGACAACTCTCGCTGAGGGAGCCGGAACAAGGTGGC
The DNA here is from genome assembly GCA_911174995.1 of Penicillium olsonii. Lineage (NCBI taxonomy): Eukaryota > Fungi > Ascomycota > Eurotiomycetes > Eurotiales > Aspergillaceae > Penicillium > Penicillium olsonii. The sequence continues at coordinate 1,901,973 of CAJVNO010000044.1, forward strand.
CCAGATCCCCAAAGCCACAGCTAACATGGCAAGCAGAATAGGCTGCAAGACCGTCACCCCTCTAGCTTGAGCGATAGCACCAATCATGAAAGGGAACACAGCACCACCACCCATTGAGAAAGCAGCCGCAAATCCAATTGCGGCAACATGGACATTCCGCGGGAGCATTCGTGTCGCAACAATGACAACCCCGGGAAAGATAGTGCCCATGAAGAAGCCAACAAGCGATACTGCCACTGCGGAAATGATGAACTCGGGAACGAGCCAAAAGACCAGCTCAAGGACAATGGAACACAGGATGTATATGGCGACTGAGAGCTTTTCCCCGATTCGCGGTGATACAAATCCCAGCACGAATCGACCAACAGTGATGCCCAGCCAGAAGCCTGTCTCTGCCATTCCAGATTCAAATGCGCCGCCATGTCGAACGTTGGTCATGAATACAACAATCCAGCCACCGATCGCCACTTCGATGCCTCCGTATAGGAAGAGAAACACGGCACATATCCACGTCACTTTGTGCGTAAGAGCGATCCGAGTCTGAGATAATGCACCCCCCTCATTACCTGCCAGACTTGCATTCTCTCGTTGATACTTGCTGCCCGTCTCGTGCCAAAAGGCAGCCGAAGTATAAACTAGTGCTAAGACAGCGCCTCCAGTCTGGGCCGCGCTGTTAGGATCCCTGCATGTGTACCGACAGGGTAGACCAGTTCACTCACCATGAGATAGTAATAAGAGTACCACTGCCATCCGGCCTTGGTGATTAATGTCGTAGCGACCAAGGGACTGATTGTAGCTCCAATTCCGTAGAACCCATGAAAGAATCCAAGCACTTCATTCGAGTTGGCCATGTTTCCAATCCACACATTCCACGCGGCATTGTGGAAGCCGCTTCCCAGGCCAACGAGCACGTAGGAAACTACCAGTACAGGGAATGGAGGGTGAGCTGATATGATTGCAAAAGCCGTGACATGGCAGCTCGGTGCAATGATGGCGATTCCTCTCCTCCCTAAGTTTTGATGAATCAGATTGCTCAAGATGGCAGAGAAAGTGTAGCCCACAAAGGGGGACAGGAAGACCAGTGATACCACTGTATAGCTTTTGTGGTAGTAAGTCTCCAGCTGTTAAATTTCAAATGATCAGCGGTCTAGGCGTGATGGTGTGTGTCGAGTAGCACCCACATAGGGAATGATGGCTCCGTAGGCGGCGTCGTTCGACCCCATCACCATTGCGCACCAGCATGTAGCAGTCAGTTTCCATAATGTAGATTTGGACTCGTTCCATCGAGGCGAGACGTTAACCGCGTGTGATGGGGGATCGCCTGTTTCGGATGCGCCGTTGGTCTCAGGTGTAGTATCTCGGTACCCTTCGTCTGGAGACAGTGACAATGACGGTGACAATGACCTAGGGGTTGGTCTTTCAGTTCGAACAGCCATCTCTTCCTATACTCTTGGACTGTAGGAATCAGCGAGTGTTTATCCGTCAAAATGCGGGGGCTGAAACGGAGCGGGGGAGGTAGGCGAATGTAACCCTTTTATAAGATTGCCCATCGAGGTACACATCTGATTATTTCCAATGTTACATTAGAAACCTCTAGATATCAAAGTATCTGGACTCTGCTGGTCTTGGCAGTTACTCGATATTCAAATTGCTCCGTGTTACGTGAATTTGCCCAGTATAGCCTTGTTCCTTTCTTTTGCCCGGAATTCCGAGTACACAAGTCATCTATATGCTGACTCGATATGGAAAGAAAAACAAGGCTCAGTTTTGTAGTAACAGTTCATGGGTATGCCTTTCAGGGCTCATGGGAAGTGAAGCACAACTAAACCAGCCGATGTTGACACTGACATTCAAAGACCTTCGATGGGGCTGAGAGACGACTCTGCTTCCTGTCTGGGTAGTTACTAGGTATGTAGCTAGGCCTTTACAGAAAATGGTCTTCTACATTGATTATTACCAAACAAAACAATTGACAAGAACTATTAGATGCATGCACTAGTAGCACTACCTTGGATACTAATTTGGCGCTGGACTCATCCCAACGAAGTACTCAGGTTGGAACAGCTAGTAAGCTCACTATGGTTTATCTCCATTTGCCATATTGCACTCGTTCGATTCATTTGTTGAATCTATTAAAATGCCCTGGCGCAAGCAGTGACCATGTGTATGTTGGACTACTTCCCCACATTAGTCCGGGCACCCTCTCCACGTCGTTACTTCCCCATTGCCCAGATAGTTTCATTCCAGCATCAACGAGAACAGAATGAACTGAGTCAATATCTAGTCTACGTCCCTAAATGACGACTGGTCACGTGGTGGTATTGTAGGGCTCCACTGGCTGACTGCAACCTCCCATCAACAAAAACATCGATCTTTCACGATGTCAGTAAAACTGGAGGACTACCTCCAACCCTTCCGGGTAGGTATCGAGACCCTGTATGATCTCTCGTGTCGTCTCTCGGAGGCATATTCCAAGCTAGCGGAGTCATCGGATCACTTCATTCCGACGGCCATCACTCAGTTGCCGACGGGTCACGAGACTGGACGATATCTCGCGGTGTATGTGGGGTTGTCGTACCTTCGCGTGGCCTTTATCGATCTCTTGGGGGATCAACAGATTGAAGGACACGCACGCGTTCGCCGAACGTTAGAGAAGGCATGGCCCATCGAGAAACATTTACGACAGGATCACTCGGCCGATCTCTTCACCTGGATTGGAGACTGCATTGCGGAAGTCGTGGCAGATAGGCTGGCAAACCCCAGTGAAGAGCGAATTGACCAAATCACCACCGGCATCTCCTTCTGCCTTCCCATCAAGTATCATTTCCTGCCAGGCTGGCCTGTTCTTTCTGGCACTAATCTTTTGCAGGCAAGACTCCCTTGATGAAGCTATTTTGATGCCAACAGGAAAGGGGTTTTCTCTAAGTTCAGACCTCAACCTTCGCCAGTCACTGCTGAATGGGTACGAGCGGCACACATATTCCTCGCATGGGGATGATGCCAATGTCCCTGCGAAACGCCGCAGGCTGTTTTCACTTCCCAAGTTGAAAGTGGCAGTAATGATTAATGATACAACGGCGACCTTTGCCTCCTTGGCATATTTGATCCCCTCCTTGCCGAACACACGTGTCGTCATGGGACTAATTGTGGGCGCGGGCTGCAACACCACGGTGCCCATGAAGCTGTCTAATTTGCATGCATCTAAAACGAAATCCATCCTTGAGAAGCATCCCAACGCGGAGAATGCACTCATATCCACGGAATGGACGCTCTCCACGGCCGCTGCGCCTTTCGATGAACTGGGGATTCGAACAAAATGGGACCACCAGTTAGATCAACAATGCAAACGACCCGGGTTCCAGCCCATGGAGTACATGATCGGTGGCTCTTACACCGGCGAACTGGTTCGAATTGTCTGTTGTAACTGGTTCCAGGGATCTTTGGGCATCCCACACTCCTCTTTGCCGAAGAAATTGGTCGAGGAATATTCCCTCTCGACAGATTTCCTCTCTCTGGTTGTCGCTTCCTCTCTATCCGATGAACGACTTTCAACCGAGCTTTCCAAGACTCTTAGCCCTCCGCCAGATAGTGACTGGGCTTGGTCGCCTGATTCCGCTCGTGCGGTACGTATGATCGCCTCGGCGGTGCAAGATCGAGCCGCTTCGCTGGTTGCATCTGCAGTGGTCGGTCTTCTCGATTGTACAAAAGAGGTGATGCTCAATCCAAGAGAGACCAATGGCTATAATCGTGCTTCCAGACCGCACGGAAATGAGAATACAAACTCGCCATCAGCTTTGGCATCCACGCCCTGGAGTAGTGGCCCCGAAGAACTCGCTGTTGCCTTCTCCGGTGGTGTGATCCAGCATTATCCCAATTATAAAGAGTCGGTTCAAAGATGCATCGATCGTCTCCTGTTACGCGCTGGTCCGCAAGCAGGTGGGAAAAGTGTGTTCCTCCGAGAGGCTAGTGATGGTGGTCTCATTGGGACGGGTGTCCTCGCCGGTACGGCATCGGGCGAGATCGGTGAGATCAAAGTCACTTTAACATCGACCTGACGTGTCGAGGTCTAGAAATATGAGATATGAAATACCATTCACCGCAAAAAGAATTCAACCTCCGTGCAGATTGTAGAGGCTTCGGCTGCGGGAACCCGGCGGGTACGTGTACCCGGGGGATTCTCCTTTCGCTCAGAGTCGTCGCCAACGGCTAAAGTGTGCAAACTCCCATCGCAGTGGTATATGAAAGGAGCAATTATAATTCACGTGTCAATCTCGCTCGCGCTCTGGATTGATCGCTAGGTGAATGCCAAGAAACGGCACACACATTCTTTTCGCCCTCCGTGCTGCACGCCATCGAAAATTCACAATGAGGTTCTTCGACGTGCGTAGAATCTGTCCATGTCATGCATAGTCTAACACTGGCCGCAGGTAGCCGTGACATTCACTGCAGATCAATTCCAGGGGATTTACCGCGGAAAGCAATATCATGAACCCGACTTTGCGGAGGTTCTGAAAAGAGCGCGCGAAGCTCAATGTGACAAAGTGATGCTCACCACCATGACGCTTGAGGGTGCGAAACAAAATCTTCAAGCCGTCAGGGATTTCCCGATGTGCCGGATGACCCTTGGCGTGCACCCGTACCATGCCGCAGAAATATATGAACGGCCGGACACGCAATATCTGACCGAGCTCCGTGAGCTAGGCGACAGCCTGCTTGCCGAGAACCCTTCCCCTCTGGCCGCGTTTGGTGAGATTGGGCTCGACTACGAGCATCTGGAGCGGGCGGATAAGGAAACACAGCAGCGCGCATTTCGGGAGCAATTGGAATTGGCAGTGCACTTCCAACTGCCACTGTTTCTCCACGTTCGGGAGTCCACGGAGGACTTCATCTCCATCATTGAGCCTTACCTCGCACGACTGCCTCGAGGGGGTTTGGTCCATTCGTTCGCTGGGACCAAGGAAGAGATGCTCCGCCTCGTAGGTCTGGGGCTGGAAATCAGTGTCAACGGGGTCTCATTCCGCACCGATGAGCAGTTGGAAATGGTGAAACACATTCCACTGGATAAGTTGCAGCTTGAGACCGATGCCCCGTGGTGCGAGGTGCTGGGAAATGATCCTAAAATCGCGCCCTTCCTCGAGAAGGCGAAACCCTTGCCCGCCAGTCGAAAGCACAACAAATTTGTTCTGGGGCAAATGGTCAAGACGCGCAATGAAAGCTGCGTGATGGAACGTGTGGGGTTGGTAGTCGCTGGATTAAAAGGGATTTCGATCGAAGAAGTTTCTGAAGCGGCGTGGGGGAATAGTTGTCGCATGTTCTGGTGAAAATATATTTGCATCTACATATCTGAGCTCGAAACGTGAACTTCACACTTGCCCACTTCCAACTTGGAAGGTTATGAATACTAGATACCTTCAAGGCATTGCAATCTATCAGCCCTTATTTGAAATCATCGAGTTCAAGGTTAAATGTTGGAAATTGTCGAAATTACAAGCTCTACACACCACCACCGACTACTAGGTACCATCCATGATGTGCATATCGGCGCAACGCACACTTTCACCTGGAAAGCCCCACCAGGCCAAGCTTTTCTGAAACGTGAGAGATCCGTGTCCACAATGCATAAACAAAGCCCTTCCACGGGAGGGATGTGCCTTAACTAGGGTTGCAGGGGGAGACCTCGGAGTCCATCCCTGCGTCCTCGAGGCAGACCACCAAACCGGTTTCATGGCATACCCCGGACTCGACGGCACACAGTAAAGTTGGAGGGCCTCGGCCAAGGAGCTTTGTTGAATTTCCACCATTACGACGCGTTCCTATTGATAGCCCTGACATCATGACAAAATTCTTCTCATCTCACTTCGGGGAATAAAAGCCGGGAATGCAAGGAATCATGGGCTTTCTCCATATCTCAGCCATTCCAAAGGCATGGGACGGTTTGCAGAGATCGTTTGAGTTTGGTTGGAATTGGCCCTGGGTTGGGGTTGAGTGCATACTACATAGGTAGTACTACAACAGTCGAATGAGTATTATGGATGTTCCAATATTTGACTATGGACAATCATTTCCATCAATAATCCAATGGGGATTACTGAGAACTACTCGCAGGCCGGCTTAAGGTGTTCGACTGGCACCTGGACAGTGTTGATGGGTTGTTTGGCCGGCATTCTTCAGGTTGCGAGGGCCAGCACGGCTCCGACCACAACAAATTGGCATCTGCCATTCCTGTCAAGAGGAATGGGGAATGTTATGACCGGCAATGTATTTATACTGCTGGTCAAGCACGTCAACTGGGTTTTCCAGCCAAGCTTCTGTTTGACAATATCAGCCCTGGTGGTTTAAGTGCTTGGTATCACACTGAGAGATCCGACCTCACAACACTCTTTAATCAAGCAAAGACAGTAAGTGACAGTGACCCAGAGTGCTGATGACCTGTATGGCACGAGGCTGACCTGGTTCTAGAAACACTTAATCACCATGAAGGGTGTTGCTATCATTTCCGGTCTTTTGGCCAGCACTGTCTCCGCTCACATGCAATTGAGCACTCCATACCCCATCCGAAGCCCTCTGAACAAGGACGCCAAGGGACAGAAGGATTACTCGTACACCAACCCTCTGTCAAGCTCTGGCAGTGACTACCCTTGCAAAGGATACGCCAAGGATGACTTCGAGGCCGTCGCAACCTGGGCCCCCGGCTCCAAGCAGCACATGGAGTTGGAAGGCAGCGCCACCCACGACGGTGGATCATGCCAGCTCGCTCTGACCTATGATCAGGGTGAGACTTTTAAGGTCATCGAGTCCATCGAGGGTGACTGTCCCATTGAGAAGAAGTACGACTTCGAGATCCCCTCCGATGCCCCGGCCGGTGACGCTCTCTTCGCCTGGACCTGGTTCAACAAAGTCGGAAACCGCGAGATGTACATGAATTGCGCCATGATCACCATCGGTGACTCCGGTGACCGCACCGCCAATGCCACGGAGGCCGAGAAGCGCGACGAGATGGAGGCTCCCAAGCACATGGCTGAGACGAAGCCCAACATGAGAGAGCAAGGCAAGAACCTCAACGCTGCTCAGAGCAGCTTTGACAGCCTCCCTGATCTTTTCGTCGCCAACGTCAAGCAAGAAGGCGAATGTGTTACCATCGAGGGCGAGGCTGTCCACTTCCCCAAGCCCGGTCCTAAGCTTGTTGGAAAGGCCGAAGGTCCTGGCTTCAAGTGTTCTTCGAAGGCTCCCTTCCTGTCCGACAACTCTACTTCGTCGGAGAGCACCAAAGAGGAGACCGAGGAGGAATCCCCCAAGCAGGAATCGCCCAAGAAGCACTCCAACAAGACCAGCAACAACATGTCCAAGGTTGCCTCTGCTTTCGGCACCCCTGCCCCCTCCGCAGACCCTCGTGTTCACAGCACCGAAGCGTCCACCAACAACCACTTCGGCCACTACGTTGCCCACTTCCAATGCCACGATGGCGAGCTGCTTTGCTCCCCCGATGGCTACACCTTCGCTCTTTGTGACCATGGCCGCCCTGTCTTCATGGGCTCTGTCGCTGCTGGCACCATCTGCCGTGCAGGTGAAATCATCGCTGCCCACTAAACAGTTCCTTTCTACCATAAATCCTTTAACTCTTCTCTGATGTCGTTCTTTTGACACTGGCGATATCTTTCGATCGTTCCCTTTCTGCTTCATGTTTTTGTTACCCTCCATGATTGTTCCACTGATGACTTGGTTGATATCACGGGACGTGTAATTCAGTTGTGATATAACTTGACTTAATGAATGTGTGCCAATATCCTCTCTTCTCTCGTATATTCGTATCGTCGAACTAGAAGCCCATAAGCAGCACCCCGTTTCACAAAGGCAGTGGCCGGACTTCGAGATCTGGAGCTGGCACTGGAGTGCAACAATGCTTAACCGAAATGGCCATCTGCCCATCACGAACTTAGTCTGATCTGTGCGAGAGCCCACTGACTCGACTCATGGATGTTCAAGATATGTTCCATTATGGATATGTGCAGAAACCAGCTATGCAAGTAAATGGTAGAAATAGTGTTAAAAAACAAGAGGTATCATCGGAAAACAGGACAGGCACAAATTAGAAGAACACCCACTGACCAAACCGCTGAGCCTTACCCCAAAGGCCAGCCTTTTTGGAAAGTTCATCCGGTTGATCTTCTTGTGACGGATCATACCGATCGGTCCTCAAATCCATATTGGAAGTCCTGACAAATTTGGTCCGTTTCACCAACTTCCACCCCAGGAACATGACGATCATAATAGGGATCTCAATGTAATAGGAAACAAAATCCACATCCTTGAAATGCGGACTGAAACACTTCCATCCCTGAACAAGAACCAGGAAGCTGTTCAGCACAATAGCAAAGATCGGACCGAATGGATATGTCCAATTTTTGTAGGGGAGAAGGTGCTCAATACCCTGGGCCCGGACTGCCGAGCGGAACCGCAGTGACGCGATACCGATACAGATCCAGGAGAGCTGGTTTGAGACGCCGACGATATTCTGAAGCCAGGACCAGAGCTTTCCAGCTCCGATGTAGCTGGCTCCAAAGCAGAGACCGCTGATCACGGAGGTGGCGAGAACAGCGACCCAGGGAACTTGGAACCGATTGAGATGACCGAAGAACTTGGGCGCGTATCCGTCCACGGCGAGGGTGAATAGTAAACGGGATCCGGCAAAGAGGGCGTGATTGGCGGCGGAAATGACCGAAGTCATGATCACGGCGTTGATGAAGCTACCGGCAACTGCGGAGCCGGCTTGCTGGAAGACAATGGTGAAGGGACTGGTCTTGGTATCTCCGTCTGACAGATCTGGGTAGTCGTATGGTACGTTGAACCCGATGATCACAATGGAGAGCAGATAGAACAGGATGATACGCCAGAAGACGTTCCGAACAACCTTCGGCATGGTCTTAGCGGGGCTTTTCGTCTCGCCTGCGGTGATGGCGATGGATTCCGTTCCGCCGCTGATGAAGTTAGACATGAATTGGAGGGAGGACATCAGAGACATACTATGCAAAGGAAGCAGTGACGAAAACCGATGCGAAACCGCCAATTCCGTCAACGAAGGGTGCATCACCTTTCGTCCAATTTCTTGCGCCAATGTATTCATGGTTTTTGTTTCCACCGCAATTGACGGCAATACCAAGAATGATGAAGATCTGGGAATTTGATTAGATACAATGACGATGACCTTCGAAGTGACTACTTACAACGATCGTGATCACTTTGAGGAGACTGAGCCAGTATTCAATCTATGAGCTGATTAGCCTATCTTGCCCAAATGGCAGAGTCTCCAACATACCTCGCCATAAACTTTGACAGACATGACGTTCAGGGCGATCACGACAACTAAGAAGATCAGACTGATTGCCCATCCTGGGAAGTTGTCTGTCCAATACTGGAGTAAGAGCTGCAGCGCCAGAATATCGGATGCCTGAGAATGGGTCAGAGGATGTGGCAATTATAGAGGACAGAGTCCATACCGTGGACACGGCATCGTTGAACCAATAATTCCAAGTTAAGGCAAAGCCAAGAGCTTTGTCAACAAAACGACTGATTCCAAATCAGTACATGCTGCAGGGGATGGATGGTGGAGTAGTTACCCGGCATAAGTGCAGAACGAACCAGCGACGGGCATGAATGCAGCCATCTCACCAAGAGAGAGCATCGTAATGAATACAATGACGCCCACAATCGCATAACTCAACAGCATGGAGGCAGGACCGCCAGTCGCGAGAGAAGAACCGGTTCCAAGGAACAGACCTGTGCCGATCGTGCCGCCAATGGCGATCATCTGCACCTGACGGCCGCTCAGGCGGCGAGCGAGTTTGTCCGCATTCACAATGGGGTTTGCGGCAAAGTCATCCTCCACCGAGGGCTTGCCTGATTTCTCGACATCCATGATGTATCTACACTAGTTAGCATGTACCGATCTGAAACCAGTTTCGGCACTTACCAGTCCCGCAATAAGCCCTAGATCTGCACGTGGCTCCGGGGTTTTTGCTTCCCGGACGTTGCGAGAAGGAAAAGGGAGCATTTCAGCTCCCAAATTTCAGCTCTCCATCGATGGCGTGATTGCAGCGATGGATTAGAGATCGGGCGAACCAGACGAATGCAACGTCGTATGTGTCAGAAAAACTCGGCAATTGTCCCCACTGAAGCTTATACCCGATGCGGGTACTCGTAGGGAGATGGCTGATTGGGTCGCCACTAGGGCCATTCTCCAGAGACATTTCTGGCATTCAGCCTGTCGGGATATGTATGAATCAAGAAGAGGAAACTTTGGAATCTTCAAATGTTGGAGATGTCGATGCGGCAGAACATGTGGGCGGTCAACTCCCAGAGAATGTCTGCGATTTCAGCCATGTACTCCCGAGTCTGCGCATTGTAGGAATTTCTGAATAGGATCAAGGAAATCTCGTAGCTTGAAAGTTGTTTTGTACTTCGTACACCTTCAAGGCTTCCAAGGTTCAAGGTTGCTGGGAAGATCTGGGGGACGTCGCAAGCGTGTAGGACGAGCCTCAGGTGTCGGGAATTCGAGCCAATCAGGTCCGAGTACTCCAGCCCTACCTAGTACTACATCTATGGATATATAGGAAGCCCTGGAGTCGCTCAAGTGCTTCTGATTCGAACCGGAACAGGTGGTTTGGTTTGTCTCTGATTCCAATGGGAGTCGACAAGATATACAAAAACCTCAACTACTAGGTACGAACCTGGCACACTTTGGTGGGCTTTCTGGGGTTTGTCGCCTGAAAGAGCTTATTAAAAATTGTGAATGAACCTTGGAAGAGTATAAGATACCTAGGTAGAGCACATACAATCAAAGAAGCCAGGGCTAAGATGCAGTGACCAAAGTTTTAGAACCTCGAAGGCGAGACGAGTCTCAAACCCCAGCGCTCTGTCCCAGGTAGACATGAAGTTGAAGGTGATTCCAAGGTGGTGGAAAGGTTGAATCCACTAGGTACACTGGAGGGAAGCATGTTCAGATTATTTATATACCGAGGGTTGCGTATACACAGACAAAGGAAAGGCATCGATTGCCGTATCAACCCCACCAGGGTCGACAATTCACATTCCCTAAGCACATATCCTAACAGACCATCCCCATGTGATTCGCGAGAAAACGCCGCGCTATGTCTTAATAAACACGTCCAAACGGGAAACTCGCGAGAAGGGGAATCAGACAAACGAGAGAACAAATGAGACGCATAACAAAAGAAACCCTCTCCAGCCATCTTCCGTGGGGCGGGCAGATGGAGATGAGATGACGCATAAAACAGGGGATATTCCAACTCGAAGCACATGGCACTTTTGATGTCCTGCATGAAAGTTGTAGAGATTAGGCGTGAAAACACATGAAGCTTTGCGACGCTCGCGTCGGCTCGCGCAATTAGCCCCGGTGGCCCTGCTACCGGGGGAAAAATTGGATTATACAATACATGGAGGAACTCCAGCCTCCGATATAAAGATCTGTAGATGGTTTCACCCGTTCACCATGTCGTCCAGTGCCATCTTGCGCCGCTTGACGGGTCGGTCGTGGGTTTCGGTTTCGGGGGGCTCGGTCCTCGGCAGGGAAGGAGAACTTCCTGCTGTAACCTGTATGGGAGATGGGAGCTCGACGGGTCCCAGATGACGTGGGACAGGATCCATCGTCGCGCTGGTGATGGAGGAGGAGCGTTGGTGTGGGAAGGTATAGTTGAAGGCTGGGCCTGCGGATCGATGAAAGGCAGACCGAGAATCGTAACTGTCTTCGCGGGGAAGACCCCAAGATGCTGGGTAGGGGTCACTAAGACGATGGACGTGGTGAGGCGGAGGTCCAGCGGTTGCTTGATGGATTGGAGGGAGGCGGACTGGCGAGTCGACCTGATATGGATCTCGGGGCGACAGAGGCACCCGAGGGTCACTCATGGGCGGGCGGATCGCGGTGCTCGGTTCAGGGTAGCCCAGGAACGGAGTCCCCACGGGAGGGGCTTGGGGAGGTGATGTGGGTGGTGGTAATGCTGGGACGCCGCTATATGGGGGAAAACGGCGGTCCATGGTCGTGGGAATGGTGTGGGCCTTGAGGGCGGGATTAAAGCCGGCCATGGGCGCGTACGGTGCATGAGGATGGGTTGGTACTGGATGTGAAGCGGGCCCCGATGACGAAAAGGGCCTTCGACTGGAAACCGGCATGGTTGGAGAGGGATCCATAGGTCGGGTGAGAGGGAATACTGAAGCTGACCACCGATGTGGCGTTCTGACACCGGCACTTGCATCGAGTCCCTGTAAATCCGTCATGGGTCGTAATTCCCGCGACGATGTGGCCCGATGCATGGCGGTGCGCCGCGGAGGCATTTGCTGGGCCTCCGCTGGGATGGCCGGGTTCTCGAGATGGGTGGTGTATGACCTGAGCGAGGAATCTTCTGCTTTCAACGGGGGTCGTCCCCGTTTCTTGTGCGTGACATCCACGCAGGTTGACTTCGCGGTCAGTTGTTTTCTTCCTTATAGTCTGGGGTCTCGACTTACAGCCTTCCCTGACAGGACACATCTTCGGCACGGTCGAGCTGGGTCACATCCCAGATGTTTCTTCTTGCAATTCACGCAGGCCGATGCTACATGAGCCTTGGTCCGCCGAGTGGATTTCTGAGCTAGTGAGCGAGCGCCCGGATGGGTTGGATCCAGCACGGCGAGGGGATACTGAGCTCCCGGTAACGGTCGAGGTGATCCCGTATATAGACCGTCGGCATACCCTGACAGGCGTGGCAGCTCGGAGGGCCCTGACTCCGGAGGGTCGACCACTTGCCCCCGAGGCTTCTCTGATGCTGGAGGAGATTCCGACATCGATCGAAGATGAGCCCGGGGGCTGCACCCTCGAGCATTGGGAGACCACGATCGCTTCGGCCGGCTCTCGCCCGGATTGAAGTGACCAAACTGCGTCGACAGGCTCTGAAGCACGAGTGATTGCATCGGGCGTCGGGCAGGAAAGGAAAAGGCGCAGATGATTAGTATTTTTTTTTTGTTTTTTTTGTTTCCCTTAGCCTCTGAGCCCTTTTTTTTTGTCCTTTTTGTCCTTTTTGCCCTTTTTTACCCTTTTCTGTAATTTTGTGACTCCTTTTTATGACTTCCCCATCCCCCAGTCACTCAGTCGCTGGCCATGACGAATGAAGGAGATCAAGGGAGACAAGCTGGACTTCCGTCCGAGGCCCCGAGCTTATAATCCGCGAGAGAGATCCGCTATTGGAGGAGTCAGAAAATAGACTGCATCGATCAGCGGGAGATTTCCAGATCATGACAGGACCCGTACAGTACTATATTCGAGTTATTGCATAGCGGTCGATCATCGAGCTAGGATCCAGGTGCATGTCCAAGCGCCTTGCCTCGTCGTGATCACACGTTCTGGTCTTGGAGTACAGTGTAGTAGTACGACTGTGGCAATGTCCAATAGTCCCTGATAACGGAGTGATAATGGGCGATCATTGAATCATTGAGTATTCGCTTTCTCATTCGGATTCCCAATAATATGCCAATCAGGGCTGGACGCAAGGTGGCTCCAAGACGATCGACGTCGGCGCCCGCAGCCATTGCCAATAGTCGAACTGGGGACGTGCATTCCGAGTACTTTGACCCTTGACTATTCCCTTTGGATCGATAGTCGTCCGTACTGTATCCCATCCCGTATGGTAATCGGTTCGGACGCAATGGAATGCTTAAATTGCTGGGTTACAGTGTCAATCTCTACCCTGTCGCCAAAGTCCTGAGGATCGGCAGTAGTGGCCAATTTGCCCAGCCCGTTGAGAAAATCGTTGCAAATCCCACGGTCTTTATTCTCCGAATCCACTGATCTTATGCTCCGTCAAGGGGGTTACGGTTGCAGGTCTCACAGAAAGCGTCTTTTCCCCTGGTGGATTCGAGCTCGGTCCTGAATTTTCCGACCGCGATGTGGCTGCAGTCTCGATCACACCCAGGTGCATTGCTGACCCTGGCCAGATGGGATTCCAGCGAAGATGCGGGGGATTCGAAGTCGAGATCAACCTCGGCAGCATCCGACTTCAGGGAAAAGGGGTGTGGAACATGCGGCACGCGGAGCAGCAAGGGGTCTGTCACCCCGTTCATGCAGGATCAAATAGTCTGGACGCATCTGGTTGGTCGTTTTTTGAATGTTCCACCGGGCTTGCTGTTATTCGTGTGACGGTCTCCTCCTACCTGTCCCGGTATAGTCGCAATTCCATGGCGGAGATTATCCGGGACTATCGAGAAGAATTCTCCTAGCTTCAACGTTCTGCTTCTCGTATGAGATCGTGAATCGACTACGGTTAACCGTAATGGTCTGGCTGGGTTTCCAATCGACGTTTCCCATGTGGTGAGGGTCGGGTCCTAAATCCCGAGAGACATGTCCGTGAATGGTGGTATCTTGGTATTATAGACATCTATGCTACTGATTGTGGTGGAGCTCTGATGGTCGCTCCTTTTCTGGATTTCCTTTTTTTCAGGTCCCCGAGCTGACGGCCGAAAAGAGAACCCGCTCACCGTCTCTTCTTCGACGGCCGCGCGTTCTTGTCGCGACGCTGCTGCTGCTGCTTGCGCGCCTTGCGAATATCGTCGGTAGACCGCAGCTCACTCTTGCCACCGTACGCCGCACCACCCATCTTGTCGTGCTGGCGCTCACGAGCCGCATCGTTCTTCTTCTTCATCTTGTCGTAATCCCCACGCAGAGGATCGGCGCGCTTGGGCGCCCGGTCTTGGTTGTGGCGGAATCGACCAGTCGCCATGCGGGAGTTCACATTATTCATGGCCGGCGTCTCGGCCTCGCCAACACGGGGCATGCGCTCAACGCGCTTGCCCTTCTTCCAGGCCTGGAAGCGCCCACTGCGGAAGCTGGCCGCGATCTTGGCTCCGCTCTCACCGCGGACGAGGCGGTCACCCTTGGATCCATCCTCGTCGTTCTGGCGGGCAACGTATTTCTTATGGCGCTTATCCCAACGCATGATGGACCGTGCTTCACCGAAGCCACGCTTGCCCTCGTCGCCGTTCAGGTCCATGGTCGCGTTGCGTGAGTCGGAAGCAAAGTTCGAGTTCGTGCCGGAGTGCACACCGTAAGCCTTGTCCTCGGCCATGTCGTTGTTCTGAGGTTTGTATCCCATAAAGTAATCGGGGTTCTGGAAGGCCGCAGCGGGCTCTGATCGCTCGCCCTGGTTGCCCTTGTTGGCGTTGTAGGAGGAGAACGTGACTTCAAGCTCATCATCAGAGGCCTCGGACATGTTGTCGCCGGGCTGGTCGGGAACATCCTCGTCATCCGGCTTCTGCTGACCATCCTCGCCAGTGGGCATTCCAAGAGCAGCCAGCTCGGCTTCGGCCTTGGCATCTGCGCGCTTTCTTCTGTTCTCAACGCCGGTGCGGAGGCGCCGAATCGTGTCCACAGCCTCGTTATCGGCGACCTTGCCACCTCGTCGGTTGTTGGCTTCAAAGATGGTTTCTTGTGGTCGATAACCTCCAATGCGTGCCAGCATGTTCTCGCGCTCCACTTCGAGGGCACTGGCGGCGTCGTTGAAGATCGGGTGAATTTCAGACCAGTGCTCGGAAGCAACGACTTCCTTGGATCGTTTGGCACTCTCTGCTGATGCCGAGTTACGAGTGCGCAGGTACAGCTTTTCTCCTTTCTGCGACACCTGCTTCTGACCGAAGATATCCATATCATCATCGAGGACCTTTTGCACCCACTCACAGGACCGAGAAATGGCTTCGCGGGGAAGTGTGCCTACAACAACATCCTCAGCATAGTTAAGTTCGGTACCGTACTGGCGACCGATGACCAGTCTGCGTCCGAGGAAAAGCTGGAGGTCAAGAAGGTAAGGGCAGTCCTTGTCCCGGACAAGACTGTAACTCCAACCCTTTTGACCAGCACGAGCAGTACGACCCACACGATGGATGAAGATCTTGGGCTGTGAGGGGAAATCGTAATTAATGACGTTGGCAAGAACTGGAATATCAATACCACGGGCGGCCACGTCAGTGACAACCAGAATATTTGAGATGCCGGATCGGAAGTTTTGGACGTGCTGGTTACGTGCGGTCTGATCCAGGGAACCATAGGCGTAAGATGTGGCAAATCCTGCCTCAACAAGGAGAGCGTAGAGGTAGTCGACGTGGTGTTTAGTTGCAGCAAACACGATGGTGGAGTGTGCCGTGGGAGACTCCTTGAAGCCGCTCGGGCGACGGATGTCAGATCTCTTGCGCTTCTTTGACGGGTTTTCCGCCTCCTGTCGAATTCTCATACCAATGTCGGTCTCGCCAACAGGCATCTTGATGATATCGTGCAGAATGTGTAGCAAGGCACCCTCCTTGTCAGAGGATTTGACTCCGAAGAAGGCGTTCTGTAGGTCAGGAGAAACCTTGTTCTCGGTGTCCAGACGAATCAAACTCGGCTCCTGAAGACCGGCACGGGCGAATTCGACGAGCGATTTGGGCAGTGTAGCGGAGAAGAGGAGGGTCTGACGCGTAGAGGGCAGGCCGTGCAAAATCTCAGTCAACTGGGCGGCGAAACCCATTTCAAACAGTCGATCAGCCTCGTCGAAGACGACGTACTTGATACTGGACAAATCCATCTCCATCTCAACCTTCAAGTGCAAGAATCGACCGGGTGTTGCGATCACGATATCGGGGTTGTTGGCCATCATTCCAAACTGGTCTTCCAAGCTGTCACCACCAATGATGAGCACTGAGGTCAAGTTCGTGCCCTTGCCCATTTCTTTGACGACCTTCATGGTCTGCAGGGCCAATTCACGGGATGGAGACATGATTAGAGCACGGGCACCGAACGCCGTGCTGTGGCTCTTGAGTTTTTCGATCATGGGGATGACGAACGAGGCTGTCTTTCCGGAACCAGTTCGAGCCATACCGACGACATCCTTGTCATCCATAATCACGGGGATGGTCTTTCGCTGAATGGGCGTGGGCACCGAGAATCCTTTGCGGGCAATGGCCTTCAACAGGAACCCGCTGAGACCCATTGCCTGGAAACCACCACCCTTTTTGACTGTACGACCCTTGAGGTTGGAGCCCTTTCGGTTGGCAGACGCCTGTCGATTGGCAATAAATGCCGCATCACCATCATCTTCGCCTAGGAAATCGAGATCTTCTGGCACGGGCTTCTGAGTTTGGTTTTTCTTCTGAGGGGGCTTTTCGCCATCGTCGGAGTCGCTGTCGTGCTCAAACAGGGCACTCGTGATATCGAACTCGTTCTCCGACTCCGCGGGGGATTCTTCACGGCGAGGCATTGTCGGATGTTGGTCCTCGATTGATATGCCGCAGATGCGGTGATAAGCGTTGATTAGGTCGGCGCTCCAATGGACGGGACGGGGTGGGAATCTGCAAAGGAGTAAAAGGTGCAATGGAGAATTTTTATCAAGCGCAAACACTCCACGAATTGCTCAGACTTCAAACGCCGGAAAAGAAAGTCGAGTCGCTTCTACCGCCGTCACTTCGCATCGCAAAAAAAAAAAAAGTTCGGGGAAACCAAAGCGGTGAGGACCGGATCAATGATATACCCAGTGCAAACCAGACAAACCACATCTGTAAGTACACCGTGTGAGAGTGGCCAAGGTAGTTGGAGGACAATGATAATTTACATATAAAGGCTAGAGGGAGACCTTCAGATGTTCCTGTGCTAGTTGTCTGATCAATTCCAGGTAAATAAATCGGTTCAACCCAACACACAAGGAGATCCTAGTAGGACGCGATCATCCCAAGCTGGTGAGCGGTCTGTCAGGGCAGAACGCGATCCCCGCGACGCGTTGGAGATCCCAATTGAGTAAAATGGTGCTTCAGACAAGCTCGACTTCCGTACCTTCATTCTCCCACACAACCACATCACAAATCATGGGTAAGTAGCCACATGTTATCAACGATATCTGGAAACATCAGTCTAACATGTTTGACCAGACGGTGGATACAACAGCTTTGGCGGCGGCGGTGGAGGCTTCATGCCCGGCGAGACAAACAGCCCCTCGGGAGCCAAGGTGAGTTTGTCAAGCTCGGTCTCTACTTGTCTACAACAAAATACTGATGATTGAGTGAACAGAGTGGCGACCGGGACAACAAGACCCTCCGCCCCGTGACGGTAAAGCAAATCCTGGACGCCTCCCAACCCTACCCCGAAGCCGCATTCCAGATTGACAGTGCCGATGTCGCCAATGTCCTATTCATCGGCCAAGTCCGCAACATCAGCTCCCAAAGCACAAATGTCACATACAAGATCGACGACGGCACAGGTGATATTGAAGTCAAGAAGTGGATTGACTCGGCGACTGCCGACAACATGGATACCGACGACGGTAAAGCCCCCGGCGATGGAAAGACTGAGGTTGAGCTCAATGGTTACGCTCGTGTCTTTGGATCTATCAAATCGTTTGGAAACAAGCGCTACGTTGGTGCTCACAGTGTCCGGCCTTTGACTCATATAGATGAGCTGCATTGCCACCTGCTGGAGGCGACTGCGGTGCACTTGTTCTTCACTCGAGGCCCGCCGGGTGGTGCTGCGCCTGGAAACACCACCGGTGGGGATGCTGTGATGGGCGGCGCGGAGGAATACGGCACTGGCCAAAACAAGGCCCTGGCGACCATGTCGCCTGTCGCGAAGAAGATTTATACTCTGCTCAAGTCTGAGCCGCAGGATGAGAGCGGTCTGCACCTCCAGGTTATTGCGGCGAAGCTAAACTTGCCTGCTACCGAGGTCTCCAGGGCTGGCGAAGAACTGCTTGGCGCGGGTGTGGTCTTTTCCACTCTGGATGAGCAGACATGGGCCATCCTGGAGTACTAGAGAAACTTTTCATATCTGTGTTTGGTAAAATTCATATTCGAGCTCCAATGATATCATGAACTGTCTTATTTACCATATATGTTTTGTGATCATGTTGAGATGGAAATAACATAAATCAAAAGGCCGCCGGATGCAGAATGCAAAAATACAAGAGAGCAAGCTATGAGCCAAAGTGAGTGGTACAAGCGTATGCCTGTGGAGCGTCAAATCATGTACAAGCGTTTTCGTGGTTCCGTTCAGACGTGCCCAGGTGGGTTGGCCAGATCAAGTCAGTTCGTTTCTACGAACGGCCTCCTCGACGGAGCGATTCCAATTAGCGCGGCTGATGAAGATGCCCTCAATGAGAGAAACAAGTCCGAGGGCAAGGGCTACGCCGGTCCACAGACCCATGACACCCCATCCTAGAACAAAGGTCGTACTCATGCTGAGCGGCATGGCAATCACATAGTAAAGGAAGAGTTGAATGTACCCACCTACCTCCTGACGGCCGAGACCACGCAGGATTCCATTGCAGTTGGCGGCCAGAGCATCAAATAGCTGGAAAGCCGCACAGAGCGGCAGAACCTGCGCCACGATCTCGACAACCTCAGGGTCGGAACTGAAGAGCCTGGGAATGTACGAGCGCAAAGTTGATAGAAGGACCATGTTAAACAAGCCGACAATGGCAGCGCCACAAAGGGTCACCTTGGCAGAGGTCTTGGCGGCGTCGACCAAAGTGGCCCCGATCAGGTTTGCTACTCGCGTGCTACCCGCAATAGAGAGTGGGAATGGAATATTCCATGTGATGCTTGAGATGGTTGCCAGGATAGATTGGGCTGCGAGCTCGGATGTGCCGAGATAGCTGGATGCAAGGGTCAGGATTTCGAAGGCCAGACACTCTGCCTCTACCATGATGAGCCCTGGGAGTGCCAGGCGGATCATTGGACCCCAATTTTGGAATGCGCGGCGACTGAAACCACACCAGCACTCGGATCCAACGAAGAAATAGACGTAGATGAACAGACAGATTGGAAGGAGATTTTCCGTGATGACCACGGCAATAGGCGCGCCAATGAAGCCCCATTGAAGTTTCTACCACATTCATTAGTATCTTCATGATTCCGAAGTAGTGTAGAAGATGATACTCACCCAGACAAAGAACCAGTTAAGGAATGCATTGAGTGGCGCGCAGAAGATCAGCACATATAAAGACGCTGAAAAAACACCTTGGGCCTGCAGGTATCGCTTGCCACTCTCGAAGCAAGCAAAGCCGGGCGTGCCCAGGAGAGCAATCTTCAAATAGAGACCGGCCATCTTCGCGACCTCTGTCTCGGGCACGATCTTGGCCAAAACGTGCTCCGAAAAGTACCAGAGCACCATGATGGGGATGGTAACAATCCACAGGAAGTACACCATCCGCAGCATCTGGAGTCCTACCAGCTTCCTCTTCCCAGAGCCATAAGCCTGCGCGCAGAGGGTATCCAAACTGGTCGCCAGGCCAGAAAATACCGCATTTCCGGTAATGGTTACGGTCATGCTCGCCAGACTGACCGCGCCCAATTCTTCTTTTCCAAGGTGCCCAATGGTGAAAATGCTCGCCACCGTCAAGGAATATTGTAGGAGAAACGTCACCATCAACGGCAAGGAGTACCTCCCAATGACCTTCGCTTCCCGCTGCCACGTCGTATGGATCAGGCCCGCCGCGACAGCTTCTTCCCATTTCCGGTCGATTTCCTCCGGGCCCATCTCGCTGCCGGAATCCCCGGACTCAATCGTATCACCCAGTAGTGCTGTCGTTTCGCCTGCGCCGTCTGGCAGGCGAGGCCGGCTTCGCGATCGCTGCGAGTGACTCGTTCGTCGCGATGGGGATCCCTGGCCAATCGCAGCGGAAAGCAATCCACTCATTTTGTGCTGCAGGCCGTGGGACTTGCCGTGGGCATGCTCCGGTGGGATGACATTGTTATCGCTCAATAGGCGGCGTTCCTCCTCGATGATATCCTGGTGTTCGCTTTTGGATAGGACTTGCTGCTCTCCGGTCCAGGGGATAATGGTTGCGTGGCTGACGGAGGTAAAGTTGCTAGGGCGGCGATATGACCCAGCTAGTGAGCGGGTATTGCTGGAAAAGCTCCCGGGCGGCCAGGGAATCGCGCTGGAATTCTCATCGCTGGGATCTTGTTCCTCCTCGCTGTAGTTAGCCAGG
Organism: Penicillium olsonii; assembly: GCA_911174995.1. NCBI lineage: Eukaryota > Fungi > Ascomycota > Eurotiomycetes > Eurotiales > Aspergillaceae > Penicillium > Penicillium olsonii. Next base: position 1,922,957 of record CAJVNO010000044.1, read on the forward strand.
TCTCGAGCGATTGCAGAAGCGGCAATTGGGGAGCTCGAGGTGAATGACCGGCTCAACGGCCCTTGGCGTTCGGAATCGGAGCGAATATTTCGGGGTCCCATTGTGAGAGGTTGACAAGCGGTTATTGCGTAGGCCACATTGCCTAGATTAACCCACAAAGCAAGAGTAAGAAGAGAAAAAGGAAGAGACGTCCAGATGTTCCAATGTTCCGATAGCAGATGAGCTAAGGGTATTTGTAATACCGTTTCCCCGGCCCCATTTGCGGATGTCCAGAACGGTGCACTATATCTACCTACATAGGTATGTACGGAGACAAGTAAAGCGAGGGGTGTGCATAGACCCCGTGCATAGGTTCATATGTGTCAAAGGTTTAGTAGATAAATTGGAGTCCGAACTCCATCACTTCAAGTGTCTGTACTTTACCTAGTAGTCGAGTCCTTGCTATGCATAGTAGTACTACGGAGCACATGGTAGTATGTAACTATGTAACTATGCATGGATATATCTACATATAATATAACTATATACTGTACTACTCCGTAGGTGAAGAGTACTACTACTCCGTACCTAGGTATAGTACATGTTGTATACAGTACCTAGTAAAGTACGGTGAAACAACCTTCCAAGGTTGGACGTTCCCCGCATGACCCACTGAGTGTTTGTCGATCAAGGACATACTTCATTTGGACCCCGACAATGTACATACAGTACACTACGGAGTACGTGCATACACTGCCCAGTACGCACGGGACATGAATCTATCCTCGTGAACTGATGTCCGAAAACGGCATAAGGCATCACATGATCTTCGACTGATCTTCGCGTTCATCCTTGCAACCTTTGGAAGTAAACAGACAGTGCAACATGTCTCACTCAACGGCTCTTCGTCCTCCGTTCAACCCTTTGATCAACCCGGTACATTCCAAGCCGGTCCTCGTGGAAGAGTAAGTCGGCAGTGCCCCGGAGTATCCTCCCGCGAATTTGGTGGCTTGACTCCTTACATGGAGAATTCGGGACAGTGTCAAGTCCAGCCCTGGAGCGTTCCATGCCTGTGATGTCGATGGACTGCATGGACCTTCACGCGGAGCCACATGGTTTGTCCGACACATTCTGACATTTCGACAGGCACCTTGAGTCGCAGCGCCACATTCTTCTATCGCGGCCATACTGTGGAGCACTTCTATTTGAGAATAGCACATCGGATGCTCGGGACCACTGCGCAAATGAGCGAACTTTTCTCTCATGGCTGCGGCTGTCCATGTACTTGGCCGTCGTTTCACTCGCCATCATCATTTCCTTTCACTTTCGTGACCAGCCCACCGTCCTGGAGAGGCGCATGGCCCTGCCGCTCGGGATCATCTTCTGGATTCTCAGCTTGACATGTCTGGCCAACGGATTTGCAAACTATTCACGAACGGTCATGAAGTATGCCCGGAAGGCGGCCTTGGTGCAGAGCGGCTGGAAGACCCAGGTGGTGTTCACAGTGGTGGGGACGGTGATCTTGGGAAGTTGCATTCTATTCTTGTCGACAGATCCGGCTCAGTGAGCCCAGGTCGTCATATTGGTCTATTAGCGCGGGCGTTAGCATCGTGGGGCATTTTTCTAGCTTGCATCTCCGGAATTTGGGAACGAAGATTGTGGATTGGACCTTTTCCAACGTTGAGTGTCAAACAGCTACTAGGTACTTGGGATATAGGATGGTTAAAAGTAAGCCGTCAGGGCAAGACACCCGCATTAGATAGTAATTTCGTAAGAATCGTCGAGCAGACAAACAATACTGAGGTATATTTTCATGGGTTGCGCAAGAGGCAATCCCGCCAAAAATGCATGAACAAGAAAAGAAGAAGCCAGAGACACAGATCAAGACACGCCAGAGGCTGCCAAAAAGTTACATCCGGCGAATTTCCTGCTCGTTTTTATACTTGTCCAGAGCCGGGGTGCCGAGGTGGCTCCACCACTCGAACAGCATGGAGTTGCAGATCAGCTTGAACCATGGGGTGAACTTCAGGCCGGGCTGTTCGAACATAGCCTTCAGCTCATCGGCCGACACATAGGTAGTGTCGCGGACCTCGTTGGGGCTCGGGTTCAGGTCAACATCGGCCTGAATGAAGAGGATGTAGTCCACTAGAGATGGTCAGAGACTCGCCAGGATTCGACAATGGATCACATCGCGCAATAAGACTTACCTTCATGTTCACCCCACTTGCCGTCACTAGGAGCCTTGTAGTGAATTCTGGTGAAGAACTCAAACTTGTCCAGGGGCACCTGCTCGGCCTTGATGCCCAGCTCGTGGTCCAGCTTGCGCTGCGCCGCGCGCTTCACGCCCATGATGGCAGCATCCAATTGGGATCCTGTCTCTCCGGGAATCCCCAGGGGGTGTGAGCAGCAGGTGTTGGTCCACATGTCGGGGAAGGTGATTTTCTCGGTGGCGCGCTGTTGAAGCAGCAGACGCTTGTTGGAATCAAAAAGGAAGACGGAGAAAGCACGGTGGAGGAGACCCTTGTCGATGTTGGTCATCAGGTGGCCTATTCAGAGCAAGTTCTCAGTGTCCGATCGCCAAATACAATGTTCCCCTCCCCCACATTTGGATATTCTGGGGCAATTGCCAGCGGTCCAACTTACAGAGCTTCTTGCTGGCACTTCCGATCGGGCGATCGTTGTTGTCCAAAACGATGCATACCTCATCCATCAGGCGCACTTGTTCCTCATCGTACCCTTCCAACTCACCGGAGGCACCTTCGCTGGCCTGGCTGGTGGGGAGGACTTCGCGGGCGAGCGAGGTATCAACCTCGGGGAAGAGAGTAGCGACATTGTCCGCCGTGATCTCAGGCGGGCTGGTCAGAGTGACGCTTTCGGTGACTGTCTCGCTCATCTTTGCGGGATAATTGAGAGGAGGGGAAATCGCAAAGAGAAATGCGACTTGTTGGGGTCTGAGGCGGTCAATCCGTTTTGCCCAAACATCCGCGGGGGCCCAAGGGGCATTTCTTGTACTACACTCCGCGACTGCATCATGCTGCGTACTATTTCCAATCTATTGCAATACGCACTGGAATATAGGCTTTCTGACTGGAGTTGCATCAAGGCATTCCACAAGATCTAGCCAAGGACCTGCTGGCGGATTGCCCAAGTCGACATGTGATCCCTCCGTCTAGAAAGTTATGCGACAATCACTCTAAATCCACTTGGCTGTATTCATATTGGCCTGATTCGAAGGTACACTTGGATACGGCAAACCCCCCCCCCACTTACTTGAGCTTCAGGTGACTAGCCAACTGTTCCAGCTCTTGGACCTCCTCTGGACCCAGAAGTCCTAGCCTCTCTCGCCGAGTAGGTGCATCGGGGTTGAACACCGGCTTTTCGGCCAACGAAGTCACTCGTGTGCCATGCCGGGGCTGAGAACCCTCGTAGTCCCAACTGGCATTGTGGATGGTGACTCTGCCCAGCGGTGAGTTGAAGAATTGCTAACAGATATATGCACGACTTACCGGTTATCCCACAAGGCACTGGTCCGAGGGGTCCATTTGAACCGAACCTGAATATCGGGGTTCTGCTCATACACATCATATAGGTACCCCAAAATCACATCGCTCTCGGCTTTATCAAGGCCAACAATGCGGACCGTCATCGCCCGGTTCACCCAGAGTGCCTTCCAGCCTGTTGCGGGATGTACGCGCACGATGGGATGCTCGCGCTCTACATACTTTGGCCCCGCTTCTGGGTTCTCTCGGTCGAGGTACGGATGGGCGGAGCGGTATATGGCAGTTCGGCCATCAATCAATGTACGGAAGAGCGGGGACAGCTTCTCGTATGCGGCGTAGCCACTTGCCCAGAGGGTGTCACCTCCAACCGTGGGAACGGTATCGTTGTGTAAATGGGTCACCCCCGCGGGCTGCCGCTCATGCACAAGATCGCTATGCCAGCGTGAGGCCCCTCCCGGACGACGGAAGCTGGCCGGGCTCTCTGATGCTTGTAATGCTGGCCACATCACGCTTACGCCGGGCACACCGGGGATCTGGGGAACTTGAGGCTGGCAAGCACGGTTGGTACGTTGGCATTAGATTGGGTTGGGAAATAGCCTACATGGATTTCGACCTCGCCATACCACTCACCCAATTCTTTCTGTTGCTGAGGGGTGATATCCTGGTCCCGGAAGAAGACAACACTCCGCTCGGCGATCAGCAACCCTAGCTCATCCTTTTGTTGATCCGTCAGGTCCTTTAACTGCAACCCGATAATCTCTGTTCCAATGTGTCTAGTCAATGGGATCACCTTTGTGGCCGCCGACAGAAGAGCTTTCTTTTCTGGGTCGGCTCGGCTGCCGGGATCAATATGAGGGCGATCATAGTCCCGCACGCTATACACGTCGTCAAGGTAAAGAGGACGAGATGGCCGATATGGGTAGCCTTCGCTGAGATCAATCCCCGCTCTCTCTAGACGTTCCCGGGCAGAGTCGGGAAGACTGAGGGAGTCCTTCCGCGGCACTGCAACATCGGTGATGCGTGGGTCAATGGGAGCCGGGGCCATATTCTGTACTGTGTATGAAATTGTGAGATTGATAGGAGCTTCACTTCTACTGCCACAGAGATGTGACGCGCCATATATCTGTTCGAATCGCACCTCGGACTTCTGGACTGCAATCACATCATCGCCATGGCACATTACGCCTTCTGCGGGATATTGTCAATTCTTTAGTTCCTCAACCCCTCTCTTGCATTTGCATCCAGTCGCATCCGAGCCCCGTTGCAATTTGCGATAGTGCAGCGTGGGCTATTTCATCATACTATGCTGGGATCACGATCGCTCAACATTTCTAAGCATTGCACTATCTTGCCGTATCATCCGGAAAGACCATTTGAGTCTTCGACATAGCGAGAAACAGCGAGATCTTTAATTCGTGTTTCGTGGTTTGGGCGACTGTACGTTGAAGAACCACCAGTTGACCCATCGGCAGCACTGAATCAAGAAGCACGTCGTTTTTCAATCACCGAAACTCCCAATATGGATCCAAAATCGATACACGTTGCTGTCATTGGAGCAGGCATCAGTGGCGTGGTTACTGCAGGACATCTTCTTGCTTCTGGAATTCAGGTGACTGTCTTCGAGAGAAGCAATGCAGCAGGAGGTGTATGGTATGGCTCAACCAATCCTCATATTTCATTACGATGTTTCTCATTTTGAATTGCTATGCTAACGCTTCGAAGGCTTTATGATAAGCGCACACCGATTGAAGCACAATATCCATCACCCAGACCATCTGTGTCGCAAGAGTATGTCAAAGATGACAGAGAAGGTCGAGAAAGGACGGTTTTGTTACATGCGCCTCCCGGGTAAGTTTGAACACATCGGGCATATATACTTGGCTCATGATATCCAGGCCATGCTACGAAAGTCTCACCAATAACGTGTCTACACCGTTGCTCCAGACAACGCTCAATGATTGGCCTGAAGGAACTGAGCGGTTCGTGAGACATAGCGTGCTCAAAGACTATATCCAAGATACCGCTCAGAAAGCTGGTGTTGATAATGTCACTAAGTTTGGAGCTCGGGTCGATCGAGTGCGCAAAAATGGGTCGTCATGGGTTGTCCATTGGAGCACCCTGGATAGCTCAGATCAAGAGGTCAAGGAAAAGCAGAATTCAGCAGCAAGTTTATGACACCTTTTGCGTGCGAACAGGATTCTAATTCAATCCCAGGCGTTCGACTCGGTGATCGTTGCTTCAGGTCACTATCACACACCTCTTGTCCCAGATATTGGAGGACTCGCGGAAGCAAAGTCCCAATGGCCTGCTCAGATTTTCCACTCAAAGTCGTTCAGGCGGTCAAAGGGATTAGAAGGAAAGGTATGAGGAGCACTCTCTGTCAATTTCACCGTGCTAACCCATTTTTAGAATGTTCTTTTGATTGGAGGAGGTGTGTCTGCTATTGACATAGCCAAGGAGCTTAGTCCCACGGTAAACCAAATCTTTCAAAGCACCCGGAATGGTGCTTTTGATCTCCCCGAAAGTGCACTGCCAGCCAATGGCCGCCGAATCGGTGAAATCAAAGAGTTTAAGGTCTCTGCCTCGGACCTTCCAACTGAGCACTTGCCATTGACCGCGCACCTCAAGTCTGGGGAAACCGTAGGCGAGGTCGACATCATTATTCTCTGTACAGGATACCAGCTGGCCTTTCCTTTCCTTGAACAGCTCAATGACCACAGCTTGTCCGCCACCGAGGCTGACGAGACTGTACTTGTGACAGACGGCACCCAAATTCACAATCTGCATAAGGACATATTCTATATCCCCGACCCTACATTGTTATTTGTCGGCATACCATTCTACACTGCAACTTTCTCCTTGTTCGAGTTTCAGGCTATCGCAGTGGCAAATTTCCTCTCTGGTGTCGCACGCCTTCCACCCACTGAGAGCATGAGGAACGAGTATGTGAATCGCCTCAAGGAGAAGGGATATGGCCGAAGCTTTCATTCACTCAAGGAGCAGGAGCAGCCGTACGTGCGTGAATTGTTGGAATGGGTTAATTCCGGGAGAGCCGACAACGACCTACCCCCGATTGAGGGACACACTGAGGCATGGGTTCAGGAAAGGGTTGCTTTGGGAGAAAGGCTTAAATTAATCCTTGCCGGGCAGCTTCCAAGGGCAGATGTATTCGAAAGTCCATTGGCCGTGCAGGTCGCTGTTTGAGGTTTTCAAACCTCGAACCTCGGAATTATAAAGCTACTGGGTACCAACTTGGAATGGATATGTCGCTTTGAGCAAAGCACAACCTTGGAAGAACTTCCCTGTCCATTTCTGTAACTCAGCTGCGAATCTTCCTTTTTATTTGCTGCGAAATCAATCATTTCACTCTCGAGACCGACAAATCTGTGGGTGTCGACTTTGTGGTATTAGTTGCCAAATATATAGTTCCATGTGCACATGCAATCTGCAGTCCTCAAACTGCAGACGAAACGTGCTCCCTAGGTAGTACTAGGTACCTAGTTTGCATACCTACATAGGTAAATTCCCACAATGCCTACAGTCTCTCCAGCTATTTAACAGTCCAGTCCACCTTTGGCCTGGTGGATTGTAAAATAAACGGCCGAAGACCTCCCGAGTCGGGATTGCTCAGTCACATCATCGTCAAAGCGCATGACGAGCTTCAATGCTGATACTTAGTAGCTCCTGGGATCTGAAAGCGATTGCACCATCTCACTAAATCAGGGCATGTCGGTACACCTCCGCACGCATGATTCAGTTTCCATGGTGTCTATCCCCGCAGAGATTGCGCAAACATCGAAGTCAACTGTCTTCCATTGGATGGTCATCCAACTGGATCTTTTCTACATAGTCACCAACCCAGATGTGGACATTGAAAATGGCAAATTCTCCCCTTTCCGACCGATAGGCTAGAGCTGAAAGTCTACATCCAATCGCAACTTTGGAAGCCCGTCCCGAGTCTGTCATCGGGCGTGATAAGCATTCTTGGTGTCAGAGGCATTCTCATAAATGTGGGAACTAATTTCACTTGTATTTTGCAGGCTATAAGAGGCTGAGTAGCTTGCATTGACCAAGATTTTGCCATTATCAAGATTCGTCATGTTGCAAGAATCTCCCGAGGTCCACGTCGACCCCAAAACAGAGGTGATTCAGAAAGAGCCGAAGCGCAAATGGGTGAGCTACATTTGGGACACGTTCGATAAATCACCGGAAGAGCGCCGACTGCTCTTCAAGCTAGATTCTGCGATCCTGACATTTGCATCATTGGGTAGGTCCTGGGCAGGGAGCTCGTCACGGTTAGCAAAGATTAACCAAACTGGTAGGGTATTTCATCAAGTACCTGGATCAGATAAACATCAACAATGCCTTTGTTTCTGGAATGTATGATCGCATCTCTCATGACCCACGAGTTTCTCATTGACCCCTTACAGGAAGGAAGACTTGGGCATGTATGGCAATGAGCTCAATTACATGCAAACCTGCTGGACTGTTGGATACGTTATTGGAGAAATCCCAAGCAACATCCTCTTGACTCGAATTAAGCCAAGGTATTGGATACCGGCAATGGAGGTATGCTTGGCGCCTTGGGTGTTGGCCATCTACTGACCCCCAAAGCTTCTTTGGACTGTTCTCACCATGTCACTATCTCGGTGCAATACCCCGACTCAATTCTACGTACTGCGATTTTTTGTTGGTAAGTGAGACGTGAGGACTATGTTCATTCAACGCTAATATCCCACCTCTCCACCGCGATAGGACTGGCTGAGAGTACCTTTTATCCGGGGATGCAGTATATCATCGGGTCCTGGTACCGAAAAGACGAACTTGCCAAGCGCTCATGCATTTTCCACACCAGCAGTGGGATAGCTAGTATGTTCTCTGGATATCTTATGGATGCGGTCTATCGATTGGGAGGGCGAGGGGGGTTCAAGGGTTGGCAGTGGTATGCAACATCCGCAAAGATCAACATCTGAAGTCAGAACCAAGTACTCACTCATGAGAAGGCTCTTCATCATTGACGGTGTGATATCGTTGCCAGTGGCTTTGAGTGGGTTTTTCATCCTCCCAGATGTGCCCGAGATCTCTAGTCCCTGGTATTTAAGCGAGCAGGTAAACTCAGTCCATTCCCATCCAGCCTGACATATATACTGATGATCGATTAGGAGGTTGAGCTAGCACAAACGCGAATGACTCTGGAGGGAAGGAAGAACAGAGAGCCATACACCAAGTCCAAACTAAAGAAGATCTTTACCTCATGGCACATCTATCTTCTGACCGCACTCTACATGTGAGCTCACACCGCAGTAACAATACCTAGGTACATGATTGCTAACGAAGCACAGCTGCTTCAACAATGGCGCAGCAGGGAGTCAGCCTGTCTTTCAACAGTGAGTGACGTCCGAAAAACCATGCTACAAGCACTCATGTACCAACAGGTTTCTCAAAACTTCCGAGGATCCCGTGTACTCCATCAGTCAAATCAACTCGATACCCACCACTACTCCCGCAGTCCAGGTAGTAACGACACTAGCCTATGCGTGGATATCGGACACGGTTTTGAAGGGGAGTCGTTGGCCCCCAATCGTCTTCGGCGCTGTAAGTCCAAACCTTCCAGACCTCAGGACTGTACGTGAATTGTCTAATGCGAGGCTAGTGTGTCAATATTATCAGTTATGTCTCCCTTGCGGTGTGGAATATTCCAATTGGATGGAAGTGGACATGCTACATCATTAGCGGTGCTGGATATGGACTGAGTGGATTGCTCATGGCGTATGAATCCTCCCCGCGTCAAGCGAAAACAAGTTGCGTGCGCTAACTCACAGCACAGTTGGGCCCATGAGATTTGTTCCGATGACAACGAGGAGCGTTCCCTGGTGATCGGGAGCATGAATGAGCTGGCCTATGTCTTTCAGGCTTGGCTTCCTCTGATAGTATGGCAGCAAGTCGATGCACCCCAGTACCAAAAGGGGTTCATCACTGTTACAGTGCTGTCGATTCTGTTGATCATTTTCACGTTCCTCGTTCGCCTGCTTCACGGAAGGGAGGAACAAGATAAAAGGTATGTTTAAAGATCATTCAGCGTCATCCTCACTAGTTTGCATTAACATAAGCCATACAGTAGGCGTCAGACGCTCGAAGTCGAAGCCACAGACGATGTGTCATTAAAGGTCGCTGAAGCAGCGACTCCCGTTGAGGCGAAAGCGGCGAAAGCTTGAGAGAGCCGAAATCAGGCGCTGGCGCATAGTCTTCATACGCAAACGCCCTCCACAGGTGCCAACCTTGAAATTGTGTGGTGTCGACGTGCTCCTTTGATAGCTGTTGACGGTGTGAAGCTTTTGGCCTGATCAGCCCAAGGGAGTCGGTGCAAGTCCAGATGGCTGGCTTCGAAGTCAGCCTGATCTTCAGAGACAGGATAGATGTACGGCTCGTCAGCTTCCGGAACAGGTGGAGAGTTGGCATTGAAACTCGGCAGATTGGAAACGTATCTGGGGCTTCATGTGTGCGGATTAGCGAGGGAAAGGCATGACACATGAGTATCTTGATTGAAACTGCAACAATCACCGAAGGAAATCAAGTCGTATCACACCTGAACAGCAATGGACGGACTAGATGGTGAATCGACAGTCCAGATCAAAGAACCTGATTCTTGTACTAGTACTCTCAAGTGTTGTCCACGGGTGTTTGAGGTAATGCCATAATCTTGCTGGTCAGTGATACGATCATGGCCGTCGGCCATGATAAAGTAGAGAATATCCGGACGACCCTTCCAAGAGTTGTCTACGTACCGATCCATGATGGAACCAAGTACGGAGTATCTGCCCCAGAGTGCCCCAGGGTGGGCCCTGGTATATGTGATGAGTCCTAGCCGTCTAATTCCCAGGTGAGCGACGGTTCGTGTGAGATGTGTGTTCGATTGCTCAATACCAGACAGAGACGCGGGACAAGATAGTCCCCATAGACAAGGACTTCGGAGTCCGAGAAATATTCAACCCGCACAGAGTATCCGTATCAAAGCCTACGCAGCAGTGGGAGACCATTATCTTGGACCGAGATGGCATTTGCTCATTTGACCGAGTGGCATCAGAATTGTCTCAGCCAACATGCCGATCCCTATATGTATGCCCAAGGTCGACGAAGATAGATTGGTTCCAGCGCGAGTGCTTACAAGCGGAGAGTCGGCCCTTGAGCTCAGGGGTACCGAATAGATAAGGAGAAACTGGCCAGATTCGTGCAAACGCCGGTAACACTAGAGTGGATAGTGGCGTACGAAGTGCGCATTCCCATTACTAGTAGTAGTACGGCATCACCACAAGTTCTAAGGCGAGTGGAATTGCGTGGAAATTGGGGATCCCCAATATGGGGATCTGCGAGACAATGAGACAGTGGGACATCCCCTTTGTGCTTCTAGCCTTTTGCAGATCGGCACAATCCCACTTAGGAAACATTATCGAGATTTGACAATTCGTACAGGTACATAGTACTTGGTTACGGGAGATCCGAGTGATCGGCGCATCGATACTGCGTCATGGTTTTGCTAAGATGTCCGTATAATGCACGGAACGAAACAGCCTCAATAACGACTCAGATTGGAGTAATGGCCCGAATCGCTACCAATACTATCAGAACTTGGGCCCACTTGTCGAAATTCCAAATTATGTTCTCCGTATAGAGCCTCGGATACAAAGATTATGGAGATCGTGGATCCAAAACTAGGCGAACAGACGCGAGTTCCTGCGCGGCTGCACCGGAGGTACTCCAAATAGTCCCAAGCTGCATCTCCACTCAGGGCAACTAGCTTCAAGCTCAACAAGTGGAGTCAGCGGGGTTCTGAAGCTTTCCGAGGTTGTCCTGCGAGGTTGAAAGGGATGGGGAAGAGGGAACAAGGAAGAGAAAGCACCGAGACCGAGAGAGCAATTGCTTTCTAATCTGTCAACTAACTGGCCAGGGGACCCGAACAGGGATCATGGGAGATTGGAAATTGCCGCCAAATTCAGTGAGACATCTGCAGGAGCGTTGGGCTCTTCTTTTTCACTTATCCTCTCGGCTCGTTTCGTGAAAGGATCAGCTATTCCTAAAACTGGAGGGTTAGACTTATTTCAAATCAGTTCCTTTTCGTGTCTGGCGAAGATCCCTCGCTTGGGCTTAGTGTGTGATTCGGCGCTTTAAGTGGAGCGCGGCAAGAGTCGAGATCTTTTTCTCAACGGGCCTCGGGGAGGTGTGACCGGATCCCATGCGTTGCGCTTCCGAACTCCATTCCCGTGGAGATTGCAAGTAAATTGCAATTTCCACGCATAGCGGGAGTGATTCGGTCTTCGCCGACTCGCCAATGGTTGGCTATGGGGTATTCGTACGAGTCCTCAATGCGGTCGATGTGGGACGGGATGCGGGTGTCCACAATAGACGATGCGAGACAGTCCAATCCAATTCTCCCCGAGAAGTGATTTGTCGATCTGAGCAGAGCCAAGACTGCGCGTTGATCAAGACTTGTTATACCCGCGCGCCAGAGCAAATGTTTGATGCAGATGATATCACATTCGAGCCCTCACCACATGAACTAAATTGTGGCAAATCGGACATGGATACAGTACAGTACATAGTTAACGCCCTTCAAAAATCTCAAAAGTCCAAACCAAATGCATAGTACAATGCTGAACGCCAAGGAAACGGGGCTGCGCGCTATGATAGCGAAAGACACAATCCTTCGAAGGGATCATGCCATGCTGCAGTCAAAAAGCCGAAGAAAAACTGGAGATGGCTCTGGCCGGCAGACCCAATTCGCCGGAAACAATAAAAACAAAAGAGCCTCCCATAATCGTGGCCAATGCGTAGAATGATTTCTTTCAGTCGTTACCCGGTCTGGGAGCTGTGCGTCTAGCAATCACTAATCGAGCGGTAGTGCTTTGAAGATAGAGGTGACCTGGATGCAAGTAAAGGGAGTTCATGGCGGCTGGTAGATCCCGGTGATGAACGTTTTCTCTCATCGCAGCCGTGTCTGTGAAGTACATATTGTCAGTACACAATAACCGAGATGCGAAACGCCCAGATGTTCTGTTCTCGTACCTGCTGAGGGAATCATGTCGGCTGAAGCGCCGGTCGCACGATTCACAATAATATTTACGGATCCCGAGATGAACCTAAGCATGTGAGTGACTGATCTCTGATCCTGGGTGACTGGATTCGGTGGGCTCACGTTGTCTCTGTGCCTTTTGAGATCCGAGCTCCTTCCAAAGGACTTGTGGCATTCCTCGCATGGATGATTGTGTTTCCACTCGGGGTTGTGCATCTTCTGGTGTTCTTTGCAGTTGGAGCGTCTGGTGAACTTTTTGCCACAAGTAGGGCATTGCTTTCCACTCGCAGAGAGAAATTCACCGAGCGAGTCGCGGGATCTCCTAGCAGGCCTAGGACCAGGCTCTGGGTTCACTGTATTAGTGGTTGCGGCCTGGTGTGGAATGCTTTCCTGCCAGGCGTTGACGTTCTCTCTGCAGCATGTTCGGACCCCAGCTTCAATCGACCCCAGTACTGTATCAGTGCAGGATTGTGGCGTTGCGGGCATAGCCATCCCCTGCATCCATTGCAAGTTACCTGAAGTGGCAACGGCCTCAGATGGGGTTGTCGGGCCTGAGCAGGAGGCATGAGTCCATATATCCGACATTCCAGGCGAGAAGATATCCTGACTTGGGCCAGCCTCGAAAGCAGAATTGTAACTGGGCGACGCGCTCATCGACGTGGAGCCGTAAAGACCAAGTGACTCTGGGGGTGGGATCGGTATTTGGTCGTAACTCGGAGCAAAGCATGATACGCTGGTGTAGTCATCGTAGGAAAGATCAAGGGTAGGCGTTTGAGGGACCAGTTGTGATGGAAGTTGGGGCGGGATGTTAAACACCCTCATTTCATCGAATACATGCTCAATACCACAGCCAGATATACCCAATCCGACAGGGGGCCTGTGCTTGGATTCGGATGAGGGAATTGGAGACGAGTACGTCAGAGAGGAGCGGTTGTGGTCATTCTCGGGCTGCGGGAAGAGAGCTGGATAGGTTGACCTCTGAGAGCAAGGCATGTTGTGAAGACCCGAAAGCAACAGTCGAAGTAAAGTTATTCACAATCCAGATGCAAGAACAGACGGAAGCTAGTCTATATTAGAGCGAGGAACGAGTGGTAAGGTGGTGTATATATAGTCGAGACGTTGAACAGCGTCGCTGTTGGTGCTTGATGGCGGCATACATGGACGGTGGCTGAGGAGGTCAGGTATGGATTCATTGGAGCAGAAGTTGCGCAGCATCGACACCGACAAAAGCTGAAGATTGAAGGCGTTGACGCCGTAGTAGGCAAGGCAGATTCAGAGAGAGAAGGGTCTGTAATTGCGGTGGAAGAATCAAACAGAGTGGGGTGGGCATTAACGGGGCTCGTTCGGAGCAGATCGATGACAGTCCACTATGTGCACTCACCTAGGTCTGGGGAGGACGTGGACTATGTCATCACACTAGCCGATTGGAAATAAGCAGAACTGCACGGAGTACTCCATCGAGATATGATGTATGTCGATGCATGACAACTGGGAATAATGGCCTTGGTGGCAGGCTAGTCCTGCCCCTTCATCCCCGTTAGGCTGGTCTGCCCAACCGCGACGTGTCCCATGCAGGCAGTAGCCAAGCAGCAATACCGAGAGATCCCAATCTTCTGGTCCTCGGCTTGGCGGGGATGCAATGGAGCCCAGGGTCTGTTGACCACTGATCAGCACAGCCCTCACAGGGTCAATTAGTTCCGAAGAGCCCAGACCCCGGCGAGATGCTGATCAGTGCTTGCCAGGTCAAACTGCTCCGTACCGTGACCTCAACTGTATGCGGGACCGCCCTTCCGAGCGGCTCGATCCTTTGGCTTCATGTACACCATATTGAACTCCACATTGACCCCACAGGTATTGGCGCCCCAGATGGTTTGATCTCTACTCCGTATCTGAATTTGTATTGACAGTGCAGGTTCCTTCTATGTGGAACACCCAATTGACATGAAATTGGTGGAAACCGAAAGATGGGGGGAGAAGCGGAATCCCCAGGGGCGAGGGGGAACCCGCAAAAAGGAAAAAAAAAAAGATTCACAGGAAATAAAATGACGGGAAAAGAAAAGAAAAAAAAAAGAAAAAAAGGAATAAAAAGCGAATCCCGAAAAGAGGACCAACCTCGTTTGAGAAAGCCTTCGATATGGTTGTTCAGAGGCATCTCGAACGGTTTTCGACTGTCACTGTGGCTCTGCCACTAATCCGCACCGATGCCAACTAGCGCCAGTCCGGTCCTGCAGGGGCGTGCGTGGCCCTAAGCGCCATTGGAGTGACCTCCTCTACCGCGCCGTTCTGCGTTAGAGGGAACGATCATAGTGCGGAGCCGAGTCTGGGAGATTCTCATTTCCGGCCAGGGCCTCCACTTGAGCTCGTAGTCGCTCTACCGTGTCGATCAGGTCCGCAAGTTGCACTTGCCCGACTTCACCCTCAGGTTCACGCGCGGCTTGCTGATCCACACTGCGTTCTTTTCCCAGATTTGTTTCAACTACGAAAGGGTGGTGTGGGTCCTGTCGGCCAGCAGAAGGCTCATTTGCAAAAATACCACCGCGTCCTCGTACCGATGTTGGGGGACACTGGGTGGTTTGCCGTTTCAGGTTTCGCCACTTCGACTCGTAGATCCAGATCACCGCAACAAAGGGGATATGCGTGGCGCGAAGAAGGATAATACGCACGCGGCGGACAGTGCCCGCCGAGAGAAACAGACGCATAGGCCGGATACACAGGAGAGGGATCAGATTCTACTATGGTTAGCAAGGAAACATTCCAGAACCCACACAGAAACATGCGATGTCGGGATCTGACGCCAAACTAACCATAGGGGGCATGAAGTACGTCAGTCGCCGAGAATTGCTACTCTCTAGAACATAAATGGCCAGCCTGATTGGGTCAGTTAATGGAAAGCATACTGGGGGCGGTGCTAAAGTTGAGAAGAGACAGGGGTATAAGGGTTCATACTGGAAGAGATATTCTTCTCGCGCATGACGCATCACCTGTAAAGGATGTCAGTGTGTGCTTTCATCCTCTCGGGGCATGAACTGACACCCTCCAAGCTCATGCTCATCAAACTGATCAGAGATGAGAGGATCAGGGTATTCGTCATGAGGGAAAAAACGAGCCTGCAAGACAATGCAGTTAGCACTCATACCAGGTAGGTTCCGTCGTCAGGCGTGGAAATTCCGGTCGAGGTCGTGTGCCGTTCGAAAGCGCGCATCGCTGCGGTCAAACGTCCCCTGCATATTGGAACGTGATCAATTGCACATGCGACCTTGAACGCATCGAACAAAGAAAAGGAGAAAAAGAGAAAAAATCAAAAATCAAACCGACGCGGAACTAAAGGGAACATACATCAAACCGTAGCCGAAGATTGGGGAGATCTAAGAAATTAGCGTGTCAGCCAACTAAACGCGATAGCCAACCATTTTGCCAATGCATCGGGATATTTCAATTCGAACTGCAGAACAGCCGCACTCACTTCAGACGCCGTGTCCTAATAACCAATCAATTCCGCCACCGTCAGTGCACAGCATCCTCAATTGGTTATCCATGAGACATACCAATCCTAAAACACTCGAGCTGGAAACCATTATCGTTAGTGAGTGGCCAAGACAAGGGCGCTTTCACCGTACCCAAAGAACACTTTCACCAATAGATGCGCCATGTCACTGATGGACAAGCGGTCACGAGCCAGCATGGTAAAGGTTGTCAGGAACCCTGGAGCCGGTCAGACATACACTGCTTAGGGCGACATAGCCTCCTTACCAATGTACAAGACTACCACCACTGGGGAGAACCTGAAAAATGCTTTCGTCTATTAGTGGTAATCAGCCTTGCGCCCCGAGTACTGCAGGGATAATGTAATACCATCTCTTTCAACACTGGGATCTGTTGGTACCCAGTCAACGGAATGCTTCTAGAAAAAATGTCTCATGCAGAATCCACTTACCAGGCTGCCGAAATATGAATTCAAGCTCACGAGAGAGCAGATCCTGTTCATTCCGAGTCAGCCCTGCGGCCCACTTGAATGATGTGAAGGAACTCTTGCCTCGGGACAAGAAAAAGAGCCTCCAAGGACAAAATGTCGAATGACAAGTCAATCACCAATGGGTCGGCTCTGGCAAGCCCTATTGCTCCTGTGGCGGTTCCATTAGTCGCCGCGTTGACTGGGCGCACTGAGGGCAAAGAGCCAAGGCAGATCTTGACATGACTCACTGGTTATGACGAATGCAATCCCGACTCCAATAATACCAAGGTTCCAGAGACTCCAGAAATCCATCTGGTAGAACACAACCCCGGCATCAACGATTCCACTTAGCTCGTCGTATGCAAAGGCGACAATCCAGACATACATAACCGTCTCAAACACCCCGATGGCGTCTTGCCTTCTCTCTATGAGCACGGCGTAGTAAAGGGCTAGGAATGAGACGAAGAATACTGCCTCAAAGATCTTGCGGTAGAAGGGTACCCTCAATCGTGAGTACGGATCTGCCGTCCTGATGGGACAATCGTCAGTATCTGTCGCCCCTTGTCACCTAAAATGTCTCACCTGGTGTTGTAGATATGGGGCTTCTTAGTCGAATTGACTGTCAAGGAATCCCAGAAGACAATCTCGCCTTTCCAAATATCATCAACCACTCTTTGGACGACCCGTTGGCTTAAGAACCTTTTTGCGTGAGCTATCGTTGCAATCTCCACAGCATTAAGTCCAAAGAACTGGGAGTATCTCTGTGCAGCGTGGAGATCCTCCTGTCGAGTTCGGTTCTGGGAGAGGCTAGAGGCTTGGGTATCTGTCGTGCTGCCGAAAAGACGATTGAAAGTAGAAACTTGCGGTAAAAGGGGAGCAGTCTCGCTCCCAATCTGCTGGATGCCGGACTGTGGTGAGACCAAGCCCGAGAGGCCTGTTTCAGTCTCGGATAAGTTGGTAGAATGGCGTCGCGGCGAGGGTAGTTCCTCCAACAGAAATTCGATCGTCTCGCGTTGATCTAGATGGCACAGGAACTGCCAGGCAACGAATTCACAGGCTGCCCCTCGACTTTCATTGAGTCCCCAATCGTCTTCGGTGGCGGTCATGAATTCCCATTTCAAAATCCTGCACCGGTTAGTTGCATTTCGTGGTTCAACCTTGGAAGAATGTCTCGCTTACATCAAAGCCACAATGATAAACGGATTATGACTGTCTTGAGCTAGTACATGGACCAGCTTTCTCAAACGGTGTCCCTGTGGACCATGCATCATTTGCTCAAATGTGTAAGCCATATCGCCCACAGCCAAACTGATGAAGCTGCATGCCCGGTCAGTGAGGTCTTGGCGCCAAGTGCCTACACGTACTTGAATAATTTAGGCAGGACATCGAAAAGCGGCTCGCCCGTGTCGATGATTGGAATCTCAAAGTTCTCCATTTCAGCGATCACTGCTCTGGAACCCCAAGGTTTGCAGCACTGCTCGAACGATTTGCGGGTCCACACGCCGGTTCCAGCCGGGGAACTGCCCGAATGGGTTGCTGAGACAGGCCAAAGGTGTGCAAGGCAAGTTCAATGGTACTGTGTTCGATGATCTCGCACTTTGGTGATCACTTGAGCCAAAGAATGGGTTTCACTTGTCGGATCGCAGCCAAGATATCCGCGATAGGCCCACGTCGGGTTAGTAGGCTGCGGAGTGCATGTTGAAAACGAGAAATAACAGACAAAATTTGATATCTTTTGGCCGATCTTGAAAAAGATAGTAACCAATATCAGCTTGGACATCAACACAAAGGTGTCGCCCCTGCGGCTTGTTGACCGCCTTTAGCACGTGTCACATCTGACTTCATCTCCTACCACTTCCCCTCGCTCGCTCACTCACTCTTTCTACGGAGTAGGGGGATCTCATCTGTTTCACCCTGTTATCTCGCTTTATCTCCGAAGGGGAGATGAGGGCTGGTAAAAATGGGACAAGGTTACTCCCTCACAACCCTGTCGGCGGGGTCGGCGGGGATCGATGTACCTGAGCTATCTGAGCTGGTGTACGAGAAGTCGATGGGAGGGGGCAGGTTCATGAAGAGTATTCGAGCCAAGCAGCAGAATGGCTTGGTCTTTGTGAAGGTCATCATGAAACCTTTCCCCACCATGGAACTTGAACCATACATCAAAGCAATTATGAGTACGTCTTCCTCTGACTATCTACCATTGCCGGTATCTGATGGTGCCACTAGGGGAGCGCAAGCTATTGTCAGATGTTCCCAACGCGCTGAGCTACCAGCGGATTCTTGAAACCGGGACGAGTGGATATCTGGTGCGTCAGTACATCCACAGCTCTCTCTACGATCGAATGAGGTATATCCCCACACTCTCTAACCGCGATCAATCCATCTGACCTGAGATAAGCACACGACCATTTCTAGAGCATGTTGAGAAGAAATGGATCGCATTTCAGCTCTTATGCGCTCTCCGAGATTGCCATTCTCTGGATATCTACCACGGTGATATCAAAACGGAAAATGTACTGGTGACAGCCTGGAACTGGCTGTATCTTTCCGATTTCTCCTCGTCATTCAAGCCAACTTTTCTTCCAGAGGATAACCCCGCAGACTTTTCTTTCTTCTTCGACATATCCGGCAGGCGAACGTGCTACTTGGCCCCCGAACGTTTCTCCGTCGCTGGCGAGGAGCCAAGCGGCAGTGGAGTCAATTGGGCAATGGACATTTTCAGTGCTGGCTGCGTTATTGCAGAATTATTTCTTGAATCGCCTATCTTCAACCTGAGCCAAATGTACAAATACCGCAAAGGAGAATACAGCCCAGTGCACAGTCAATTGGCAAAGATCGAAGATCCAGATATACGTGACTTGATTCTCCACATGATCCAGCTTGAGCCTGAATCGCGATACTCTGCGGATGAATATCTGAGTTTCTGGAAGGGGAAGGCCTTCCCGGAATACTTCTACAGCTTTCTTCACCAGTACATGTCGCTGATGACCGATCCCTCATCCGGCCGACCAGATGCTCAAGAAGACACCGCCAATCGCGGAGAGGCAGATGAACGGATTGAGCGTGTATATCTAGACTTTGACAAGATATCCTATTTCCTCGGTTCCAGCACCCGTGGCGTTGGAGGGCCGTCCGATATACCTGTCCCCAAACTGACTGGCAATACTCTTCCTGTGAGAGTTGACCTACCAGACGGATATATCCAAAAGACGACTCCATCACGACCCGACGAAGGTGCCCTGATATTTCTCACGCTGGTAGTTTCCAACTTGCGTAACACAGCCAAGGCTTCAGCTCGCATCAAAGCTTGTGATATTCTCCTTGCTTTCGCAGAAAGACTGTCGGACGAAGCGAAACTGGATCGCGTGCTTCCATACATCATGATTCTGCTGACTGACCGTACTGATACCGTCAAAGTCGCTGCGATCCGCACTTTGGCTCAACTTCTCGAAATGGTTCAAGTTGTTTCCCCAGTCAACGCCTATCTCTTTTCCGAATACATCTTCCCCAGGCTCCAACCCTTTGTGACCACCTCCAACTACAACCCCAATAGTCTGGTGCGTGCAGCGTATGCTTCGTGCATTGCATCTCTGGCCCAGTCTTCCTTGCGTTTCTTGGACATGATCCAGTCGTTGCGCTCCGATACTCGCTTGGCTGCATTGATCCCGGTTGGATTTGAACCCCGGTGGTCCGAAGACGCGACCTACCATAACCTTTACGACGTGGCTCGAGTCGACCTTTTGGAGCACTTTGAAGTTCATACCAAAGCCCTCTTGACAGACACGGATGCCTCCGTTCGGCGTGCCTTTCTTGGATCGGTGTCTAGCCTTTGCGTCTTCTTCGGGAATCTCAAGGCTAATGAGGTTGTCCTGAGTCACTTGAATACGTACCTGAATGACCCAGACTGGATTCTCAAATGTTCCTTTTTCGAGGCCGTGGTCGGTGTCGCAGCCTATGTGGGAAGCCTCAATCTAGAGCTGTACATACTGCCACTGATGGTTCAATCAATGACAGAGCCCGAGGAATTTGTCGTTGAAAGAGTCATCCGATCGTTGGCAGCAATGGCGGACCTTGGGTTATTCCAGCGACCAACGACGTGGGATTTGCTGCACACTGTTGCCGGGTATTTGGTGCATCCAAATTTCTGGATTCGAGAAGCCGCGGTTAAATTCGTTGTGAACTCCGCCAAGTTTCTGTCAATCGCAGATATACACTCCATCCTTACACCAATGATTCGGCCATTCCTGAAGATTCAAATCACATCCTTTTCTGAAATCCGCATACTCGATGCACTGAAACGACCAATCTCGCGGAACCTGTATGAAATGGCTTTTCAGTGGGCCTCGAAAACCGACCGGGGTGTTTTCTGGAAATCCACCAGTCGAGACAGCATGTTTGGCTTATCTGAGCCCGGGACCTTCAGTGCTCGAGTTGGGCAACGAAACCCTGCTTTGACGATGGCCGGCCAACAGCGGAATGAAGAAGATGAGCAATGGCTGGGTCGCCTCAGGAACCTTGGGATGACCGTTGAGGATGAGTTCAAGCTGCTTACACTCAAGGATTATATCTGGAGGGTCTCTGTGCGACAATCTAGGGAGGTTGGCGATCATGTCTCTCCCTCATTGAATGACATTGTCAGTTTGACTCAACACGGCATCAAGCCCCAAACCGTGTTCTTTGATAAAGAGCTGAGAGACCAACCGCGAAGGGTGTCACTGGATGGGAATGAGGGGGGCGCTCTCGATGATACTAGACCAAGGACCATCGCAGATGCCCTGCTCGACGCTTCTACTACTATTGAACGAAACCCCACTCTTCATCGGAAACACCTCCGCTCGAAGAGCCATGCCTCAAAAGACCAGAGAAGATCCTCGGGAGTTCCTATACTGGACGGGAATGAGTCATCTCCGCTCTCATCGTCCCCACTGGCGTCATCGCCTGCTACGAGATCTGGATCTCGCGGGTTATCTCCGCCTAACTCGGACATCGATCGCAAAATCTCCACTCGCGGGAGTAGTCCTGGCCAAGACGGATCGTTGACACCAACCAACGCAGAGACGCGAGCCTTGCCAAACCACGTTCAGAAAAGACCTAGTGCGATTAACCTACTGAACGGCAAGGATACTGGCAAAGCTTTCGCCGAGACAGCGACAAGCGCCGCTAATGTTTTTGGAAAGGTTGATGCGCCAGTTCAAAGAGGCGGGACCCCCCAGCCAACTACATCTTTGCTTCCAGAGCGAAAGCCACAGACAATCTCACAAAAGTACCGAGCTCATCATTCATACACGGGTAATGATCCAGCAGTTTTGCGGTTGTTGGACAATGTCTTTGAGGGAAATTACCCTACGGACCTGTTTGACCTAGGTCCATATGTGAAAGAGCTTGATACCCGACAACCAATTCGTACTGCTAGCGATCAAGAGCCTGACAAGGTGTGGAGGCCGGAAGGAAACTTAGTTGCAACTTTCGGTGAGCACAGCGCGCCAATCAACCGAGTCGCCGTCGCACCCGATCACTCTTTCTTCGCTACTGCTTCCGACGACGGTACAGTCAAAATCTGGGACACCACGCGCCTGGAGCGAAACCTCACACCGCGATCTCGTCAGACCCACCGTCATGCGCAAGGCTCCCGAGTAAAGGCGTTGACCTTTGTGGAGAATACGTACACATTCATTAGTGCAGCCACTGACGGCAGTATTCATGCTGTCCGGGTTGACTATCAAAAGATCAGCCCAACTGCGGTTCGATATGGCAAACTCCAGATCGTCCGCGAATACCAACTCTCCACTGGCGAGGACGGCACTCCCGAGCATGCTGTTTGGATGGAACACTTCCGTGAGGAAGGACAGTCCACTCTGATCATAGCCACAAATAAGTCCCGCATCATTGCCTTGGATATGAAAACCATGCTTCCAGTATACATACTGGAGAATCCCGTCCATCACGGAACTCTGACTACATTCTGCTGTGATCGCAGGCACCATTGGCTACTTGTCGGTACCACTCATGGAATCCTTGACCTCTGGGATCTGCGGTTCCGTGTACGTTTAAAGGCGTGGGGTCTTCCGGGCTGGGGTTCAATCAACCGAATTCAACTTCACCCGGTGAAGGCACGTGGGCGCTGGGTTTGCGTATCCAGCTGTGGCAGCCATGGCAATGAGATCACAGTTTGGGACATTGAAAAGTTCCGTTGCCGGGAGGTCTACCAGGCGACCCCAATGGGAGTCGGCAATAATGCTTCCGCTGCCGCCCATCCCTCGCGCACTCCGTCCCATCCCACTCACATCGTCCCTAGTGATTACGAAGCATGGCGGGTCGACGGCGACCGACCGGAAGGGATGCTAAGTCGGTTTGCCTCTGGTGGTGCAGAAGGCAGCTCCAGCAACTCTGCCGGTGATCGACTCGGCATCTGTGCTTTTGCGGTCGGTCTCAATGCCCCCGACGATGACAAAGACTCTAGCACCAAGTGTGGGTACATCATAACTGCTGGATGCGATCGCAAGATTCGCTTCTGGGATTTGGCCCGCCCGGATCTGTCGTCCATAGTCAGTGGTTTGGATATCGTGTCGGACGGAAGTTCCGGCGGCAAGCCGCACTACGAGCAGTCCCAGCCTAGTCCGAATCTTCTGGTCACTACAGAGCGACTCCCCAGTTCATCCACCGGGGGCAACCCACGAGATGCCAGGAAGGGAGCCAGTCGGCCACCCCGAAGTACGGTGATCAGTTTACAGCAACAGATGCTCCTGAAAAGTCATTTGGACGTGATTCAAGATGTGGCAGTATTGCGTGTGCCATATGGCATGGTTGTCAGTGTTGATCGGGCTGGCATGGTCTACATATTCTCTTAGCGTGCCCATTCCAGTTTAGATGAAATCTGAATTTGTGGCAACATTTCTCCATCTAAATCCTGATCGATCAAGTACAGAAGTCATACTAGGTAGCCAACAACCTTCCAATGTTGGATGCCGAGACACTGTGGCCCAACAGGGCTAGGCATGGACTCACAATGCATGAATCGCAAGAGGAAGGTCATCCATATTTTCCAAGAAGGCATCGAACTCCGTTTTGACTGCCTCCATGTCTTCATCGACATCATCAGTCCATCGATGAACGTACACAGTTCTCAGTCCACATGCCTTTGCACCCCGCAGATCATAGGCATGCGCCGCGACCAAGACAACCTCCTCTGCCTGGAGTTGGACCAGCCCCAGAGCCTTTTCATATGCCTCCCGGCTCGGCTTGTACACTCCCAGCAACTGGCTTGAAAACAACATGTCAAACTCCAAACCCGAGGAGCTGGTCAGGTCGAGTTGGAGTCGAGTCGTCCCGTTCGCATGTACAAAGACCTCGAGACCAAGTTGGTTCCGAAGACTTTGGATTGCATTCGAAACTTCAGGCCATGCCGTTTGGGAATGCCACGCTCGGATGAGGTGGACTTTGGTCTTGTCGTCGAAATGGGGCGAGTGTGCGGGGAAGCGCGCGAGGACGATCTCCAGGCTGCGCGCGAGGGTGATGTCGATATCTTCGGGGTTGAGATTTTGACTCACCCGAATGCTATTTTCACGAAAGTACTGCTGCCGCCATTCGAGAGCAAGTTTGGATGCTTCGGCGCGGGGGATGGCTGAGGGCAAGGCTTGCACTACGCTGCTGTGCCAATCTAAACACGTCCCCATGAAGTCAAAGAAGACTGCTTTAATCGTTGGCTTGGTCATGCTTGTGGTTTTTATTGGCATGCAGAGTATTGTGAAGGTAACTAGAAATATTCAACGGTGATTCTATTGTCCGCGAGCTTACATGGCTGATTTGAAATCAAATACGAGGCCCCCTGGGGGCCATTCAAGACACAATCGGGTATACATCTGCTGCCCAGGTGCGACTCAGAACTTGACGGCATATTTACTCCAGATCTCAAACTAGACGGAAGTGCAGAGAAAAGGGTTGCAGACATCACTTCAATTAATTTACCTCATTTACGACCAAAACTCCGCCAGACCAGAACCTCAGAAAGGTCAAAGGTCAGAATGACCGTCGGAAGATGAAGGCTCGGTGAATGAATTGTCGGCCCTCTTGAAACTCTCTCAAATACCAATCCATCGTTTGGTTCGCGGCATCAAATACATGGTCCTCGTCTGGGAAAGGCCCGGGAATGCGCAATGAGAGACAGTAAGGATGATATGGATGTCTGGGCGCACGATCAACAGTCGCCTATCGGTTGTATATGCGAAAGCTCATCAGCCGGAGTAAAGCTTGATTTGTTAACCGGTTCTCATCAGGATCAAACCAGACCGTCACCCAGTAGATATCAGGGCCATTGGGCTGATCTGGGATGATGCGTTCGTGATTTTGAAAGGCACCCACACTGTGTTCCATGACTACCGATCGCGTAACTGTGTTCGTTCTAGGCTTGACTGAAATGCGGTAGATATCAGTAGAACTCCGAAGGAATGGGCGACTTAAGTATGTAAGCCCTGGAGCATGACCAATGTGCATGAGTGAACCTCGTAAGTGATCCCAGGGTGAAAACAAAGGGATCGCTTGAAAGACAGACTGCGATTCCCCTTTGTTGGATTCTCCAGGCTTTGGCATGGGCTGGCTGATCAAGTACCCATGTCCAGCTACCTTTGAGCCCAGCCCGCACGAGAGTGTCGCTCTTTGTGCAAAGAAAGTCCTTCCGCGAGGGCGGGAAGCCCACAGAGCGACGGAAGACGACATAAATTGGCCTTGTGGTCATAATAGGACATCTATGGATCTAGCAGAAACATGACCCTCCATTATTGAGCGAAGGTACAGCCTGGTTGTATCTCGCCTAGTACAAGGTGAATGGGCGACCACAGGCAAGCCTCATCATTGGGCCCTGGAATCGAGTTGGTTTGTTGCAAGCGCAGAGGCCATTGGGGGGTTTTATAGCCCGAATCAGCCATAAGGTAAGATTTCCGCACTCGTTATACTGATTTGTATTGCCATGAGGCTGGACGAACGGGTTTCGCGCTGCATGGACTATAGGGGACTAGGGAGGTCTGTGTCGCGCGCGTTCAATGGGAATGCCGAGTTCGATCCTGTCAATTACTGAGGCGCCGAAGGCCACGGGAGAAGGCGAAATCAAGATATCATGTCAAGTCATCAAATTCGCTCAGAACGCTGGAGAAAGAAATCAATCGCAACATATGGTGGTCTCTTCCACTTTCCGATCTGGCACGTCATCGATGCCCACGGTGACGACCATCCAATCACAGAGGAACTTGCCCAGCCCCGCACCGATGAAGATGCAGATAATCACATAGACGTTGAAGTACATGGCGAGGAGCATGGTGATGTACGCCCCGGCAAATGTTACGGCGTGGATGATGGCGCGCGTCAATTGCTGCAGAGGGGTGGCGCGAAAGGTGACACTGGACCGTTGCCATTGCTTGGCGAAGGTGCCGTGCGCGGCTTGGCGCTGGAATTGGCGCGTCAGGAAATTATCGTACTCGCGGCCCATGCGACGACAGAACTCGACCAGGACGACCAGCAGAACTGTGCCGATGCAGGTGGCCGCAAACATGCCATTGTTCTTGATCTGCCATCCTGAGGAGAGGAAGCAGGCGTCGATGGTGTTGAAGTTGAAGAGCATCTGTGGCCTGATGAGCCCCGTTTTGAGCCATGTCCGTCTTGGCACTTACCGAGATTTGGCACTCGGTGCTCCCCATGTCCATATCCATGCCCTGCATGGTGATGGTGAGGGTGATGGAGAGAGAGTGTGAGAGAGAGTGTGTATGTGTATAAGAGCAAGAGCAGTGAAGTGAAGGTCTTATAAACTACTTCTCACCCATGGGTGCTTGACCCCCACCCATGGCCGAGAGTGGAGCAGAACCATGGGTGAAGCAGAGAAATGTGCTCAAACAACCTCAATCGACCTCAAACGCGATCAAATGAGATTACATGGCGTCTCCAAGTGTCTAGGCGAAACACCGAGTGCAGATATCTCCATTGAAATGTCCGCTCTTCAACTCTCCAACTCTGGCATCTTCACTTTCTCTGCACATATACCGACGATGAGATAATTGCTGTCATTTCTCTTGTTCTGCTTCATACTCTCGGCATCATGTCTTTCGCCCTGGGTGCTCGTCACATCCAGAACATGAGCGCGGCCACCGCCATCGAGCCTCACTGGGGATATGCCGACCGCGCCGTGCCGTGTACCAACGATGCAGGTTCATGTGCCTACCTGGATGATGTATATGCCTCGCACGACCGAGGCATGCTATACTCTGGCATCCTATGGTGTGTCATTGGCGCCATTCTGCTACTCTGGGTGGTGCTCAACCAGTCAGATGCCCCCATGATATCGCCCATGCCCGTGAAGCCAGCGGGACTGGCGCGAGCGCGCCGGGCCGTGATAGCGCTCACCCGGAAGCACCTCCTCCCCGATGCGGCGCGGCTGATATTCGGTCGCACCACCCGCCTTCAGGTCCTCACGCTCGCCCTGCTGGTGGGATACCTCCTCATCTTCAGCTTTGTCGGGATCGTCTATCACACCTGGGTAACGCCGGTCTCAGACATGCCGGGGGTGTATAATACGCGCGACAGCATTGGGCCCTGGTCGGATCGGGTGGGAACTCTCGCCTACGCGCTGACGCCGCTTTCGGTCCTGCTGAGCAGTCGGGAGTCCTTCCTTTCCGTCATCACAGGTCTTCCATATCAGAGCTTCAACTTCCTCCACCGTTGGCTGGGTTATATCATCTTTGTCCAGAGTTCTTTGCACACCATTGGCTGGTGTGTAGTGGAGCTTCGTCTATATCAACCCCAGCCCACGGTAGGTTTGGAGTGGGTCACGCAGACCTACATTGTCTGGGGCATCGTGGCCATGATCCTCCTGCTGCTGCTCTTTGCGCTGAGCACTCCGTGGGGGATCCGGCTGACAGGCTACGAGACCTTCCGCAAACTGCACTACGTGCTGGCCATGGTCTACATTGGCGCGTGTTGGGCGCACTGGAAAGCACTCAAGTGCTTTATGTGGCCGTCTTTGATCTTTTGGTTCCTGGACCGCGGCGCACGGCTGATTCGCACCGCGTTCCTGCATTATCATCCCGACCCAACAGAGGCTGGCCTCGGGTTCAAACCGGCCGCGGCGAATATTAACCGCTTCCCAGACCCTGAGCATGGCGACGTTTTGCGCCTGGATCTGGAAAATAATCAAGATCCATGGGCTGTCGGCCAGCACTACTACCTCTGCTTCCCCAAATCCAGCGTCTGGCAGTCCCACCCCTTCACGCCGCTCAATCTCCCGGTCGTGAAGAACGGCACTGTGCAACACTCCTATCTTCTGCGAGCCAAGGGGGGCGAGACCAAGAAGATTGCCGCCCTGGCGGCCGAATCCTTATCGATGCCGGTGATCATGACTGGCGCGTATGGCGAATCGATCGCGACGCACCTCACACCCTCCACCAACATTCTTTGCATTGCCGGTGGAACCGGCATCACCTACGTTCTCCCGGTTCTCCTTGATCTAGCCCGCCAGGCTCCCTCTCCAGACCGCAAGGTGGAGCTGATCTGGGCCATCCGTCATACCGCCAATACGGAGTGGATTGAGGCCGAACTGGATCTTTTGCAGAAGGCCCGCAATGCTCTCAATCTGGAAATTCGCATTTTCGCCACCCGCGACGCGACTAGCAAAACGCCATCCGAAACTTCGACTGAAAATTGCAACTTGACGGTCCCCAAGATGGAAGAGAAAGTGAAAGTCGAGTCGGATGCCTCATGCTGTGGCTGTGACAAGCCCGCTTCTGTGGAGCGTCTCGGTGGATCGGAAGACTGTTCTCGACATCCTGATCTGCCTCAGTTGGTCCGTTCATTTGTCGCAGACACCGTTCGCGGGCCGACCAGTGTTTTTGCCAGTGGACCTGGGGGTATGATCAGTGATCTCAGGGACATTGTCGCGTCGTGCAACGATGCCCCGAGAGTTTGGAAGGGACAGGACAGGTTCGATGTGAGACTGGTCTGTGATGATCGACTGGAGTGGTGAGCGCATTTGGCATTTTTGTTGCATTTACGGGAAGTTTGGAATATTGCATAGTTTGAATGTACATAGTCATGATCATGAAGCCATTGGCATTTTGTTTTTGCATACAACTTGGACTTCGAATCAGCGCCTCTCATCTACCTAGGTACCTAAGAACCCAGACTTAGAACCTTGGAAGGTTGGTACCTAGGTACTAGGTACGTCCATGGATGGGTATCCCTGCTCGGGAATATATATGACCTCGGAAGCTTCGCGGCTTGACACCTAGGTATACACAGTTCGCCTTGATTCATAGGAGTCTGCAAGTTCAAAGTTTGGAAGTGATCGATGGCTGAAAGTTCGAAAAGGTCTGGTTGGCCTTTTGCCCATTCTCATTCGACATCTCCGAGACTCATGGATATGACAGCGCCAGCTTCGTGTGCGATGCAATCTCAACGGAATTTCAAGAGATCGCCGTAGATCCACCAGATTCCGAAGATTCCGAAGATTCCGTGAAGATCTCACCGTCCCCCACCAAGACTGATCTCCACCCTTTCAAGGTTGTGACTGAACATGGTCTTTCTCAATGAAGTCCCAGTTACCATGCTTGCAGTCCGTGGCAGAATGGTGTCTCCAGATCCCCGAGAGATGCTACACCGACCGTTAAGCGTCAAGGTTGCGATGTGGGACCAGTTCACGGAATCTTCAACAGGATGATAAAATGCGACATGCAATCAAGGGCTCGGGGCCGTGCTATCCGAGACCCATTGGCAGACTTGCTCGAGAAATGATCGTCGAGACTGCCATAACCACATATAAAGAGACACAATACCTCATTCCGAGCCGACCATTCCACGCGCAACATGGCTCCTCCATCTCACCGCAAGGTGGCTTTTGTCACGGGAGCAAACGGTATCAGTGGATTTAATATCATTGAGCATCTTGTCTCTCACCCCAGGGAAGAATGGTGCGCGGCCTTGCCCATTGACATAGCGTGGATATTCGTTGACGCCCGCCAGGAGCAAGATCGTTGTGACTTCTCGAAGACCGCTTCCTAATGCATGGACCGACTCCCGCGTCAGATTCGTGGCGGTCGACTTCCTTGACCCTGTGGACAAGATCAATGCTTCTTTGGAAGACGTCTGTAGTGATGTGACGCATGCCTTCTTCACTTCGTACGTTCACAGCGATGATTTCCGTCTCTTGCGCGACAAGAATATCCCACTCTTCCGGAACTTCCTTGACTCGGTCGACATCGTGTGCCCCAAGCTTCAGCGCGTTTGCCTTCAGACAGGCGGCAAGGTGAGCTTACTCCAGTCCCATCCAACTGTATTCCGATTAACACTGGCATAGTACTATGGTGTCCACCTGGGACCGGTCAAGGTTCCACTGGAAGAGTCTTTCCCTCGTTACGATGATAAAGGATTCAATTTCTACTACGACCAGGAGGACTACTTGCGAGAAGTCCAGGCGCGCCGCAATACTTGGAACTGGAACGTCATTCGACCGAATGCAATCAATGGGTTTGCTCCTCATGGTATGGACACCTGTGACCATGCGCAATTGCGAATCAAGAGCTAACAGCGCTGCCAGCAAACGGCATGTCGGAGGTCTTGACTATTGCCATTTACATGCTCATCTGCCGCGAGATGGGCGAGCCCGCCCACTTTCCCGGAAATGAGTACTTCTGGAACTCTATTGACGATAATTCCTATGCACCCAGTCTCGCGGATCTTTCTGTTTGGGCCGCCTCGCAGGATCACTGTCAGGATGAAGCATTCAATCATGTCAACGGGGATGTTTTTGTGTGGAAACACATCTGGCAAGACTTTGCGGCGTACTTCGGCCTCGAGGTGCCGGAGCCAAATTTCCAGAAAGCATCTGGTCAGGCCGATACCCTAGCTAATGAGATCGACATGGTTGAGTGGGCTCAGGACAAACGTCATATCTGGGAGCGAGTGGTTGCAAAATACGGTGGTAAGGCTGATGCCTTTGACTGGGGCACATGGGGATTCTTCAATTGGGCTACAGGAAAGTCATGGTTGACAATCTCCTCAATCAACAAAGCGAGAGAGTTTGGCTGGACTCGTCATGACTCGACGCCTCAGACTTGGATTGACACCTACCGATCCTTCGAAAATGCGGGTGTGATGCCCTCTCTCAGTCTCCTGAACAAGAGTGATTGAATACCACTCTTGATCAGCGAGCAGGTACCCCATACGGAGAAACTTGGAATTTATATCGGTTCAAATCACCTTGCAGTACCCCGTACGGAGTACTCTGTACTCCATGGGGTCACAGTTAAGGGCCATCCCGTTTCCAAGTCAAACAGCGTAGCCAATCGGATCCGCAAGGCACGACTCCACCAAAGACATTTTTCACGGAGGCGTTTATTTATTGGTTCTGGGCCTTGGATGGCGTGGAGAGTTCTAGAAGAGTGGACCTGTCCGCTACTTTATGACTATATTTATATTTTGTATGCCCCTTTCACCCCCTTATTTGGTAGACTTTAGAAATCCTTCACTTCAGATTCCTCAAGTCGCAGTACAATTCTCTCATAATACCAGAATATGCAAAGGAAACACAGCACTACGAAACGCCGGTGTTGCCATGTCGATCAAGCTCGCTTCAATGTCTCCTGACAATGTCTATGAGATTGAGGAGCTGCCGCAGGATGAGCGCACCTTGCGAGGACAGAGACATCGCAGAACCTTCTACTGGATAACACAGACAGCCATTGGGATGACACTCGTCTACCTTACCGCTCGATTCTACTTCCTGCTCATGACCCCGGCAACAACATGGAGGATGTGGGTGATGATGGGTGTTGAATGCTTGTTTGCTCGTGAGTGATTCAAGCCAGGAGCAAAACAGCCACTGACAAGGCAGACATGTCATATCAACATCAATCCGTGTCGCTGTCGGCTACCAGATCTCCCCACGGCTCGCGAAAGAGACTGCGGTTGCGCCACGGCCCCCATCTTCCAACAGTCGATGTGCTGATAACATGCTGCGGGGAGTCGGTGGAGATAATCTTGGACACCGTTCGCGCAGCTTGCTCGCTAGATTACCCAAGTTCGCAGTTTCGGGTCCGCTTACTGGATGATGGCGCGTCGACGGAACTTCGCGATGAGATTGCCAAACTGTCCACAACCTGGAGCCACTTGACATATCACAGTCGCGGCAAACAATCCAACCAGTCGTTTGCCAAAGCAGGCAACCTGAATTATGCTCTCTTTTCGTTGCAAACTGAGGACCCGCCCGAGTTCTGTACAGTTGTGGATGCGGACTCTATTCTCATGCCCCATTTCCTGCGCGCAACGTTGCCTCATCTGCTGAAAGATCCCCAAGCAGCGTTGGTCACTACCCGCCAGTACTTTGACAACTTGCCTCGGGGGGATCCGCTCTCCCAATCCCGCGGGTATTTCTACACCTGCGAAAATACCGAGCTTGACTTGGTCGGCTACGCTGTTGATGCGGGATCGGGGGCCGTGTTTCGTCGCCAGGCCATCTTGGATGTCGGGGGCTACCCGACTTTCTCTTTCTCCGAGGACTGGCAGCTGTCACTTGTCCTGCGAGGCATGGGGAAACGCACAATGCAGGTGCAAGAGGTCTTGCAGTTTGGTCTCGTGCCAACTACTCTTGCGGGACATCTCAAACAGCGCAATCGATGGCACATTGGGCATTCCCAACAAATTTCCGTGCTATTGGCGTCTGCTAAAAATACGATTCCGCGACACCTTCGCTGGGATATTGCTACTGGGGGATTATCAATCATGGCAGGACTGGCAACGTATGCAATCGGCTTTTTCGCGCTGCCGATAATCTTGTTCTCCGAAGGTGATCTGTTTCCCAGTCAATCTGTGTTTGAGATTAAAGCACAGGTAGTGCTGGCGATCTTACATGAGGCCTCCACATGGGCATATCACTGGTCCCGGAGTACGCATGCAAGTGTGCCATTCATGCCTCTTGCACACACGGAGAATAGCTGGCTTGCTCCAGGTAAGTCTCTCCCTCAATTTGGCAACCCCGAAATCTTGATTGCGATACTGATGCTTCTCGTTAGCACATCTGTACTCGGTCATCCAGTTCCACATGTTCGGTAGCAAGCCCAAGGGTTCCTTCGTCACAGGAAGTGAAATCAATTGCAATGGCGACGCCTCGCCGGCCAGACTACTTCCGAAAATCCACAAGGATATTCTAGGATGTGGGTTGTGGTTGAACTTGTGTTTGTTTGCTGCTCTATTGGGTGGGATACTTTCATCAATCTATGCCCCGTTCGCTGGCACTGGTCCTTTGGCCCCCAGGTTATTTTCCTCCATCGCCTGGCCTCCACTATTGGGTCTGGCACTCTCTGGACTTTTCAATCATTGGATCCCCGTGGCTTATCTCTTCAAGTCACCAGTGTATCCCTCTCGGGCCTCTGGACTTGTGATCACTGAAACAAAAGTACCAGTCGCAAGCGAAAACATCCAAGGAGGCAATATGGACAAAGCGTCCAATTTGGTCCGAACTTATGCATTTGCTTTGCCAGCGGTTTTCGTCGGAATGCTCGTCGGAGCCCTTGCCTTTCTTTAGCCAGCAATTAGAGCAACGCATCCCACAGACCTAGAACAGGGCTGCGACCTTGCTGGCGCAGGCTATGACAGCTACTTTTCTAGATCAAAATCTGAGCGGATACATTGAACCAGTATGGACAGTCCACCGTTTGATCAAGCACTCTATGTGCTATTAGCTGAGCGAGAATGAATTCAGATGAATAAGAACACCCAACAAAACACGAAATGGAGTTCACCTTCGAAGGTGTGATCTGTAACGTCACCGCCGGAGTTCAGTCAGTCAACCTTGGGAAAGTTTGGAACCCGCGGGTAGAGATATAAGCTTAAAACTTTCTCCCGAAGGTCCGCGGATGTCAATTCCCTTTCAATTTCCCCAGTGTACTGAGTGTTGTGTCTTGAGCAAAATTAGGTAGCAGTATAAGTGATATTATTTTCTTGTACAACACGATCTATCTTGGATGCCATTACCGACAAAGTTACTCAACCTCGAAATTTCCGTGCATCTTCATGCACAAAATACTCATGTGTGACCGCGATTCCAGGCCGAGAAACCGGGTCCTTGACCAAGCCATCTTCGGAATCATTGAACGAGATGTCATCTGCAGCACGGTCAACCTGGCTCCGCGATGCGGAGACGGAAGTTTGCTGCTTGCTATCCTGTGCACCCGTGTGCACACCCGCGTGGGACAGCTCATAGCCGCGACGGCTACTATAAGTTCCCGTGCGCGAGTGCGAACCGAATACCAGAGTTCGCAGCACAGGGAGGCAGGACGCGATAATCGCAATTGCAGTTTCAATCATCGAGACGGTGCAGGTGATCATCTGCTCACCGAGGTGGGAGTAGACTGCTCGAATGACTGCAGAAAAAGGATTAACTTCTGGAATCAAGTGGGAGACTGGGTGATCAGAAGGAACATACTGCTGGTGATGACGACGAAAACACCGAGGAGAAAGACCGAGATGACACCCCACTTTTGCTTCGTGGGCATCTTGAGTCGCGCGACTTGAGAGATGGGAAGGCAGATAACTAGTGGAACTGGGTTAGATGGGCAACGATGGCAGTGAGCGTGAAGTCTTACTAAAGACATCAGTGAAGATGTTGACTGCAAAAGGTTTCTGAATTAGCTGGTGAAGCGTGGGAAATTCTGGAGGATGGAATCGTACAAAGGATAGTGAGCCAATAGTTGATGGTCGACGGTCCTTCTGGGCATGCCACTAAAAGGGAAGTCAGTTTTGCGTGTTAGACGGTAACTACTATATGAGTTCCTCACATTCAGCATCTAGAATTCCCTCCCATTGGCGCTTAGGAGGATAGCACTTGAAAACAATATCAAAGAATAACACCAGCCAGGTGGCCGCGAGGGTTCCCAGGGTGATGTTATACACCAGCTGGTAGCGGGTACGGTCCGCCAAGCGCTTGTAGAAGATCACCATGCTAGCCTTGATCAACCATAGCGAAGTGACGTATAATGTGGATCCCGGGATGATCATCTGTTGAGCAGTTGTTAATGCATCTCTCCAATATCAATTGCCAGCAACGGCCTTTTACCTTCATCATGTTGATTTTCTGGTCGACGGTTGTGTTCGCCATTTCCGTCATGCCTGTGCCAAGATTTGTCAATTGGGCTCCGGGAAATTCCGCGAAATTGACCTACCTTGATTAAACATATAATGTTGGATTGCCAGATCCCCGATCAAACACAGGCAAGCCATTGTGACGAACAGGTCATCCAGATACAGCCTCTTCAGGAGCCGCAATCGGATGACCAGACGACACACTAAGAAGGTGCATGCCGTCACTGTGCAGACATACCAAGCCACCTGCAGGAGTTGATTAGTAGGCGATACCTGGCGAACAGAACGAGAACATACCACTTGACCTTGTTCTGGGCGAGCCATGTTGGATCTCTTCCAGAAATGATCAGAGATGTGCGATAGCAATCCTTTTACATTGGATTTAAACTCCAAGGCCATTTGCAGCACAGAGACATTCTGGAAGCCCTAGTACAGCCATGGTATCATCTGTGTATAGATTGAGACTGTGTACTGCGAAAGAGATCAAAGATACGTAATTACCGTCACCAACAGTGAGATCACATCCATCGGGGGCAACTCAAATCGAGGCTAGCGTCTTGGCACTATACACTGAGTGTCGTGATTGGCCAGGGTGGTGAAGTTGGCCTGATGTGGCCAAAGATAGACTTTTCATCGACCACCAACCAAGGAACCTAACCGTTTAACCAGGGGACGATTCCCAATTTTTGGGGAATCGGGATGAGTCCGAGCTTCTGTCTTTGTATAAACGTTGTGCATGGTTATGGGTTATGCCCGTGGACTGTATAGATACGAATGATACGGATCGATAGAGTTAATATATTCAAGACACACCCCGTACTGGGACGGCATTAATATCGGGAGTTTAATCAATTTAAATTCATGACGAATTTCCGAGTTCAACTTGGAAGCTTGTGATTCGGCTAAACCTGCCGAGGCCGAAGGATACGGAGGAAAAAAAGCCTCGCGGAAGAGAACCTTGGAAAGAATAGAGGACAGCAAAGAGGCGTAGGGCTGACGCCCTGAGTGGTAGAACTGAGAGCACCGCCCACTGTGGCGTGCTAGTACTGAACACCACCCGGAGACTGAAGTACCTTGCTCCAGAGCTATGCGGTGGTACTAGTCCAGGCTTCCAGAATTGCAGATAAGTTCCGGCCTTACTTCGGTGAATGTCTTCTCGTGGCGAATTTAGCGAACGGCGGTCTTGGCCTGCAATCTCCACTGTGGGGGCTGATCCGGGCGCAATTGCTCTTTGCAGCATTCCAGAACGGTGGCATGCGTGAGTCCCGTACTAGTGCCTTCTGCACGATCCTCTAAAGTACCACCGGAATGGCACTTGGTGCGTACCGAGGTATTCGCATGCAAGCTTATTTCGAACACCCAGGGGTCCGACCGGATATGAGGAATTCGAGATTGATCAAAGTTTGTTTCAAATCTATAATATTTTTATATTTTTATCTTTATATCTTAAGGGGGAATCGATAAGGGTCAGTCCCTATGTGTTTCTAATGTGAGCTCCACTCCGATTCTCTTTCAGGCATTTCCAGCCAGGGAGACGGGGTTCTGGATCACGGGGTAGTGAGGGTAGTTGGGCAGGTAAACACTCTGGCAACGTGAATTGTACGTGCCAGTGGTGCTCATGACAATCTCTTCCTCGTGCTCGGGCACACCGACGCGCGCCAAAGGTCCATTCGAGGGCGAGGCTTGTGCCCAGCCTGGTCCGGCCTGGGGGTTCTTAATCCAGGCGACGAACCAGGAGAGCATGTAGTCCGCCAGCTGCTGCTCGGCGGAAGTTACGCCCTCCAGGAGCGAGAAGCATTCGTTGCCACCGTGGAAAAAGGGAACCTCACTTCCGTGTGAAGGTCCGAGGTTCGGGATCGGGAGGACATTCGAGTAGTTGCCGAACCAGCGGTAGATCCAGGTGGATTGCTGAGCGGCGCGTAGCTGCAACATGGCGTCAGTCGCACAGAGGAAGCGCGCGTCCCCGTAGGAGGCGCCGCTCATTTGAGAGATAGACGAGTAGTCCGAGGCGTCGTAGGCGGCGAGAAGTTCAGCCTCCGGAACAAATGCCAGGTCGGCATCAAAGGTGTGGATCCAGGAGGAGAAGTTGGTGTTCTCGCTGCCGTAGACATAGCCAAAGATCGCACCCTCCTGGTCGGAGTTACCAACAACAAGGGGGACGGAGGTGGCGTAGTGCCCATTTTGGAAGCGCTCGGTGTAGTTGGAGAATCGGGTGATCTCATCCACGGAGGGGGAGAACCAGGTGTTCGTCGTGGCGTTGAAGGACGTCGTCTGGAAGGCATACGTGTCGGCGGCGCGCAGACAGTCCAGAGTATAGTCTTCAGCGGTACAGTCCAAGGACACGCCGGCATCGATCATGTCCTGCACAACTTGCTTCAGGGCGACTCCAGCGGGGGCAATGGCAGGGCCCGACTGAGCGTTGGCCGACATTTCGATTGCACCAGCCAAGAAAGTCTCAGGGTGGTTCCAGAGGTAGTGGTCCACGTGCACTCCGCCGGAGGAGTGACCTCCCAACACAATGCGTGACTTGTCGCCGCCAAAAGCTATATCGAGGGTTAGTCCAGATCAGAAGGGCAGAACCCAGAGGGCCGAAAGGAAAGCTTGCCTTCAATGTTGTCATGAATCCACTCCATGGCGAGCTCCACGTCCAGAATGCCGAAGTTCTGGGACTGTCCCTGGAGCTCTGGCGCATTGGGAGAGGCATAGATACTCTCGCGGTAGTTGAAGTTGACATAGATGACATCGTTGCGAGCCATGTTGAAACCTTGCCACTGGGCATTGCTGCTGCCACCGGTGACCATAGCACCGCCGTAGATGTAGACGAACACGGGCAGATCACGGCCGGTGGCCTGGCTGGGTGTCCAAATGTTCAGACTGAGGCAGTCCTCGCTCTGCTCGGTGATAGCGTTGCCGGACATGACTTGGGCACATGATGGCCCATAGGTTGTGGCCTCAAAGTATCCGCCCTGGAACGCGTCGATGGGCTGAGGAGCCTTCCAACGGTTCTCCCCCGCCGTTGTCTCTGCAAAGGGGATGCCGAGGAAGACGTCGGTGTCATTCTGAGCAAACCCCTGAATCGCGCCCTGCTTGATGGTCACGCTCGGGGCAGAGTTGGCTCGGCATGCGCTGGATTCCACTCCCGCAACCGCCATCGCCATCGCCGTCAGGCTCAAAGTGCGATACCAGGACCCCATCGTGATCGCAAAGAAGCAAAGAGGAGAATCAGAAAGGGGAAGGGAATGCGATGATCACTGGAAATGGCGGGAGTCGCACCTTTAAGGAACCGTTAGCGGTTAGCGTGTCAAATCCAATGCGGAACCAGGCCGAAGTTTTGCCAGGAAAAAAACTCCCCCCAAACCGCTAAACGACTTGTCTCAATGAAGTGGACCCAACATGCCACCCACGTGGCGCACAGCGCTAAGCCTGTTGAATTGTCACTATTGATTCTCTTCCAAAGTTTCCAAGGGCGCGAAGTGCAGAGATGGAGGTTCTGCGATGCAGTGAACCTTAACGCCAAGAGGTTCCCAATGCGGAAGGTACGCTTATCTAATTGATTACCTGCCAATTTGGGACATCCATACTTACACTTCCTCTACTCCTGACTCTAGACACAACACCATTTGAAGTTTTTCCAGTACAGTCAGCTCGCCATCTTGACCAATGCGTCCCAGGTGGGGTCTACCACAGATCTTGGGTCCAAGATCCACCGGAGCCCAGACCATCGGTATGGATAGTTGACCTTGACTTCCTCTACTCCGTACGGTGTGCTCTAATCGTCGGAGCAATCCAAAGTTTGTTGAGATGAACATGTCTCAAAATTATCCACTAGTGCGTGGGAACACTCTGATCGAGTTCATCGCTGACGCCGTCCGATGGGGTGGAAACTTTTGAAAGAATCCACAGAGCCGGAGAAGCGACAACCCATTCCTTCTCTTCGGACACTTTCGGGCATCATGCCGCAATGTGAGATTCATGATCAATTAATCAACCCTAACTCCTGTTTTCGACCTCGGAAAAGACCTCGGGACACCCGAGCGCGGCGTCGAGAATACCGATCACCGCAACCAGGTCCAATGACCATGCCACAGATGTCGCGCTCTGTGTGAAAGAGACTAGAAGTTCCATCGTTGCTAGAAACTGTCATATATATATATCTTAGATAGATTGACGGAAATAAGCATTGAATCAGCCAAAATAATGAAGCGACATCAACCTGGAAAAAGAATGCCTAGGTATACGAAAGAAAGATCCGTGAAATATGTCTGACATTGACCAAAAATACCTAGGTACCCATAACAGATGACCCAACCGTTCTACCAATCATTGTTCCCAGCAAAGCATCCAATTTGGGCGATCCAAGGGACCTAAATCGTGCCACCTTGGGCAGACATTCGTAGGGAACAACGGATGTATACATCTCCAGGGCTCCAGAGCTGGTGGTGATTACAGAGTCCCGTGGGCGAATTTTGCTCGTTGGTGGGAAACACATACTTCAAGCTAAACACAGAATCAGTCTTGTCGGCAGCCTTAGTGAGCGCTGCGATACAGGGACCTCGTGCCTACCTAGTAGGGCCACTAAAGATATTACTGGCATAAATCACGTCCGGGCCCCCAAGGGCTATTCATTGATCTATATTCCGTGTGGTCGGAGTCGCAGTCGGTGATCTCGATAAATCAACCCCTAGTACTAGGCTCGCCAGTCAGGTGAATCATGGGGCTCACTGATCGATTCCAGATACCCGATCTCGCGGCTCAACTCACAAGTCACCCTTTCAGGTTCCTGGTATACGTACCACACTGAATCAGACAGATTATCTTCAAAAGAGAACATACTTTTTGGAACTGTACATCCAGGCTTGTGGGCGGAACCCATCCATTGCCGGGGTATTTCCCCTTTGGGCTGGTATGTTGAATGCGTCCTTGATGAAGAAGTCGTGGAACTCGGTGGGTAAATACCTAGGTAGGTAAGGAAAGTGTGCGGCACCAAGTACTTCGATGTCGAAGTTCTTGTTGAAAGATGCCTTCCAAGGTCAGTATTGCAGGCTGTGAATGACTTCTAGGTTGGATCAAACGGGGTCTGACAGATGAAAGGTCCTCTTATATGGGACACCCAGTCCGAGCATGAAGAATAGAAAATGATAGAAAGTCAACGTTTACCTAGGTGTGAGTTGCCACCAATACAACCCACTGGACGCCAGTATACATACTGCTTTAATCTGGTCGAGATGCTTACCTTTGCTACAAGAATAACCTGCTCGCGTCATTGAAAGCCCTGGCCCTTTATAAGCTAAGAAAGTCTTCACATAAGGTCAGGACGCAAGTGTTTTCTCACTCTGCCAGACTAATTTTTTTTTTAAAAAAAAACACTTCGAATGGAATTTCGGAACAAAAGAAAAAAAGAATGCTCACACTCGGAGTCGAACCGAGGATCTCATCATTACTAGTGATGCGCTTTACCACTAAGCCATGCGAGCAATTGATGTGACGTAGCCACATTTTCACCGCTATCAGAAGAAAGACGCCTTTGGAGCGTCGTACTTGGAAGCCCTGGATTCTTAAGACAAAGTCCCCTGCGCACTGCATGTAATACGCGAAAGCTAGATTCCAAGGTTGTCTATGAAAGTTTACAAATGGCAGATGCTGATAGTCGGTATTGCTGTTGAGCATTTGTTGATCTTTCATTCATCTTTTACTACTTCAGCCTTGTCACCTCGCCCGTTACCTAAATACGGGTCCATAGGCCTCAGCTTCAGGTCCACCTTTCTGCTTCTGTCTTTGCGTTCTATAGAGGCCCCACATACGCTACAGAGCCGGTGGTATATCACCGTTGAGGGCCCGCATTTGACATAGAACGGATCTTGGCAGCCAAAATGGTCAGGACTAGGCTGCCATACTAGCCCTCGGAGCCGAGTCCCACTAGCGAGTTTGATTTGAAGCCCAGATTTCGAGCCTGTAAGGCTTGTCTGGTGTGCTATTAAACATGTCTAGGTATTACTCCCAGGTATCTTTCTCTGTGCTTCCAAGATTTGTCAGACTTCCATCGTGCTCTTCCTACCTAAGTACTTTACTAGGTAACAGGCGTACTTGAGCACATCCCACAAGAGAGAATAACCTAGCAGTAAATATACTATCTCTATACTGGGTAGCAGGTGAGTCAGAATCAGTGAACTCGAGAGCAACAACAAACCTTGAAGTCATCCCGAGGTATGGGTAGGACAGTGTTGGTACCATCGCCACCAACCGTAAGTCTGAGACCTATACCATTATCACTTAGGCTGATACCTTAGACTATAGTCATCTATACTGATGCTTACCCACTACACTTGGTAGCCGCCTTAGAGAAACACAAGAAGCCGCCCAAGTTGTCCTTTACTCCTAGAGCTACATCGACAAGGGCAAAAGATTTTTCACCAAGGAAGAACAGAACTCCAGCAGGTTATATCTATGATTTTTGTAGTTTTAGCTTAACCAGGTTAGACTCATGCGAGAATTATGTCATTTGTTTTCAGCCCCAGGCTAGTCTCGTTCTGGTAGTGGAATTTGTCATGGCAGGCGTTCGGAATAGAACGTTACTGGTGAGTCGATGTCGATCAATAAGCGCTAGAAATCCCCTTAGTATCATGTCATACATACTTAAGAACCGTCTTTGTCCACCCTTCTTGGAATCAATAATTTCAAAATTTTCATCTGAATATACAAGTATCGTATTCTCTCCACTTGGACGAAGTGACAGGATGAGCACCTTCAAAGACAAAACCATTCCTGTCCCTGGAAAACTCCCCAACGTCTGCGCAGATGCCGAACGCGTTTATCAAGTCCTTGAATCGGGAGGTGTCGTTATCCTACCAACCGAGGTGGGCTACGGATTAATGGCCACTTCTGCGGAAGCCATTGATCGGGCCTTCGCTGCGAAAAGACGCCGACCGGGTCACGCCCAGGGTATATATGGAACGCACGAATTGCACCGGGAGCTTCACGTGTTGGACGAGCGGCGGTTCGAAATGACACGTGTGCTAGTCGAAGATCTCGACATGAGCTTCATGGCCGTTGCGCCGAGCCGTGACGACCATCATCTTCTTCAGGCTTTATCCCCACAAACGCGATCGAAGATCACCAAAAACGGCACCATCGCTATGTTCATCAGCTGCAGCTCTCTTCTAAAAGAAATTTGCAAACTGAATGCCACTTCCGGGCAGCTCATGGTAGGATCCAGCGCAAACGTGTCCGGTGGCGGGCAGAAATTCAGGGTCGAAGATATCGAAGATGAACTCAAGGAGGCAGCGGATCTGATTGTCGATTATGGCCTTCAACGTTATCATGTGTATGGACGAGCTTCACTCATCATGGACTTTGGCGAAATGACCGTTTTACGAATGGGGTCCTGTTATGAATTGTTCCGCGAACGATTGCGAAAGTTTTGGGGAGTCGACTTGCCCGAGGATCCTGATCACAAAGTCACCCTGACGCAGGGTTAAGGGAAAGCCGAAGGCCTAGGAGTCCATGAATGACTCCTCCCCATACCTAGGTATCCGTCTTGTTCATTCCAACTTGGAAGGTTTGCTGAGATCGTTCAAAATATCGGAATTAATTGGCTGAAACAGTCTCCCTAGTCATCTTTTTCCACCAAACACCTGGCCAGTACATTTTCCCTAGATGACGCGGGACTAGATGTGCCAAAGAACCGCCGTATCGGGGTCTCTGTCTCCAAGGTTGGAAGAGGACACCGAGGTAACGAAAGTTCATACGTAGGAAAATAGAAAAAAAGAAGAACAAGGAATACTTGATTTACGGATATCTAGTTGTACTTAATGAAGGAGGCCCACCTGCCCAGGTGAGATCCAAACACTCAAGAGCCTCCAGGCCCATCAACCTTGGAAGATAGCCATTGGGGATATTGCTAGGTAGCGATATACCTAGGTATATTTCAACCCGGAAGAGGTCCGATCAGGAGCCTTGGAAATGCCCAGTGGTGCGAAGAACCTTTGAAGTAAAAAGCCTCGCAAATTGCCCAGTGACGTAGATTGCCACGGTCGCGGTATCGTTGAGGGTGCAACCGCCCAACATCTCAAGATTCAGGCACAGCCCGTATTCTACCGTTGTGGTGCCATCGGGTACCTGCGCGGATGATGCATTGCGGCCAAGAACGATTTGCGGGTTGTGGCTCCTAGCTGGGTATTGGGTGATTTTTTGAATGAAAACTAAGCTTGAAATCTAGCAATTTATGCGCTGAATCTGAATTGATTTGGAATGATCGTCATTTCCAAAGAATCGAGGTGGGGGCCAAGCTGACCAGGACCGAGAATTGCGCCACTTTAATCATTGCTCATGACACCCCACGACTACCTTGCATCTTGCTTCAACTCCATCTTTTCCCGAGTCGGAAAAGAGTTGTATCTGAGGTCTATTCGGCAGGCCTCAGTAGTTCGCGTGCTACAGAAAGACTTTGGGGCTCCCCATCAGTTGCCCCAAACAACCCTGCGACTACTCCACACACCTGCGAAATCGACATACCTAAATCAAAACCCGAACGGGGTACTAGGGGTCTATATCCTCGCTTAATTTGTCAAAAGCGCAGATCGAGAAAAATCAAATGGAATCATACCCGAATCCAAGTTTCGCCGACTCATCGACTGCCACGCACAATGGTGAACTTGGCTCTCACTTTCAATCTCAGGCCAAG
Source organism: Penicillium olsonii (assembly GCA_911174995.1). Lineage (NCBI taxonomy): Eukaryota > Fungi > Ascomycota > Eurotiomycetes > Eurotiales > Aspergillaceae > Penicillium > Penicillium olsonii. Next base: position 1,966,246 of record CAJVNO010000044.1, read on the forward strand.
GGCCATTTGACTTCAGAGGTCACCGCGAACCCAAAGGCAACCGAAGAGATACGGCTAGTAGCCGAAAAGACGGTGTTTGACGCCGTGATTGAGTTTCAGAACTTCTTTGCCTCGGCCCTGAGCAAAGACCGAGTATTCGGGAATATGATTGCTCGAATCAGTCCGCGTTGCAGCACTCCTTCCTCAAAACAGGTCAGCAACGAGATGTCGAGGGATCTTGATAAGAAGTAAGCAGATGCATTGCGTCCAAAATTGACCAATGATTTATCTAATCCATATCGCATTTGAAGCCTGGGTTGGTATGGACTTTTTATTCCCAATCTGCCAAGCTTAGTGCACATAAGACGGTGGCTCAACTCCGGGTGAACTCAACATTGCTACCAATTCGCCCACACACCTGTGTCTTATTGCGTACGATATTAGAGAAAACCTGCCCATCTACAGAGGTGATTGTGATCAGTTCAGTGGAAGCATGCTTCCACAATGTACGCTATGCTCACAGCGAGCTCTTGTCGGAGGCTAGGTTTTGTTGTATGACTCCGCATCTTAGATTGTCGTCATTGAATATCTTCCGCACAAATGTAGCTTGCTAAGATCGCCTACTTAACACCATGCTTGGCCTCGATCAAAGAGCGGCTCTGTGGTGGCCGCTCCCAGCGAAAGCAATACTGCCCCATCTCCATTGCTGTGTTTCTAGACCGATGGCCAGTAATCCAGTTTGCCTTTCCATCCCAGGTTGTGCCCATCTGGAATGGTAGACTGTAATCGGGCGCTGTTGGTAGGTCCGGCCATGTAAATCGGTGTGGTGCATTGAGATATCGTTCCATATCCCCGTCAGATCTTCGTGTTGCTACCCATTCATTCAGAAAGTTGCGAAATTTCGACACCTCAGAGTCTAGCTCGCGATTACTAGCCCACTCTGACATATTTTGCACCATGTCTATATGTCGATCCGAGTGCGGGATGCCCGAGAAGGATGTATCCTTTGTGACCAGCTCGTAGAGTGTAAAAACGACACTAGTAACATCATCTCGACCATCGTATAGGCGTCGCTGTCCAGATGCAGCCCGATCGAAGTCGAAGAGAACGATCTTATGGGTGCAAGGATCGACAAGCAAATTCCGGGGTGCGATATCTTGATGCATAATCCCTAGCTCTAGGTTGAGAAAATCCACGACTCGAGTAAGCTGTTGCAGCCATTCGAATCGAAAAGAAATCTTTGGATTGGCGAGAGTTCCACCTGGGATGTATTTTGTTGTGAACCCAATCACCCGAGACTCTTGATCTTCAAGGACAACACGATCAAAGGGTATGATATTAGGATGTGGCGGTAGACTTTTGAGAATATTGAGTTCATCCCAAGCCATTTGTAGTCTGAGAGGCTTATTCAAGACGTTAAACTTGAAAGCAACCTTTTGGGGAATCCCGTATTCCTCTTCGTACGATACAAGATCAATGAACGGTCCAAGCCGATCGAGCTCTTGGAGTTTAGAGTACTGGATTGTGCGACAACCGGCGAGTGATTGACATAAAGAGAAAGGGATATATGCAAGAAATAGAGTATCGTCTTCTTTCGGATTTGTCGAAACCCCGGTAAGGAGCCCGTCGTCGTCGACTATGACAGCGCGAACTTCCGGCGATAGATAATCAGAGAATTGTGCCAGAACTGAGAGCTCCCTATCCTCCTCGGGTGGAAAAAGTTTGGCGGTGCCTTTGACTTTGACCATCCGAAGCTGATCCCAATCCCAGACGTTGCAGTAAGCTATCCCATGGGGGGTGGTGCAGTGAGGGCTCACTGCGCGGCGGTCAAGAATTCTGCCCATAGTAAAAATTTGCCCCACAGGGGCTCACTGCATCCGATTTTCTGACCCTGACTGCATTCTGTCCCAGTGGTCGGATTGGCTTCAAATTTTCAGAAAGTCTATTCTACTATCTAGATTATATCTGTACGAAGTTACAAGTTAATTTATCCACTAGATAGGGTAGACGAATTGATTCAAATTTGGTAAAACCCTAGGAATTATTTTGATGGGGTGCGACCGGGACGACCCACTTTTCAACCACATGATTACACCATACCTAGGATTCCATCATGCAAACCACCAAATATATATATCTGCACTCCAGGATACAAACACACCACCACATAGACTATGGTAGAACATAGAATCACCCTAGCTTACAGACTACCTATTAGACTACCCAGCTAACTAACCTATCCCATTAGGGGTTAGGGGTTAGGGGTTAGGGGTTAGGGGTTAGGGGTTAGGGGTTAGGGGTTAGGGGTTAGGGGTTAGGGG
>CAJVNO010000045.1:0-19897 GCA_911174995.1 Penicillium olsonii
CCTAACCCCTAAACCCCTAACCCCTAACCCCTAACCCCTAACCCCTAACCCCTAACCCCTAACCCCTAACCTTTTCCTAGGTTGTGTTTGTGGCGTTGCTAACCCTTCTAAGCTGTGCAAAACATCTAGCTATTCGTGTCCGCCTAGCGGCGTCCACGATCCTCGGCCTTGGAGCTTTGCAATCTTCTGGAATGACCAAGTTGGCGGAAACGGTCTTTTTATATCTCTATGTCCGCTTTCTGCCATTTTGACCGCCTACTACTTCCGGTCTAGCGTGTCGTCATGTTGTAAATTTTAACCCCATGATTACGTCATTGTGTGATCATGTGACCAATTTTGAACGACGACTTCACCACGTCTATCTCAACCTCGCGGTCTATGTAGCTTATCTGCTCCTTTTCCTGCTAACCCCATCACATCACGTGATTGAAACCCCTACTTTCTTGGTAAGCCTCTTTACGCACTCGGTGGGCCCTAGCTAAACTCATCATACTATACCCGAAGCATGGCATATATATATATTCATCATATACTTCCAACATATATATATATATATTGGACTTGGATGTATATATTTTGGACTTGGTTATATATATCACCAACTCCCACCAACCAATCAAAGCTACCAACCACACCAACCACACCACTCCAACCGCTCCCACCAAACTCATCAAAGCTACCGACCTCACCGATCTGGCCGAGCTTATCGATCTCATCAACCTCACTAATCCGGCCACGCTAACCGATCAAACCAATTGAACCATTCGAGCCGATCAAACCGATCAAACTGTCCAAACCCATCAAACTGTCCAAACTCATCAAACTGTCCAAACTCATCAAACTGTCCAAACTGACTTGGCCTGTCGTGCCACCTTTGCCAGTCTTGCCGGCTTTGCCAGTCTTGCCGGCTTTGCCTGCCACCTGGGTCCTGGGTTTTCCCAGCTGGTCAAGCCACCTGTACCCCCTCTGACTGTGCTGTATTAATCATCTTCATCTTGTGAGCACAGCCATCCTACCTGACTGGGCTACTTGATCTAAATTCTGGACTGCATGTGGTACGGCCTCACCGGATCCACGGTTCACATCCGGTTGGGACACGGCGGGATTGGTATGGTTCGGAAGCTTAAGCGGCACCGGTGGCCTTTACGGACGGGGTTAGCGTTGTATGATGACTACCACCAACCGTGGCACGGCTCTGTGACTCTGGATAGTGGGTGATCCTCTTCCAAGTGAATTGCGCCGAAGCTGGATTCATTCCTGGAACTCCGATAGCGGGTCAGCATCTTCCAAATGACCTGTGCCGAAGCTGGATTCCTTCCTCGAACTCCAATAGCGGGTTATCCCTCTTCAAATGGTCTCTATATCTAAGCTGCCTCGATGCGAAAAGCCCTGATAGCACCCCCTTTGAGATTGGAATTGTAGTCTTTGCATATGTTATCTGGTGATATATATATCTTGGATGCTTCTTGACTCCCTGGGGGGAGTGAGCCTAGTCTTCTTGCTAAGTTCTACCTGGCTATGTGAGAGCATGGGGATAGTGGGATTGTGAGTATCTCTACTCGGTTGATCTAGATTGGGAAACTGAGCTGGATCCTGAGCATGATGGGGATCGGGTGTAGCAGCTACTGGCGGCGGGAATTGGAGTGGGCGGGGAGAGTAATATGATATTGTAGTACGGGGGGAGATGTTGATACTCTCTGGCCTTATTGATCTTAGATAGCAGTGGTGGTCTTACAGTATAATCTGGGGCAGTCTGGACGAGAGATCTATGCTGCCCTGGTAGGGTAGGTCGGTGCTACTGGGATTCGAAGAGGATCTCCAACCGTGTCGACAGGAGGCCTCCGTGGGATAATCGAAAGACGATCAGACGGTAAGAGTGGCTTTACGGTGGGTCTAGCAGATGCAGGCGGTGAGGTGGGGGGAAAAAATCAAACGGATTTGATGGAAACTGCGTGCGAGTGGGGACAGATGGGATTAAACTACCGAACGAGATAAGGAGATACAAGCAGCAGAGGAAGTCGGATCAGACGGTTCAACGGCGTCGATCCAGGCGCGCCGGAGCCAGGCGTACTCGCGCACTAGATTGATGTACACCCGGTCGGTGGACAGCTGCGAAAGCCACCGGATAAAGCCCTTGGGATTGCCTTCGGGATCCTCAGGCGCCACGCGGGTGAGCCAGCGGTGACGGATCGTGTCCGCGTGGTCTGCGAAGGGGGTGGCTGCAAAATCCGCAAAGAGCATCATGGCCAGATGGGACAGCACGGCGCCTTTCAGCGGGCAGGTGCTGTATTTGCCCGTCGGATACAGTTGCGGTGGGAGATAGCAGCGGAAACAACCGGTGCCGGGCTGGAGCTGGATCTGGCTGCGCTGGTCCATGAACTAGGTCCGGGCAGGTCGGTTGACCGGGTTGGTGCACTGGAAGAGATCGTGGCCGATGTGGGGGGCATCGCCCTGGGCGCAGGTCCAGCAGAGAGGTTGATTCCAGTGCTGCAGTTGATCTCGGATGAAGTCCCCGTCAGGATAGCCCCGGGTGGGGGTTGGGGTGATGGACATACGCGGTGGGGGGGAGGAACTGGACGCGGTGGGGAGGAGGCTACGGGCGCTGGTGAACGGGGATGGGATCGACGGCGGCGCGGGTCGGGGCCTCGGGGGGAAGAGTGCGGACGGGCGGGCGGTCTGGGTCAGCGGGGTGTAGGCGCGCACCGGGCGGGGGGAGGGGGGCAGGGCAACGCCCGGCGAGGGCGCCGGGGGGGAGTGGGGCCGCTTGCGGGGCGTGACGGTGGTGCTGGCGGGGGTATACCTGACGATAGGGGGCACCGAGGCCCGGGTGGGGGTGGTGGGGGCCCCCGGGGGGGCGGCCCTGGGCAGGGGGGACCGGGACGTCCGGGGGGTCTCGCTCTTGCCGGCCATGGCCGGGAGCACAGGCATCTCGGATTGGATGGGCGATGCCGGGCTGCTCAGCGCCAACACCGGGGAGGGGGAGACGGACAGGGGCGAATGGGGGGGCTTTGCCGCCACAGACTCGCAGCGATTACACCGTGCCTCGGTAGGGTCCTCATCCTGGCAGGCAACGCGGGTATATCCGTCCACGGGGCCGTCCAGGTAGTGATCCAAGGCCTGTCGGCGACACGGGGCCGTCATGTACGTGTACACGGCCTCGAGATCATGATCCTCGGTGCCGCGAAGGAGGTGCCCGGCGGGGGCGTGACGGAAGGGGTGGATCAGGATCGCCTCGCTGGGAGCCAAGTCTCGACCGGCGCGGCCACTTTCCTGCGAATAGTCGACCATGGTCCGGGGCTGCTCGACGTGGATTACCAGGCGGATGTCGGGGATATCCAGACCCAGGCCAAGTGCATTGGTGCTGACCAGCTTGCCGTGAGGGTCGGCCTGGAAGGCAGTCAGGATCTGATCCTTCTTCTCCTGGTGGGCATAGTACACCGGACATTCGAGGATGCGCGCCAGAGACTCGGCGGCGGGGATGCTGCAGCAGTACAGGATCGTCTTGCCGACGGTGACTTGGGCCATGGCATCACGGATGAGCTGCAGGACGGTAGGATCCTCGGCGATCCCAACGTGACTCTGGGACTGCGCCGGAATCTCAGGACGAAAAACCCGGTAGGTCACATTCGGTCGCGTAGTCCGTTGCCGGATCACCAGAGGTTGCTTCCCCGGGCGATAGATGCGAGTGCAGAAACGGTCCATCTTCGCAGGGGGCAGGGTGGCCGTCAGATACAGCATCGGCGCGTCCACCTCGGCCAGCTCCCCTAGCCGAGGAAGGAGAGGGCGGAAGTTGTCACGCGGATTCAGGATCACATGGCACTCGTCGATCACGATCCGATCGAGTCGGCGGAATGACTTGAGGCGGTGCAGGTGGCCGCGGAACCGGTCTGTCATCGCAGCCTCGCACGTCACAAGGAGAATGCTGGCGTCGGAGTTGGGTTTCTGACTGTCCCAGATCGCGCAGGAGAGGTCAAGACTGGCACATCGGTGGGCAAGATCGGCCCGGAGGGCCAGGAGGGGCACGACGACCACGGTGACCCCGCCGGAGCCAACAAAGGCCGGGAGCATGAAGAGCAGGCTTTTGCTGCTCCCGGTGGGCATGACGGCGACGATGGAACTGTGGCCACTTTGGATCGCGTCGAGGACGGTACCCTGGATCCCACGGAAGGCAATCGGTTTCCGCATCAGATGCTCGGCCTCGGTGGCTATGGACGTGAATTGGATCTTCCTCAACCGAGCGGCCTGGCGCTCCGAGGCCTGGGCCTCCTATGGTGCGGTGGGATCCTTTGACCCAGCGGATTGGACCGCGCTGGTGAAGCCGAGGAACCGATGCCAATCCGTGCTCGATCGCCGGAACAGTTGGCGACGATGGGCCGTGGTGCCGGGCTGCTCGTCTATGGAACGTCCGTAGGTGGTGCCGGCGATGTGGGAGGAATGCGCGGCCTGGAGGTCGAGGATGTGCGACATCCAGGCGTCCGGATCCAGATTCATATTCGGCTTCGCCATGTCATCCGGATCATGCTCCTCCTGGCTTTTGTCGTTGGGGAAATGACTCGAGGCCTGGAGGTACCGACGGCTGATACCAATCGTAACATCTCGATAGTCATGGATATTGAGCACCTGCCCGTTGAGATATTTACCGGTTGCGTCTTGGAGGTGTTTGCGAACACGCCTGTCGTCCCAACTACCGCCGTTGGGGTCCGTAGGCCAAAGATAATCCATTCGTTCACTGCGAGCTGTTAGCTACAGTAGATGTAGGATATAATGTAAGCGTAATCGGTGGAGATTGAGGGATCAGAATAAGCCAGTGTAGATGGCTGATCGAGATCTCCTCGGTCCAGGAGCGTGGGATGTTCACTTAGTAGGATTGTTGCAGGATTGGGGGAAAGGGAAGGTAGGGAGATGGGGCAAAACTGACCGTTTCGGAGGGATCTGGGTTCGTGCATCTCGACTTGTCTGCAGGAGATCCGCGAATGGGAGCACCAGCCAAAGATACCAGACCACCAGCTCGCCAACCTCCCGGGGGAGATATCGATGGATGAGCTTCACATCGTTGGAGAATTGATATCCTTTGTGGTAGCGGCTGACGAGGGCAACCAGACTGTCCTCGATGAAAAGGTTGCGAACACCCCCCGCCTGAGTATTCCGATGTCGGAGACTCAGCAGCTCGGTGGCTCGGGCAGGTTGGCCCGCATACAGGTGGATCAGGATCGCCAGCTGTTCACGGAACTCGACGACCCGGTCAAGGTATTGGTCTGTGGCGATGGGCGAGAGCTCTTTGCGCCTGACGGTGAAGAAGCGTTGCCGGTGCGTGGGAAGATCAGTCACCTGGTTAAAGAGCCACACACGGCCGTCGACCGGCCAGACAGTTGTGTCGTGCGTGAGGAAACTGTATTGCACCGCGGTGTTCGAGGGGTCGTCGTAGAGAGTGTCCCATGGGATGGCAGGGATGGTCGAACGGCCCCGAGGGTCCTGGAGGAGCAGATGGTGGACCAGCCGATAGCGGACATCGGCGGAGATCTGATGCACACAGGTGGTGAACTCCGACATGGTGAAGTTCAGCTGCTTGTACAGCAGTCGGTCGGTCCCGGTCCAGGAGATATGGCCGGGTTTGGTGCTCTGGGTGAAGGCGCTGCGGCCGTAGGTCCGGAGGTCGATCATCCATTGCATCGGGCTGGATGTGCCACGGATCAGATAGCGCTGCACCAGGTGCTGGATCTGGCGGATTGGGGTCAGCTCGGGTTCTCGGTCCGCCTGCCGGATGATGTCCTCGAGGCTGGCCGCGGGCTCATCTTCCCTGGGCGTAGCGGCCGGGACGTGAAGCTGCAAGGCCTTCTGAACGATCATGAACCGTGCGATTTTGATCACAGAAGACAGGATGGGAGGGTATGAGTCTATTGTCAACCACCCGGAGGCACCGAGGCCGAGGACCGCGAGCGCGTCCACCAAGGTACATTCATATTCATCCGCAGCGGCGTTCTGGAGCAGTAGCGACACGCAGAAATCCAGGCAGGCCTGGGGTAGTGGAGGTAGTAACGGATGCGCTGGCAGAGGCTTCCCAGGCGGGGTTGGGGCCGGGCTAGGGGACTGCGTGGGGGGAACACTGGGGGCCTGCGTGGCGGCTTCGTAGAGTTGGTCCCACGCGCGTCGCTGGGTCGGCGTGAAGTGGAACCTGGGGCCTGAGGAGTGGCCGTGGGGGCCGTTGCGGAGGAAGAAGAGCAGGATATTCTCCCAGGGCTCACAGTGTCGGAGTAGGGACTCGAACTGAAGGTATGCCTCTAACGGCTTGGCGGGCTGTTTCTCCCGTTCCGTGCGAGTGATCTCGAGACGGATCATCCGTCCGCTGGCGGCAGTTGCTTGCTGGCTCGCTCGGGCAGCGGCATGCAGGGCAGAACACAAGGCGTTGGCGATGTGGGCCTGGGGCCGGGGGTCATCGGCGTCTGGGCGTTGGATCGACGTACGGAGGTCCGAGAGGGATTGCCCAGCTAGATATGCCGACCAACCGGTGCGACGGAGCCAGGGATTCGCATCGTCGTACTGGAGGCGCTGAACCTCTGGTGCAGGCACCGATCGCGCTGTGAGCGAGGCTCGAAGCTGCGTCACCAATGCTGTGAGGGGATCGGCAGGACTGGCAGGATCGGCAGGATCGGCCTCATCCCAGGCGCCGAGACGCTCCAGGAGTATAAAGTGCGAGTCTCGGGAGCTGGCGAAGATCCGGCAATAACGAACAGGCTCGGTAAAGGGCAAGTGACGGGGCCCTTGAGCACTTGGGGGCGGAGGACCATCGTCGGGCCGGACAGCGTGGTCTCGGAGGAGATCCCGGTGCTGTTGATGCCGGTGTTTCCGCATCGTGGACTCGGTGGCGGTGATGTGTGCACAGCGTGTTGGGTCGATGGTGCAGAGGATGCCTACTGTGTCCGGGATGACCGCGAGGCAAGCCGGGTCGAGGGCGGCAGGCACCACAAAGTCCTGACATTCGTGGATCTTTGGCCATCCGAGGACGGCCTGTTGGATGGCACTGGCCTTGGGACCTGCCATGAGATGCTGCGGGTTCATGAGGTGGGTACGAATGGTATTCGGACGAACGCCAATCTCGCAGCGCACACAGACAATGACCGGTAGGTTGGGCATGCGGGTGAAGATTTGGTGTTCCATAATGGATGTTTCTCGTAGATAGGAGGGGGATAGGGATTGCAAAATAGACTCGGGAGGAGTGAGCCTTTTAACTCCCCAACATGGACCGAGGATGGTGGAATTCCGATGTGTGTCGAGACAGATGTGAGCTGTAGTAAGCTGAAGATACTGGGCTCCACTGCCCGTGTTGGATGCCAATCGCGGGTCCCTCGGCGGCAGGGGAATGCTTATACTGTGTTCCAGCCGGAGTGGGCGCAGACGAGATAGGCAGGATCAACGGAGAGGGTAAGGTGATCCAGACTGGAGTATCAGCTATGGCGGGGATTGGCGGATCGTGGCGCTTTGAGACAGGCCTTGACGGCGGTTGGATCAGACTCGCGACTAACATCGATCTTCTAGGGGGAATTCGGTCCATCCCGGGTAGAGGGTACAGCAGGGTAGGATAGGAGACTGATACGGGTTCTAATCGTGAGGCTGCAGTCGAGGTCATATTGACGTCCCACCTGTCATCGGGTGCATCTCTGCGGTCCATGCTGGTCCCCCGGGGTCTGGCTTCTGTCGTCCAGATATCACGCATGTTGCTGATCCTCCTGGTAATGTGCTGGCCAGAGGAAGTGCGTCGGCAATAACAGGACGATGGATTGGGGTGGCATTGCTGGCAAAGCCAGTCAAACTGGTATCGGTATTGGTGGTATCAGTACCCGTTGCGTGGGTAAGGAGGTCAGCTGAGCCACCTGAGCCAACCAAACCAACCGAACCAACCTGACCAACCGAACCAGCCTGACCAACCTGATCCATCAACCGCACCAAGCAAAGGCAGCCAGCCGATCACTATATTGGACCTTATCCCCACCTGGCTCGGGGACGTCAAAATCGATCGTTCACATCGACTGTCGCGTGTTCTCGGTCGCATTCACGCGGTCAGTGGCGTCGTCTGTGTTGCTCTTGGCACCCCCTTTTCGACCGGAGTCCGTGTCAACAACAGGTCGCGATGGAGGAACGCGCTGGGAATTTAGGCTGGTGCTGGCAAGGGACCCGCTCAACACCACCGCAGGTCTGGACGTGCGTGTGACCTCGATCGGGAGAGGGAGACCGACTGACTGCGATGTAGGGAGCCCCAGGCGATCTGTCACTGTCATCCCGCCCAGCAGTGGCCTTGCGAGCACGCCCAGTTGGTATGTGAGGATCGACGGGACGCGACACGGTCTAACCGAGCGCCTAGGCGATCCCAGCATGCATCCGAGAGTGTCCGTACTGCAGTTTTGTCTCGAGGGCCGCCGTGGGTGTGGGGGGGATTGTGCGCAAGCACATCAGGAGGGTACATCTGGTATGTTTCCCGCAAGACGGTTTCTCAGTGGGGATACTGACGACCCTCGTAGAATGCTGGTAATCCCAACTACCCTGGCCTGGAGATTCTACAGGGGCACAATGCCAAATAGTAAGTGCCTTTGACATACGACGAGAGATCCGTGCTGAGGTATCGCAGCGTCCACAAGACTCGGACTACATTCCAGGGAGAGTTGGATACAGATGCGGGATCAGAGGGAGAAGCAGTCCCACCTCGAGCGTCCCGGGGGGATTCACGGAGCAGGAGCACACTGGAAAGACCCGTCCGCGACGCCAGGAATCGAGTGAGCAAGCCAGCGCGCCGCAAAACCCCCATGCCCCGTGCGCGAAGTCGGCCGATCGAGTCTTCCGACCATTCTCGGGAGGGGACGGAGGAACCAGACGCGTCGAGGATCTCCCAGCCTCAGGCCTCGAAGGAGACGGGGACTCGGCCTCGATCGACCGGCGAAGCGGACACGATGATCGACCAGGAGGAACCGGATGGATTGGATAATACGGCCGAGGCAGATCCTGGGGTGGACACCCAACGCAGTCGGTGTGAGTCCATCCCCTCCGAGATGGGGGACTCGTTGAACCTGTCCCAGCAATCCCAGATCTCCGTGGAGGTGCCACAGGTGGGTCGAGCGACGAAGCGAGGTCAGACCGATGGGGAGGGGAGCCAGGATGCGTCCGATGGAGCAAGGCTGGTCGAGAAGGGCCAGACGGCTAAGGAGGTTTCATCCATGACCTTGAGGCGCCGAGCGCAGTGAATTCGATGCCACGGTGGTCTGGCGTGCATATCTTGGCGACACCAGTGTGTAAGACTTAGTGAGAAATCAAGTTGATTCCTGGATCCGGTTCAAAGGAGATCTCATCATGGCTAGGTAGACAAGATGGACGTGGACGGAGATCTGGCAGGGCAGCCAGCATGGTGTGTAGGATTCTTTGTAGGGCAGGTGAGTGTGGTCCTAAAGTCAAAGGCAGTCTAGGCTGATCGGTTGATAGGAATCAGCCAACCCGGGAGGGATGGAAGACGATGTTTCGAAAACGCCAAGGACTCTGGTCGCATGACAGGGTCTGCAGAAAGAACTTGGCGTTTCGGATGTGGTTAAAGACCTCGTGGTTTGAAAGGGGACTCGGTGGTCTTCGAGTTATTTCGAGGATCATATCTGGGAGTGTGGAAGACCCAACAAAGGGTGTTTATTCGGGAACGGACGATCAAAGGAAGGCAGGAATAGCAACATGGTCTGTCAACCATATATGCTCCACGCTACGATGGTAGCTACGGGCTATATAAACCGGCATGGATCCCGACTGTAGGATCAGTATCCCTCGCATCTTTGACAATCATCACAGAGTTTCAGTAACCTCGATCGATCTCACACTTACCAAGTTACCCAGAGACTACCACCATGACAGACGCTGGACCGGTAATTCCCTGTGGAGCCCCAAAGGCGCTGCTGTGGCAGTCGTTGGTAGCGGCACCAACTGTGGGAGCCAAGGGAGTAAAGGGAGTAAAGGCAGCAAAGGCAGTAACTGTAGGAACAGCGGTATCGCAACGACCCCCGGTCTGGACAGAGTGAGTTGATTAGGTTCTACGGTACGTGGAGGATACTAACATCGTGTAGGATAAAACGAGTTGTGTGCCATTGTTCTATGTGGATGGAGCACTAGATCTACTGGCCGACGCAGGACGCGATAGTAGTAAGTGAGAATACCTCGGTGTGGATGAACCCGGCTGACTTGCCACAGCGAATCCTCACATGTATGAAGATATGCCCGTATTGCGATTTCCAACCGGCTGCTGGGACCAAAGGCCAGAACTGTGCCGGATCGATTCGGAAGCATATCAAGAACATGCATATTCGGGTATGCTATGGTGGATCGGAGTCTTGGTTGACATGCTAACGGGACCCTTTAGAAAGAGGCAGTGAAATACCGAAACCTATATGTCCGGAATGAGAAGGGACCAACGAAGTGAGTATGCCATCTCCGTCCCGAGCAGTGGGTGATAACTAGATACTGATCTCATGACAGTGAATCTGTGGGGACTGTGGAGGGCGATGGGATGTCCTCGGCGTCGAGCCTGTACTCCGACGATGACGGAACCCCTGCGTTGGGGAATAAACGGCCTCGGGATGAGCTGGAGGCAGATGGTAGTCGTCGGAGGGTGAAGCGACGAACAATCCCAAGAGACCAATGGCTGCCCAAGACTGATGCCGTATTGACAATGTTTGCCCGGGAGAATGAGGGTGACATCCGCGGGTGGAGAGTGGGCGATCGTTGGAGCTCTAAGCTGGAGGACATATTCCGGGGATGGCAGCAGGATCTCATGGCGAGGAGTGCCGAGGTGGCTTTGAGTACTGCCAAGGTGGCCAAGAATACTGGTCGGGGTGCTGCTAAAGTGCCTGTGAAGACTGGTAGGGGTGCTATGGTTTCTGATGCTGAAGTTAATGAGGCTGCTGCTGCTCTTGCGGAGGCCGAGGTTGCTGAAGAGGCTGAGGCTGCTGCTGCTCTTGCGGAGGCCGAGGCTGCTGAAGAGGCTGAGGCTGCTGCCGCTCTCCCAGCTTAGACAGCTCTGGCTCAGGCTCAGGCTGCTCTTGGGGCTCTTGAGGATGCTGAGGCTGATGCCGCTGCTCAGGCTTTGCTGGCTGATGAAGCAGCTACTGCTGCTGCGAATACTCCTCAAGCTAACGCTACTGCTCTCGAGGCTCTTAACGCTGCACGTGCTGAGGTAAAGGCTACTGCTGCCGCTAACTTGGCTCGTGCTGCCCTTGCAGCCAGGCGCCCAGCTACACAAGCAGGGATACAGATTGCCATGAACCCTGCCTTTACTAAGGCTCCAGCCACACCACCAAGGACACAGAACGTTAAGACTGGTCTTCTGACCCCCAAGATTGGTAAGCAGGTACGCCCTGCAGTAGAGGGGGAGGGAGCCTAGTGGTCCTTAATGAGATTAGGTATCAACCTTGGAAGTGAGCAGTGTGGATAGACAGTCTGGGTGGTATTGCTTTGGTTTTAGTGATTTATTCGGTCAAGGTGGGAGATTGTTTATTATAGAGGAGGATATTGATTCGATGTTGGTGTTTGATTTGTGCTTGCGTTCTGCTGATCCTGCTGGAAGTGCTGATTCTACTAGCTTTGCTGATCCTGGCTATATGGATCGTTGGTTATAGATATATGATTTTGATATGATGTTTACTGTTCTGTGTTTTATGTAAATGAGATGATATTGCCAGTATTGCTACCTGAGAACATTCCAGAACAAAACTCTTGCTCCATCCAGGCTGATGTCTCATCGTTAAAAGCATCGGAGCTGGGGCAAGGGGTCATAGGAGAGGTTGGCACCAAGATATTAGGCGCTGGGGAGGGATCAGGGGGATGGGACTGGAGGGTAAGTCGTTCGGCTTCCAAGAGATCGTCAAAGGGGAGCTCTGAAGACATTTCCCACGAAGATACTGGAGGCACTTGGTCCACAGGGGGACTGTGAGGTTCCGGCGGGATTGGAAGGATCGAGGGGATGTCCGATGTCTCTACGTCCGAGGATTGGTCATCCTTGTTGGTCAAAAGATTACTGCCGAGTTAGCTGAAAGATCCGAAGAAGGAGGAGAGAGCGTACCTGGTCAACAGATCAGAGGCCAAGCGGGGAGGATCACCAAAATCGAGTTTACGTCGAACATCCTGGCCAACCTGACGCGGGCTGGGACTCCAATCCAACGGAGACTCCGGCTCGGGGGAATCCAGAATGAGTGGCTCGTCAAAGTTCTGCCCAGGAGCCTTGCCCTCGGGTACCTCCGAGCGGTCTGGGGTGGATGACCTGGTCTCACAGTCTCGCTGTTCCATCATGGCGATGATATCTTGGTCTGCGGGCTGGGACGGAGGGCGAGAGGTTTCATCCTCGGGGTCAGTGAGTGGAGGGAGGTCCAATTCCGCAACCATGGCGGCCTCGGCGCGACGGCAATGCTCCTCGGATTCGCGTAACTTGGCCGAGTCCAGTGGCACGTAGACCGGAGGGGAGCACGGAGCAGGACGCGGTTGAAGGAAGCCCGCAAGCAACGGCTGGCTGGATGGCACCCGGATGCGAGGATCAGGCTGGCCGAGACGTCTGCGCTCCGCACGGAGCTGGGCCTCCTCGGCGGCCTTGCGCTTTTTGTTGCGAAGGTCGGTCTGCTCCTTCTCGCGGAGGGCCTGGGCCTTCTGTTGGGCCGCCTCTTTACGGTCAAGGCGCCTGATGGTTTTGGGGCTGAGCCTGGGCTGCCGTTGGCCTCGGCGATTCCAGCGCTTTTTGACATCGCGCGATTTCTCCATGGTGATGCGAGGGCGTGGGGGGGGGTGTAGGTGGCTTCGATATGGGCATCGGAAGGAAGTCAGTGATCGTGACACGGGTTCTGGGGGAGAGAGGGGACATCTTGACGGCAAGGATGATGGTGGAGGAGGATGAGAAGGCAAAGTGGACGCGGTGGGAGTTGGGGGTATATGTAGTCTTGGACTTTGCGACACTGGCGATCTCGCTTATGCGGAGTGTGATAGCTCGGATTTGTGTGCATGAAGGCGGAATTCGGACTGAGAGGGGACAGGATGGCGATTGAAGGATCTCAGGGGGTCTCTGCAGGATCTGGCTGGTGGAAAGGGTGGCATCCTGGTGCTGATGGTCATGGCGGAGGATATGCTGGCGAGATCGTCCGGATCGGTATGGCCAGCAGATCTCGGCCATGGCGGGAAAGACTCATCTGCGAGATCACCCTCGAGTGCAGTCCACAACTCAACGGCGTTATCCATGCCCGTGGATCATGCTCACTGGGAGATCTGTACTCTGTGGTCCGATCCAGAGCGGAGTGCGTTGAGTCAGTTGCTTGGGACCTCTTCTGGGTGATCCAGATCAGTTGACCTGTCAGCTTGTCCCCAGGATTGACTCTCTGCTGGAAACAGGTTAGAGGAGTGCAATGACTATATGGAAAGAGGAGGATGCTCACTGATGGTGGTATTTCGCCATGTCCAGTGGGATTGGCAGTAGGCATGAGCTTGGTAGATCTGGTCTGTCAGTCAGGTCGTGACCGAATTGCATGCTTTGACTGTGGCCATGTGGACGGTGTGTGGATAAGCCAGGGAGGTCAGGATGCAAGCCTGGAGCGAGCAGAGCTTCGGTGATGCTCAAGTCCTGTCCGGGATCTCCCTGATGCCTCGGTGGTGGAAGATCGGAGAGATGAGACTATAGACGGTTAGATGGTGATGATCTTGCAAAGCGATTTCACGATGGGGAGTATATGATGATTGGGTGGTAGGGTTGGATTGGGATGTATGATCCTCATGCTGGTGGATATATATGTGAACATGAAGGTGTGGTTTTCGGTACGAAAGGGACGGATGGTAAATTACTCGATGACCTCGGTATGGCGGTACCTGGGTATGTAATACATACCTGGTGGATACTGGTCGGTAATCCAGGTACCGGGTAGCTGTACTGTAAGCCAGTCTTGGAAAACCACGGCAAAAGGAACGCAGCCCATGCTGCAGATCTGATTTTGGTCCGGATCCTGCGTGCCTCATTACTGGCTTCGAATTCGGGATTCTTCGAAAACGCCAGCGTCAGAAGCTAACCGTTTCTTCTTGGTGACATGGTGGAAACGCCCCACCTGTCAGGTCCCCCAGCTGAACAGGGATTCCCTCGTTGGCACTCAGGGGCAACCTGGGTGCCAGAAGGATTGAGGTGATGGAGAAGGCAACCTTGGAAGCAGGAAGATTACCTGGCGCAGGTATTGATAGGGAATGCGGACAGGAATACAATCAATGGGTTCCCGAAGAAGCAAGACCTACGCTCCTGAAATTGTGGCACGATACAAGAAGACCACGAAGAAGCGTTTTCAATGAGATCCTGTGTATTCATTGAAGTCCTGAGTCCCTGTCTGCAGAAGACGAATCATTGGGGTATGCCCCAGATGAGATATTCACCGTACCCACGCCATTGCATGGCGAAAGGCCGGATGAACTTGGGAGTCCCCCAAGGAAAGCGCACCTGCGCGAAGCGTCAGTGAATCAGTCTGGAAACAATGTCGATCAGGAAGACTCATAGTCGCTTTTCTGTTGTCGCGGCAAAAGGAACGCAGCCCGTAGCTGCAGATCTGATCTTGGTCCGGATCCCGCGTGCCTCGCTGCTGCCTTCAAATTCGGGATCCGTCGAAAACGCCAGTGTCCGGAGCCCACTGTTTGTGGGGGAGGGACCCCCCGTCGGGTCCCTCAGCCGAACAGGGATTCCCTTGTTGGCACTCTGGTTGCCCCTGAGTGCCAGAAGGATTGGGGTGATGAAGAAGGGAAGAAGGAAGAATGCCTAGGGCAGGTATTTATAGGGAAGGCAGACAGGATTGGGATGATGAAAGTGAACAATTCATCTTACTAAGACTGCCCTAAAAAGGAAAGACTATCTGAGAGTCAAGGACCCTGTTAAATCACCTTCACTTCATGAAGTCTCACTCCCAAAACCTCACTTCACAATTGTGCTGATATAACATTGGTCAGTGACTGGAGGATCCCCGTTGCGATGCGGGAACAGGGACGTAGAGGACTCGAAGCTCGGTTCGGATGGGGAGCGCGGAGTCTTCACGATGGAGATGGGGATTGTGAAGTTCTGGTTAGCTATTCTGACCGAGATCTGGCCTCTGCGGTGGATACTGGGATCTCCAAGTCTGCAGAGCAATGCCGAGATCGCTGGTAATGCCGAGTCTCCCTGTGCGCAGAGCGATCCTCGGTCTCCTTCTTCGCGAAGCAGTCCCTATGTCCGCAGCGCAGTGTGGAATCTCCATATGTGCAGAGTGATCCTCGGTCTCCTTCTTCGCGAAGCAGTCCCTATGTCTGCAGCGCAGTGTGGAATCTCCATGTGTGCAGAGTGACCCTCAGTCTCCTTCTTCGCGAAGTGTCTCCTTCTTCACGAAGCGTCTCCTTCTTCACGAAGCGTCTCCTTCTTCACAAAGCAGTCCCCATGTCCGCAGCGCAGTGTGGAATCTTTATGTATACAGAGCAATCCTCGGTCTCTTTCTTTGCGAAGTAGTCCCTATGTCCGCAGTGCAGTCCGGAATCTTCCTGATGGTAAGCGGACTCTCCACACGAGCCGTTATGCTAGGTGTGATGATCCTGGATCGTTGGTGTAGTGACCGTGGCCAGTGTCGGTGTGAGGGGGACGCTCGAGGTATTTCGGTGCAGGAGAGGGGGTTATTCACAGCAGACACGGTGAAGGGAGTCGTCATAGTCGGGGAGGTGCTGATGTGAGGATCCTGGATGTGTGAGCTGGGGCTTCTTGGTTGAGCAGAGTGAGGATGGGATTAATCTCGGTGAGTCGAACCTACCATAAAGATGATGATAACGCTGTGTGCCTTTGCGGGAGAAGGAAAATGGAACATGCTCGACGGAGTGGATGGATGGATCTGATTCGGAGGGAGGATTGGGATGTGTGATCGCAGTTAGTCGGGTTGTAGGCTTGGGGATTCTCACTTTATCTCGCTTACTCGCCTCGGTTTCTTCGTCGTGCTCTGCTTTCCAACTTCTACATCTTCTTCAACACTCAACGTCACCAAACATCGAGGCTCACAGGACTACTAACTCTCTATACTTCACCAACCTACGATCTGGTATTAAGCGTCCTTTGGAGCACCAACTCAAGGTATATGATGTGTTGACGCCACTGCGGCAAATGTCAGGGACAAGAAGTACCAGCTGAGGTATAAAGCTAGGTGTCTCTATCTAGATCTCCAACTCCAGACCCTGGGACCGCAGTCACCCTTACGGGCTTATCTCCACGTTGGTGTGTTACATGCCTCTTTCACCTGTTCGATGCGTGGTTGATGGATGGTGGGGAGAACGGATTTAGGAGCCCACTCCGCATCTATTGTGAGCGCATTGACAATCAACGTTCGGTGGGTGAGACCGGCATCGAAGAGGGATGGCCCTGCTACAAGGTATGTATCCACTCTCAGTATGGACTGGACGGTGGCTGACAAGTGTGGTGGATAGCTACCTACCTGTCGAGGATCTTTTGGAGGCCGAACGCCGTGCTCTCGACTCCTATCTGTAGGATCCCCCTGGAGAGCCTAATATGTGGATTCCGACCTCGCCCATGACCCCCCGCACGATGTCCAGTGCGGATTTTGACGGTGAGACCTCTGCCTGGATGGAGCAGGAGCTGTATAGGGGACGATCCGTCGGTAGTGGCTTAAACAATCTACTCTTGTGTCCATGAATCTTTTGCTACACTGTAGGAACATTCTTTGATTCGTAGCAATTAACGACTCTAGATCCCAGCCAGACTGTCAGACCCACATCCAGTTCCATCATCACATTGTCGTCTCCAGCATGCCCCAATGATCCAATCGCACCTACTTCATCCGATCCTGGGATTGATCTGCCACGCTCCCTCGGGTGGCCATTCTACCACTGCTGTAAGATATCCACGTACCCTCCCATCGACCTCTATTTGATCGTAGACATCCAGGATCTTTCGCTGGTAGGTCTTAATGGCACGGTACCAATCATCCACCCCACTCTCATTGTCGACCAACCCCCGACGTTCCTTGGCTGCTGCCGCGAGCACCACGTCATCCGCATCGCATCCCACAGCGATTGTCTGGACACACACTGGATGCCGGGCTATGAAGAGTTCGTAGGCTAGCCGTGTGATATCCTAATGCCGTGTCAATCTCTCTCTGTTGCCTAATTGGGGACTACTTACTGTTATCTCTGGCCTGAGCCCATGCTCTTGCGCGTGGCGCTTCTCCAGATCCTTGAAACTCTGCACCAGCTCATCCATCACAACTGCCAGACGCTGTTGTTCGTCGAGTCTCACGGCATGGATTGGAGCCAACCAGACGGTGTGTGGAAGCCTCGAAGGATCGTTGACCATCTCAAACAGCCCACTGGCCCAGTAGAGCCAGGCGCGTAGCTCCATCTGGTGTCTCTGCAGCATTGGAGCCACCACCATGCGCGCCGTATTGTACATCCTCACCATGTGTGCTCTCGCAAGCTCATCCTTGTAGCCGACGGCGATTTCGCATCGAGAAATCTATTGTTGATGATCAGCCTCTAATGTCCCAGTTAGCTTCTTCGGAGTATAGGACACATATCTGATTGTCACTTATGATTTGTATCGCAGGTTGTATTGACTGAGATCTTGGAGGAAAGGAAGAAGTAGGGTGAAAGTAGGAAGTTGAATCGGAGTTGGAAGACAGAGAATTGGGGAGAAAGTAAAGTGGATTTGGAATCGAATCTACACTGACCGCGAGGTAGAATGGCCGACTTGGGATCCGATCCTGGATCCTCAGATTATGCTCACTTCCAGTCTCGATCTTAGTATCAGACTGATGGTATCCGAAGTCCCTATTATCCCCATTATTATCCTTCTTCCTCCTCTTCCTCGATATATATAGGATGATATCCCAACTGTATGAGCTAGACCCCCAGTGCGTAATCTGCAAGATAAGATAGTGTGTAGCCTCCAAGACAACACTGACAGCACCAAGGCCATCCAGATTAATATGGTGTGTAGTCCGCAAGATAATATGGTGCGTAGTCTCCAAGATAAGATGGTGCGTAGCCTCCAAGATAACACTGATAGTACCGAGGCCATCCAGATTAATACAGTACGTAGTCTGCAAGACAATACTGACAGTCATAAGATTAAGCAGATTAAGATTCCAATAATCTTCCAGATATGAGTTAGTCTCTTGCTTCTCTCTCTATCTATATCTGTATCTCTATCTTCTTCAAGCAGATCAAGATTCTAATATTTTTCCAGACGTAAGTTAGTTGCTTACTCCTCTCTTAGTCTATACCTACATCTCTATCTTCTTCATCTTCATCTCCATTATCACTATCTGCACCGTCACTGTTGAATCAGCTGCATCCTGCGCCTTCGGGATCACCATCCTTACCGTCACTATTGAATCCGCTGCGTCCTGCACCTTTAGGATCACTATCCTCACCTTCAGGATCACTATCCTCGCCGTTACTGTTGAATCCGCTGCGTCCTGTGCCTTCGGGATTACCCTCACCGTTGAATCCGCTGCATCCTGCGCCCTCAGGATTACTATCCTTACTATCACCGTTGAATCCGCTGTATCCTGTGCCTTCGGGATCACCCTCACTGTTGAATCCGCTGCGTTCTGTGCCTTCGGGATCACTATCCTCACCGTCACCGTTGAATCTACTGTATCCTGTGCCTTCCGTATTGCTATTCATACTATCAAATCAACTGCGTCCTGAATCGATGACTGACATATTGATGATAGATGTCCTACCCTCTCCTCTGGTGCCTTAGATGCCTCTTATACTCGTTGGAAATCTGGTATAGTAGCGGCTAAGAGCATGGCTTTGTTGAACCGTTCCGGGTCTCCTGCGTATGATTGCGCAGACATGCATTCTGTGAGGCTTGCCAAGCTGAAGAGTGTGTCTGCTCCTTGGTATGTGTTGTTCTTTATGGTTGGTCTATATGACTGATATGATATATCTGCAGCTTTCTTTGGCCCTGGACCGCTACCGATTCGAACTGGTGGCCATACTTAAATGGGTCCAGTCTGTTTTCCGCCAACTTTTGGTGCCTGGACAGGGGGATAGCCTCCAGCTCTAAGATCCAACGCACACCCTGCCCACTCATGTTTTTATTCTGGACGCCTCTACTCGTGGCCGAATTGCGCGTAATATCTACAACCTTGTGTGGAGCTTCGATGTTTTTATCTGCGACCATATGGAGGCCGAGTAGATTGGTGATCGTGTAGAGGTATGTTGGTATGGTGATGAAACTGGTTATGACTGACTGATAGTCACAGCCATGGGACTGGGTGACCCCCCGTAGGGTCCTTGACCCAACCGGAATATACCCGTTGACGGTAGAGCTTCACATTGATCTGGAGCTATATTAATTGGCTGCTGTCGCCCGTCGACGGTCTGGACTCGACCCCCGAAACCATCAGGGTGTCTGTAGGTGGTACCATACTATCGATTGGTTCCGGTGCGAGATCGATGCCATCCTCACACATGAATATGTGCCTCTGTGGGCCGAGGGGTGGAATACTAGGATTTTGCGTCAAGCGCCAGAGTTTAACTATGACCAGTGATGAAGGGTTACTCGAGCGTTGATGGTAGACTCGAAGAAAAGTTTAGCTTACCAGAATGAAATCTTTGAAAACATTGATCAATAGTAGATAGTATTTGCTTAGTTGTTCCAACTTATGTAAGTTGGAAAGAAAGGGGTTGTGGATAAAGATTAATTCCCAGAAAGTATCAGTCTTTTATAGAGGTAAGCATGTGTGGTCAGATGACTGTGCCTAAGGCAGCAATGACGGTATCGTGGAATCTGTAGTGTTGGCAATGCCGGCAACATGAGTGGTTTTGCCCACAGTAGATAATCTTGCGAGTGGTATTGGCAATGCCGGCAATGCTGGCAATGCTGGCAATG
>CAJVNO010000046.1:0-19436 GCA_911174995.1 Penicillium olsonii
TCTCTAAACCACCCTCTCTAAACCACCCTCTCTAAACCACCCTCTCTAAACCACCCTCTCTAAACCACCCTCTCTAAACCACCCTCTCTAAGCTACCCTCTCTAAACCACCCTCTCTAAACCACCCTCTCTAAACCACCCTCTCTAAACCACCCTCTCTCAACCACCCTCTCTAAACCACCCTCTCTAAGCTACCCTCTCTAAGCTACCCACCTGGCCTAATCCCGTCAATAATTATACGCACTCTCTCACCATCAAGTCATACGATAGACACACACCTGCAGTCACTCCGTCCGGCCAAGAAAATTGATTGCCTGCTTCACCATCTCCATTCGTAATTCGCAGTTAAATAGTTCGGCTAGACCCATGAGAATACACGAAACTGTCCAATCGATCGACAACCTGAGTGCAATGGCTGACCCTGACGCTCAGTCCATGCGCGACTGTATAGTCCTCTCCATCATCGATGTGTTTGGGATCTCTTACTTCTACCTCTTTATGATCCATTTCTTACTCTTCCACTTCCCCTCATCCCCGGCAGAGATTTTAGTCGCGATGTCTGTGCTCGTCTTCTGCGCGGGCGTTATAATCTGGTGCTTGTTGAGTCTCGTCTATCGTGTTCTACATGCTTTCCAGGGCAACGATGCTGTCGAGTTGCAGAAGCTGGAGTTCGCAGGCGCTCTAGTTATGATCTGGACCGCTACCATCCCCTCGGCGGTTTTGCTGTTTCGCACCCAGCCTTCTCTCCAGCTGGGATACCTTTGTGCTTTTACCATCCTGGCGGTCGGGACTCTGGTGGACTTTTTGATCTGGGATTCCAGTCATGACGCCCGGTACAGGTTCCCGTACATTTGCGTTTCATTGGGCTTGCTGTCCCTGATACCAATCATTCACTCCCTGACTGGGACGCCCCAAACTTCTCCGTCACTGGCGATACACTATGGCCGATTCACCATGTGGAACTCCCTTGGCGCCGCCTTTTACCTGCTTCGGCCGTTGGAGAGGACTGGTGCGGTTTCTGGCTGGCGGCCCAGTCTCTACGTCATGCATATCGTCCTGGCATACAGCGCTGTCACTTATTCCAGAGTTATTTTGCATACGGTACTTGAATACGCAGCTTAGACTTCATTTGGATAATTATCGACAAGTTGTACCACACCTCGATATAGGGCAAATTTTTGCATGCTTGGAGGCCAGAATGAACCAACCGCAACCGCCTATTGAGAAGAGGATGTGGTCGATGCTCACTTTTCAAGGGCCTAGTGACTGTATATCTATTTGACACACGTTGATATTGCGCACAACATATTTCAGATGGTTAGATCAATATGACACTTGTTTTGTTTGGCAAATTTCGCATTGGTAATTTAGTCGCTTGTATCGATCGTTTATTGACATCAAATGCATCTTGCTTGACAAAAGACGTGTTGTTTTCGCCAAGCCGGCTGACTGCCTTTGTCAAGGTACAGACTTTATTCCCGTCCGCCTTTGATGCAGGTCAGGTCTGAACTGGCCATGACTACTCATTGAGCCAAATTACCGAAAAATTGCCATTTTGTTGAAATCGTAATTAAACATCAATTTAATTTAAACGTTCAAATCGCGCCATTAAATGCGACCGTTTCGACGCACGCTGGGTTGTGTGCCCACTCACGCGCTACCCGTTGCCCCACAACATCCGGGGGATGAGCCTGGTTGTCACCCGGTTGAACGTTCTTCGTTTTGCCCTTGACTGGCTCTGGCAACCGCCGTGGCCAATAAGTCGGAAGTCGCTCACAAGGATATGGGCGCGTAGATCAAGAACGTTCACTAGTAAGATTCAAATTGAGCCTAGTTCGATTTTCTTCCAGCGTGAAGCTCGACATGTCTTGCGCCAACTGGGTCAAAATGCTTTCTTTGTCTGCCTTGGTTTAACTAGGGGCCAAGTGTACAAACCAACCACGCCTGCCTCTTAAATCGCAAACTGCCCTGAAATAATTGATGCCGTGAGCAGATGTCTGCTCTCCCAGTACGATGCTGGAGAAGTTGCCGTGTGAGATCCTGATGCTGATCGCGGATTGGGTAAGTCCGCCCGCCGTGTTTGATTTGTTTGATAATTTCGCTGACCGCCCGCCAGCTGCCACCGGCCAGCCTGCGCGCCCTCAGCCGAGCTTCGTCTAGATTGTATTCTATCCTGATTCCTCAGATCTACCGCACCATTGCATACCGCGCAGACAGCGAGTGGGCTCTGAACGTGCTGGATGTTGGCTCCTTCTTCCTCCACCTCGGCCACTCTCGTGCCGCGGATTATCTACAACACGCGCGACACCTGCAGATCCAGGCTCCATTCCACCTCGTCCGGTTCAACCGATGTGCGTACTACAACATATTTCGTACGGCGGGACTGCCGGTGTCCCCAAATACGCTGGGAGCCTCGGATGAGGTGACGGCCCATGCGCGATTTCTGGACGACGTGCAGGGTCAACTACAGCTAATCTTCACCCACTTGAAGCCGAATAGCCTGAGCACTTTCGAGTTCGTATGAGCAGGCGTCCGTTTCCAGATTCGTCACTAACTGCAATAGATGGCGTCTGGGGACATGTGTCCCGATGGGAGTCCTCGACCAGGGCGGCTATCTCAGCAGGTACCAACGTCGCCTCACCCATCTCTCACTCGTCACCGACGGCACCTGCCCTCATGAATGGCACCACCTAGAAGGGCTATCCGAACTTTCGTGTCTGACGGCCTTTGAATGGGAAGGAATCCAACACCCGACCGAGGCTGATCTGCTGCGACAGTGCATCCGTCACAATTGGAGCTATCTCAACCACCTGTCCATCGGCTTTGTTCCGTCCGCTTTCGCCGGTGCTTTGTGCTGGGAGAGTCTTGGGCTGCAGCAGCGAGAGCTGAGGGTCGATGATACAGTATTCGAGAAGCCCACAGCCGTTCCGGCCTTGTCCACCCTGTTACTGTCCAAGGTGACACTTCCACCAGACCTCTCATCAGAGGGGATCTCGATGTTCTGCGCCCTGCGAGCGCTTACACTACGGGACTGCCCGAATCAGCTGCTTCTCTTGGAGTTGCTGTCTCAATCACGCAAGCCGCTGCAACTGGAGCATTTTGAAATTTCGTATGATTTCCTGCTGCACGAGCCGGGCAATCGGAGCTTCCCTGCAATCGTGCGATTCCTTTGTTCGTTTCGTGGACTGCAGCATCTTCATATAAGGCTGTCTAATTTTCCAGCGTCAAAGTCCCGCATCGAGGACGCCATCAGACACCACCGCACGACATTGAAAAGCCTTGTCTACCACGAGCGCCAACTCTCTCCGGTCGATGAGGATGGTTTGTTTGAGGATGACAGGGACGTATCGCCCGTGTGGATTGCAGATTTGTCTACCATTGTGGATCTAGGTCGGGTGACTGCTCTGGCCCTATGTGCAAGTCCTTCTGCAGCAGTGAGTCTTCGGCAGCCCGGCCCATATGTGTATGCTAATGAAAAAAGCGGCGGTGCCTACGTCCAACGGCGAAGCGTTCTCAGATCCGACTTTTACACTTGCGGTTTAGCGGTCCCGAGCGAATACATCGAGACATCCAACGAGAGATCATCACCTTCCTGCATGAGAAACGCAGATTGTATCGCCGAGGCTTTCGCTTGCACGGGAGTCCCGTGAATCCGGATACCGGGTGCTCCCATGAGAATAGTGACGATGGTCGCATTCTCAACGCGTACTTTGATCGGTCGCCATTCGAGTATATAGATCTGCAAGAAGCAGTGCTCGAGTCTTCGGTGGCTATTGCGGAGGCTGAGGAAATTGTGTCATTTGCCGAATGGGCTTTCGGCCCCGGCGGACTGCCAGCTCTGCGGGTCCTTGCTTTCGGCGACTTCTCCCACGGTGATCGATACAGTGGGCAGCAGTTTCTGTTGCGTCGTACCTGTCTTGCATGGGACTTTGCCGGCAAGAGTGTCGCCGGCGATACATGCGACGATACGATGCGAGTGCCATTTCGACCGGCGGATATGGCTGATCCTTCCATTTGGGATGGTGTTTCGGTGGAGGGGGCTCGGTTTCTCTCTGCGTGTCCAGGGGGTGGGTTGATGGAGTCACCGTACGAGCTGTAGATCTGTTTCCTCGGCTTTTTTCATTGCTCCTACTGCCTCGCAACGCGACATTTCAAGTTACAAATTGGGTTAGATAACTCTGTCAAATATTGCCATCGTCTGCCTCGTTAAACTTGGTACCAAGAATCATACCTGCGCAGCTCTGGTGCGATCTAGTGCTGCCTACGAGAGGCGCTCAAGCCACGCATAAATTCGTAAGCCTCATAAAGCCATTTTCTAGGCCATTCAGCCGATGATATTGACTCGTTGGCAAGTTGAGCAGTCACGGGCGCTCGCATCTCCTTTTCTTCCATCGCGTATTTCTTTGTACCCTAGTCTCGGGGCACATACGGTTGAGCCGGTCCAGCGAGTTCTTACGCGCCACGCGATTTCATGCCCGCCCTCAGAAAAGCAGCACGATTAGTTGTAACCGATAACGCAGAAAGCTTCTCATTTTGAGGTCATCATTTAGTTGTGTCTACTTATAATGAGAACGTTTCGATGCCGGCCGGTTTACCGTGGTACCTCCGATAGCTGAAGAGAATTACCCGTGACCACCAGTCCATTCAAGAGCTATTCCACCGCAGCATGGCGTATGGTATATAAGAACCTACTTTCTTTAGCATGAAGCCATTCCTCTGCCTTGCCATTGAAAAACAAGAGAGCCTCTACGTCTCTTGAACCAACCCAATGGACGCTCCTGCTTCGTACTCCCATTCGGGACAGGCCAACAAAAGAAAGCGAGAGTCATCAGATCTTGATGAGAAGCCAGTAGGGACACCAGAAAGTTCCAAGCAAGCGACATGGTCCTCGAAACGAACGCCACCCAAGGGGGCAAAGGTTAGACCTCTCCGAGTCCCTGTTTGACCGACTCTGACCATAATACAGACATTTTCGATTGATAGTGCATGTTCGTTCACCTGTGACTTGTTCGAAATTCTGCAAGAAAAGCCCTCTTTAGCGTCCTCTGCTGTCGACCTCTTGGACCTCTATCTCTGTCTGTGGGAGTGCTACATGATCAAGTCTGCCGGAAAAATACGCTTGGAAGAGGAGCGCCGCTTCCTGCAAAGCTCCAACGAATGGTTGATGAAAGAGAACGAAAAGCTTCATCAATGCTGTACCAATCAGGAATTGTTATTGTGGGATCGTCGTCAGGCTTTTGTTTCGGTACACCAGGGAGTTCTCGCAACATTGCAAAATAGTGACAGACGGTTTCACCAGACAAGTGAGCTTCCGTGAGCTAAGTGGAGTCTAACCGAACTTGTGGCTTTACCGTTGAACTGGATGGGCAGACAATGAACGGGTCGGAGGGGTTGGTTGAACCGGATGGGTCTTGAGTGGGGCATTTCTCAGGCACACGGTCGGTCAATGAATGGGCAGTTCCACTTTGAACGAACATCACAAATCGATCAATTTATAGACCGGTCGAGTACACACAAGTGTATTTGGTCGAAAATGCCAACTTCCAAATTCCTATTCTTTTCATGCTTTACTTTCTCTTGTCTCGTGCATGTGAACGAACTAGCTGCTAGAAAGTAACCAAGTGACGGCGCCGGCGAAATGCCTGTCAGGCATTCTGGCGTATACATATAACTTGCAACCCACGAGTGCTTTCTTCACAAACCAGCTCTATCCTCAAATCGGCACATGTGGTGCCCAAAGAATGGGACACCTTGATCAAATGGGTATGTTGGGTCAGCTTCAATGATTGGTTTCAGCACTGACAATCTCTTCAGACTGCGACTTGGATCTGGACCTGGATTCAATCTGGAGAGAGTTCCCCAATATGCCCAGCCCACCACCCTGTCTCGCAGCCAACCATCACAGTCTCCGATTAGTCCGACCTAACACCATGCCAAATCATGCAAGATACGGCGAGAGGTCCCCCTTCATCGAATGCCTATTCTATCCTGGCTATGAGAGCGAATGCTCCTTCAGCTGGACTGGACCGGACCCCTTGTCCCCTGACACCTGCACCGATGATCTGTTCCTCTACGTATCGGCATTCTTCATTCTTGAGCGCGTGGACTGGATAGAATTACGGCTCAGCAAGCTCAGCATGGCAACGAAAGAGGTCGTGGAAGAGTACCTGTTTTTCCTGCCACGGGTTGAGTCAATGCTGGGGAATCTACCCAGAGCCCAGGGTCAGATACATGATATCATGTTGCAGAGTAACCGTGTGGAGAGTGTTGGAGAAACCCAATTTCAACTGTCAATGTGGCCACGCACTGAGAGTTCACAGAGCTCTGCTATGCAGGGTACGATCCCTCCATCTTACATTGAGTCTTCCATGCATTTACCATCACTTGACCCGCAGCGTTTTGTGCAAAATATAGTAGGGAACTGGGGGACGTGAGTGATTTAGCCTTGGATCACGCCTTATTTAATTATACGATTGATACGGCTTTGCCACCTACGTCAGGCTATTTCGCCTCTTATTAAGAGTCAAGTTTGTAGCTATGAGGCTTTCCAGGCTCTCCAGTCACTTTTTCAAATCTATCAAGCTTTGCACGTCGCCATTTGAATGACCCTGGCACCATCAAATTGTGGGCCACAAATCCAGCGGCTTCAGCGGCAAATTTCAAGTATTCGATTCATTGCTAAAGAAACATGCCAGCGTTTTATGTCCGCTTACCCAAGAGTGACTTTCTCCTACATATACACTCGGTATTGATTAGCAGACCAGTCCTCTGGATCCACGTTTACGGTGGTTTTAATATTGCTTTGGTCAAGTCGTCTTGAAAAGCAAGATATCTCGACTTTGCCACCAAAGAGCTTAGAATGCACTGGATTTCGATTCATTCCGTAGCTTTTATCCTTGTCAATAACAGTGATATCTCGAATCAAAATGGAAGCGATCGGGGACCAAATCGGCTATCATTTCAAATCAAGCAATCTGCTGCGAGAAGCTTTGCACCCGGCCGGGACCGCTCCATCGTAAGGTAACAAGCGCCTAGCTCTTGTGGGTGGCTCCATACTGTCCGCTTCACTATTGGATCAATGGTATAGCGATGGAAACACCACCGGCACGTTTAACACTGCCTCGGGGGACTGTGTGTAATCCACTAACCTGAAATAGAGGACGGGCACAAGCTCTTAAAGGAGCATGCGTGCAATGAGAACTTGAGTTTACGAGGAGAGAAATTTGGGCTTGATCGGTATATGGAAAGCCACCCAGCACACAAAGGCAAAGTTCCGAAAGGTACGCGGGCGACTACTGTAGAAGCCCTCCTCGGTGCTGTTTGGGAAGACTCGGGGAAGAACATACACGAGGTGGATCGAGTTAGGACAAACCTAGATCTAGGTGCCTGACTTTCCTTGAAGTGGATGGTTTCCATTGATCTTTTGTAGTGCGGTAGGAAAGGAGCGTTCCGATCATCTTTAGTCAGGATCATCCAGATGTTAATCTCAGATTAGTACTTTTCTGTGCATATATCATGTGCTAAATGGGATATATGCTCTTATCACTACATATTATCTATTGAGTAGGCAATCCTGGGTTATTCCACAAACGGTGACAGGTGAATGGAGGCGTGTTATGGCATGCTGTGCTGCCATTCACAGCGTAGTAAGTTTGCCAAAAGTTGGTACAGGATGAGCTTTCATACGACAATTGATCTTTGCTGGAATACCAAGTACAGTACTGTGCTAAGTGGCTCAGTTTGACAGTTGCTCCGATGATCTGGTGATTTCTAGTACATTTCGAACACAGACGGAAGGAAAGACCCTGAAATCTTGCGGATCCACCGTATAAAATTTCCGTCATCATTCCTACAGACAAGATCAATGAAAGCTATCAGGCAAAACTACAAGGGATACACTGAAACTTGGATCGCGGTCTAGAATAATCAGAAGAAGAGAATGTTGTTGTGATATGCGGCTGGTGCAGATCAGGAACCAAGCCGCACCATCGGAATTAGCTCCGAAGTGTCTATACAGACGACCAAGTTGATTGAAAATCAACTTGGCTCATTTTTATATATTGGCTCATTTATCCCTCGGAAATAACAAGTTAATTCATACCTCTGAATTACAACAAATATATAGTGGTTTGTTGTTGGCCACATGATTATGTCTGCTGAGTCATGGCGGTGCACGGGCAAATCACGCATCGCACCCGATCCTAGCCTTTTGAGTGACCGGGGCAGAAGTGAATGTCAATAAACTTCTCATTCCTCTTGGGTGCCCCGTAGAATCTCTTTCATCCTATCATACAATCCTATATCTTCCTTCGTCCATCTCCTCCCATTAGGAAAGACCGCCTTCCGAAGTGTGTTGATGCATGGAATAAGTGGCTGGTAGTACTCTGTGAAGTACTCATTCGCAGACCTCATAAAATCCGCTTCCTCGGATATCTGGCCTGTCTTCAAAAAAGCCAAGTCCTCTGTATCGACAAAATTCCACTTATCAAACCTTGCAACAACTCTTCCGTTACCCGCCCCCTCGTAGTGGATGCAAATCCAAAAGATCACCCAGAAGAATGATTCAAGGTCATGCATAAAAGAGTGCTTCTCGCCCAGAAGTGAGCCAATTGCCATAAAGGCCCTTGTGCCGGTCTTTCCATTTGCTCCCGAGGCACCGTCTCGCTCCTCTCTGATGGCCAAATCAAGATCAATCAAAAACGACGGCCACGACGGGTTCTTTTTGTCTTCATTGATCATGAGATTATTGACTGAGATATCTCGGTGAAGAATTCCTGCCCTTTGCAAAGACTGATGCCCTGTAATGCAACCCTCTAACGCGGCAAGCAAGGCCGAGCGCGTGCTTGCCTTGTAAATTGGTACGCCATAGTCACGCAGGACGACACGCCGATGAACTCGATTTGGCAGTGGGTTGCTGGGTGCCTTGGTAGGAGATGCCGAACAGGATCGCTTGCTAGGTGGCAGAGAGGCACCAGTTTGACTGGAAGATCGCTTTACGCCGGATCTGCCACTGCTCCGGCCTTTTCGCGGAGCAGCGGTTGCACTTGTGCCAGTCGAGAGCGACAATCGTTCTGGCCGATAATTGCTCGCGGTCCTGATGTCCAAGCCGCCTCGAACGTTGTCCCGGACATCATCAGTCTTACCACGGGTACGAACCGTCGCATGATGATAATATCGTGCGACGTTGACCACCCCTCGTTCGGTGGCTTCTTCAAGTAGTTCGCCTTCCTCGTCGCGCTCTGTGTATTGCCAAGAATCTTTGACAACGAGTGGAGTCCCGGGGTCATCTTCACGATGCGCTTTCCAACATGTCGTTGCTCGACCTGCAATGCATGGTGCCCGTGTCATCAATCTCTCGAGGACGAGACGTTCGGTCTGACCGTTCTGTTCTATTTCGATGGTCCGCTGGCCATCTTTCGTGATGATTGTGGGGTCAAATCCACAGTCTTCCTCGCTCATCCATAGAAACCCGAGAATAGTCGACACAAACTGGAGCCCATCCTCATTTATGTCAAATCGTTCGGATGCGACTCCTCCAAGACGATCAAAGGCCCATATTCTCATGAAGGAGCCACATATTGTAAAGCCCAGGACAAAGCGACGGGTATCTTGAGCTGCGAGGACTTCCCTGGCATACCTTCCCAGGTCAAGCCATGCTTTAGAAGCGGTGTCGGCGGCAGGGTTGCTTTTTAGCTCTCCGGGCACGAGAATCTGTGACCACTGACATCGGGTGTCCTTTTCAGCGCTAGTGTCACTCACGAACCCGATGTCTAGCTTGCGCTCTGCCGTGGAACCCTGGACGGGTTTGTTGGGCTGTGCGAGTGGCCTTCGCAGGTGTGCCGAAACAGGATTGTAGTCTGCTGAGAATGTTACTAGTTTCTCGTTCAGATCTGCAAACCAGCTCAAAACATCTTCTTGGTTTGCGTTCTTTGGCCATCCTTTCCACCCATCTGCAAAAGCCGGATTGCTGCCTTCAGTACATCTTTGAAATACGGCATCGGATGCAGATTGAAGACCGCTGACGCCTCCAAAAAATGTTGATCGAAAATGCGGGAGCCCTACATACAGGGGTCCCAGCTCGGACTTGAGCACCCTGTCAACATCTTGGCGGTATTCCGAAGAGTTCGCAAAGCTACTCGTCTTGTGGAGCCATGGGGTTTGCTGGAGTGAAGAGGCAATCGTTCGAGGCGGCGTAGATTCCGCTGCGGCAGCGTCCACAAGATTCCAAATTTGTTCGTCTGTTGACGTGTTCACAATAGATATTTTGAGCAGCGGTTTGATTCGTTCGTGGTCGAAATCATTTGATGCGACGGCAGATATGAGTCGAAGCAGGTTACTGCGAACGATTCCTCCCGAATTGGACGGCAGAAGGCGGGCGGTGGGAATGATTTGAAGGGCTGTAAGTAGGCTGGAGGCGAGATCTTGCACATCTGCACTCAAGTTAGCAAAAAGGAGGATTCATGATGGATTCCTGTGCCTCACCCTCCCGCTTAAGCCGATCGATGGCCTCGTCTGGTGAGCGCAAGTCCGCGCCTTCACAGATCGAGGTGAACGTGGCACGAAAGCCGTTCAGGCCATCCCCGATAGGGTGTTCTAAGATTACCCTCGATCTTATTGGATCCGACATGGCACAGTCCTCTGTGTACCACCATGTTGACTTTGAAGAGTGTGGTTCGAGAAAGAGAGAGGAAAGGGGGACGCGACGGTGAACGCAACGTCACGTGACTATAATGACTAAAGATTAGTTATACAACTTGTCGGAACGTGGTCGTTACAGTACGGACTAGTACGGGCATAGCCAATTGAGTACTTGAGAGTCTCTTTCCATATACTAAAGAAAGTGCAGAATAAATAGGGGATCGAGCTTAGTAAGGTCGTTGAGAGCCTTACGATCGTCAGGCAGAGGGGGTGCCGAATATTCCTCCGGCGCACTAGTAACCTTGCGACCCTCTTTTGATGACACAACTTTTTGAAGACATTTCAGTCATTTTAGAGCAAAGGCGCAAGTTTTGCCGAACGACATATGTGATCCTCAGCTATTTTGAGCTATGTAAATGATGGTGTACATATCGCAATGGCTACTCAATCGCATTTGCGTTCCTTAGGGGGCTATTAGAGGTCTGCATTAACCCGAATTTGCGCAACTTTTTTCTGTTCATTGTTCGATGTTCGGGAGAATACTGCGGGTCCAAAAGTAGTTTACAAACACTCTCTCCTGGTTCAACAACCTCTTCTATGTACAAGATGTAGCGCGAGGAAGCTACCTTTCCTTTCCTTCCTCGCGCTACGTCTTGTATCTAGAGTCGAATATGGCTTTGCTGATTATCTATCCATGTACGAAGCACAGTCCTCATTTACGTATACGTGAGACCCTCAAAGTACGTCCTCGTGTAGAGATCATATCCCTATAGTTTACATAGTGAAGTTCCTGGCCACTGAGATACCCAACTGCTCCTGATCCACCAAGGCAAGGCTGAGTTTTAAAACTGCGAGAAACCAGTGCATTGGAAACGTTGCGCGCCAGAACCGAGTTGGTGAATTGCGTGAAAGCAGAATCTCCAGTACAGTATGTGTGTGTGT
This sequence comes from Penicillium olsonii, assembly GCA_911174995.1. NCBI lineage: Eukaryota > Fungi > Ascomycota > Eurotiomycetes > Eurotiales > Aspergillaceae > Penicillium > Penicillium olsonii. The sequence continues at coordinate 11,580 of CAJVNO010000046.1, forward strand.
GTGTGTTTCATTTACCCTGACCCCTCGCAATGAACAGCGATATGCAGGCTACCTCAACTATATATATCCCTGTACGTACATGTAGAGTGATCCACTTCCTGAAAACGAACTTAGAGCCTCGTCAAGGCCTCTCGTGGCCTAGTTGCCGTTCCCGTTGTTAGGCTGCCCTCGTGGCGCGCGACTCCGAAACCGTTGTGACGCCTCAGCAAAGTCCAGCACGGCCTGGACCGTTTTGGCTCGCGAGACGGTGTCTGGTTTACCTTTTTCACCTTGTTTTGAGCCTCCCAGCAGACTCGACACGTTGTTGAACGCGTCTCCCACTTCTCCCCTCAACTTCCTCCGCAACTCCACCAGCCTTGGACAGTCTACAAGCACGTGGGTGACTGTTTCTTGCGCGCCACAATCGCAACGGTCGTCGTCGCCATAGCCAATCTTCTTGCGGTAGGTGGACAGCCAATTATGGCCCGTGCGCAGCTGCGTCAGCAGATACGCCCGCCCCCTGGGTAGGCTTCCGTACAGCTTCCTGGTGTGCGTCGCTGGTAGAATATCGTCAATCTTCCGTAAATGACCGCCTTTACTGGATCTTCTCCATTCCTGCTCCCACTGAGCGGCAATCTTGCCACGGATAAAGGCCTTCTCTCTTGTGAGTAGCGGGCGGAAGGGGTGGGATTTGCCGGGGCTGACGGCGTGCTTTGCCATTCGGTCCGCAGCGTCGTTGCCGGGATTGTCACAATGTCCTGGCACCCACTGGAGGCGCAGTGCGATATCTGCTGTTTGGACCTCAGTCGCGGCTTGGTGGATCGCGTGAACTATCCGTTGTCCTGATTTGTTTCTCGCGTTTTTAATCGCTTGTAAGGCTGACCTGCTGTCGCAGAGTATAGTGGCGGTCGTTTGTCGACCTTCCGTTCTTGATCGTTGGTGAGCCATCTTAAACACCGTGCTGACCGCGTGAAAGATGCCTATCAGCTCCGCTACGTGGACTGACCAGCGGTCCATCGGCCCAACCTGGATCTGTTGGGATTCGACCATCTCCATGTTGTTGTTGAATGCTACTACAGCGGCCCCTAAATGGCCGTCGCGTCCTGAGGCGTCCGAGTAGACGACAATGTCTGTTGTTGAGCGGATGGCCTCGGCCTGTTCTATCGCTCCAGTACAGTAGTTCCCGAAACTGGTGTCACCACTTACACTCTTCGATTGTTTCCCAACCCCTAGTTGCCAAGACAGACTATTCTATATTGGGAGTTATTCCGGAGTATCCCTGTCAATGAGCCCTGTATTGTTTCTTACGTAGAATAATCTACATATGTAGCGGGGTGTATTAACTTGTAATTTGATACAAGTGACACCTCGATACCCCACTTTGGAAGCCTTCGTCCCTTGGTACGGGCAAATCCCAAGAATCAATCACGAGCGGTCACACCAAGATGGCGCCCAACCTAGCCCCTTCAAAGCATGAGCTTATACACAATATGCTCCGCAGTGGGGAACTAAGTATATCGCAGATGGCAAAGGCTGCTGGCTGCAATCAACGTATCCTCCTAAGAATATCTTCCAATATTCGGACATTTGGTAGCGAGGCTCGGAACTAATATTATCATTTGCCTAAAGCGGTCTCTTTTGCCTTTCCGAATATTCTTGCCAGTGGTGAAAGGCAGCACTGGCCATTATCTTGAATGATGCGCTTGAAAGCGCTATAGTACTTTTCAGCTTGTATCGGAGTGGGAAACCAATTTTGCCAGGTTTGTGGTAAATGATACCTGTACAGAGGCGCTCGTACTTCACTGTATCTCAAATCTCTTATTCCAGAGTTCCCGACAGTGTTCTCAATCCTGTTCATTAAGTAAGTTACCTTGCCCTTGATCGACAAAAAATAGAATGTGTGCAATCAAGCGAATCACAGTCACTCTAAATATGAACACAAAGTTGACATGTTTCAAAACCCAACTTAATTCGTCCATTTAGTTCACAAGATTGTTTTTACCACTTTGGCAATTCTCTTTGATTGCTAGACGACGGACCATCCTCTTAGCAAGAATAGCCCAATAAAAAAGAGCATTTTCAGAAGTAATGAACAAAGGTTTTCTACAGCACAGAAATGAGCTTTCTTGGACCTCGGTGAACTCTCTCACTATCTAGGTCTAAGAACCGTCCCAAAGGCATGGTCAAATTTGCCTGAGAAGTCTATACCGAGAACATCTCGTCACCACCGCCGTCTCCTTACACAGAGAGACCATTTCCCCCCAAATGAAGGAATAACCGTCGTACACCGTATACCCATAAGCTGCGCTAATATTTGTAGGTATAGGCAGTTGGGTCTATGTCAACCTCTACATTCAACAAACAGAACAAATTCAACCCGAACATTTGCCTTATGAGCTAGATAGGGCACAGTAACGCATCCGATCCGATACTCGACGACTGCACCCCACGCAATTTACGTGCAGCAGTGTGCGGAATGCAATATTGAGTTCATCTCATCATAAGGAAGATCTATTCACTAGCCACATGTGGCGCACAAGCACCTGACACAAGCGGTATAAATAGCCCGCGGATGCCTTGCTACCTGAAAATTTTGGCAACTCCTCCATCTCCCCCTCAAGATGCACTTAATTATAATTGCACATTTTTCGCTGGTTTTTCTCCTTGGGAGTTCTTCGTTCCGGTCAAATTCAAACTTTGCTTGACTCTGCTTTACCATCATTACACGACAATGTCTTTCGGCCTGTCGATCGGGGATATCATACTTTGCAGTCAGATTACCTATCGACTCCTCACTGCTGCAACATCTGGTCGGAAGAATGCAGCATTTGGCCTAAGAGAACTCGAAGACACATTGTTTGGCTTGAACTGCTCTTTGAGTCACCTTCAAAGAGCTTCTAATACGGTGTCTTCGAGATCATATTATGATGCTGGCGATATGCAAGGGCAATTAGGGTTCATGATTCGCTCGTGCCGCCAAACGCTAGAAGCACTCGAAAAAGCAACAGCAAAGTACCGCGAAAACGAGAAGAAGCCTGTTCCAATGCCAGAAAGTTACAAAAGTCTCAAATTCTCCTCGCAATTCACCACTCAGGTCAAAGTTCAATGGCGGAGGTTTATATGGGATCTCAAAGGGGAGTCATTGAGCCAATACCGACGGAAACTTGAGTCACATACTGATGCGATCAATCTTCTCTTGATCACATGCATATGGTATGTCCTCAAGCATTACCTTAAATCACGACTTGGTTGAATAACAATTCTATAGGACTGCTACCGACCGCATAGAGGAGAATGACAGACGTCAAGAACAGAGGATGGAAGAATTGCTGCGCCAAGCATCACATTTCAACGGCGAATTGTTCCATCTGATACAGAACCTCTTCCCTCCAACATTACCTCATCGCTCATCCACACTTTCTGAAAGAATCACTTCCAATGTGTTATCCGCACTCGAGTCTGCCTCATCCCAACCAAGATGTAGAGAGTAACGAGCGTACCAATTTTATTTCGCAATCACCAGTAACGTCATACAGAATGATTGGATCTTTCTCCTTGGCTACTTGCACACCCGAATTGGTTTCGGAACTTGAAATTTCTGTCTCTGCCCTGTTCACTTTCTTAGACACGCCGGGAAAGGCCTTAAAGAAAGCCGGCCAGGAATTTAATATTGCGCTCTTCACTTTGCTCCACTTATTTGATGAGGGCCTTCGTATGGTGTGTTTCCAGTTTGTAGTGATATTTTGTTTTGCCGGATCTTGGCAGCAGTATTGATTGCCCTTCTTGAGGTGTCCAGGACATCGAGTGACAATATATACACATCCCTCACTACAGGATACATATTGGCCAGATGATGGCTCGTTAAATCACTGTTTGTGAAATCTGGTATATATAGAGTAAGCCCAAAGACCGTCACTTGCGTACTATACAGGCAGGAGTGGTGGCCGAGGGAAGTGACATCTTGCCAGATTACCAGATTCTCGAGGCCCAGCCGTGGTTCTTATATTTGACTTGTTTGCATTGATATGGAACGTTCCAGCTACACCATACAGTAATGAGACATAAGGTACATGTATCACTTGGCGTAAAAGAGCGTATAGGTAATCTAACAGGAATATTGATACTCTGAGTCTATTCTCAATACAGGAAGGTGGGTCTTGGTATCAGGGTTTGGGAGACAATCGAAGAGTGTAGGTGGTGACTGTTGTGATATGAGGCTGGTGCAGATCAGGAACCAAGCCGCACCGTCGGAATTAGCTCCGAAGTGTCTATACAGACGACCAAGTTGATTGGAAATCAACTTGGCTAATTGTTGTATATATAGGCTCATGTATCCCTCTGAAATAACAAGTCAATTCATACCTCTGAACTACAACAGTGACACCAGTTACAGTCGATAGCGAAAACGGCTTCTACCCTCCTGATCGCTTTTCTCTTCTCGGGCCCCACTGCCAAGGCCTTAGCGTAGATCCTTTATTGATTGCTCGACAGTAATTTGAGGGCCGTTGAACAATGCACGATGTATGAAACTGTATCTTTCACAGTAATTTTGGATCGACTGTTGAATCTTGGACTGTGAAACGGATGATAACTATGGTATTAAATACGACATACTTTACGGCGGCCCCCAACTTGTTGCGGTCCAGTAAATAAAGGATCCGCGCTAAGGCTTTGGAAGTGGGGCCCGATGAGAGAAAAGCGATCAGGAGGGTAGAAGCCGTTTTCGCTATCGACTGTACGGAACGAACTGTACAGTTGGGCTTTTCCCAAGCGGTGAGCTGGAGCGGAGCGGAAAGCACCTAGAGCTCGTCAGCGAAAGAGCTCGAAGGGGTATTTGAATCGACTACGTTGGTGTTAGGCTGGACCGTGGTGACAGATCTGGGCGCAGCGGCTGCAGTGGTGACCAGGGCCAGCCCGACCATTACCGTGAGACCGTACATAGATTGCATGGCTAAATGATAATAGAGGTTCAAGATATGAGCAGAAAAATTGCCCGATTTTATATCTAGGTTGGACTTCGGGTGCGTTGGTTGCGAATGATCGGTCGGTTCTAACGAGCCAGCATCTTCCTCGCCTAAGTGCACGGTCACTTAAGTGCACGGTCATCCGTTCATCTAGGGAAATCATGACCGCTCATCGAGGGAAATATCTGAGGGCTAGGTGAAGTTGATGCTGATCGGGTATGATATCGGTATGAGTCAGTTCGTTCTCGAATACGTTCATGGTAAATAATGCGGGTTAACCAACTGCCCAGCAGAATGTGACCATATGGGGCATGAGCGATGTACTGTGGCCCCTGCAGAGAACAATGGTCTTATCCAATTCATCGTCTTCTACAGCACTCACACTTAATCTTAGTCTCTTTTTGGCTGATCTCCTTTGTGATGAACAGGCCAGAGTATTGGTCGAAATCTTTTACAGCAACGTGACAAGCCACTTGGCATTGCTTTAAATGAAATATATTGCGTGCTTCTTCTGGCTCGTTTATCTTAGAACTTGTTCAATCAATCTCGGCAACGCATAACCATGCATTGGCTCAATGGTACTAAGCTGTGGGTGGATGCAAGGTACGAGGAAACAATCGCCTTGAGCTCTGGATTATGAAGACTATGGAATACTAACGACACGCCGAGCGATAGAGCCAAGAAATCTTTCCATCCATTGAACTCCCCACGAGACAAAAGCGGGCCAAGGACTTACATGGAAGCTGGGTCTGCAGGACGAAGCGCATACAATAACTTCCCATCACCTGGACCGCAGGTTACCGTACTCCGGTGTCAGCTTTGCCATGGTCGCCGATCATCCTTCTACCATAGCAACCACTCCAGCGACCCAAAAAAATTTCCTCCAGAAGGAATCTGTTCACGGAGACGGACCCAATGTGCGGTGAATAAAGCTAAGCTCCAAGCCTCTCGTGGGATGCTTGCTGTGATTCACGAACTGCCGGCGGATGAGATGGTCAATTAGGCGGTGAGTTTGCCAATGAGCAGCTTCGCGAGTTCACCATAGCTGACACTAGGTTGATCAGAAAAATACTCACTCTTGGGTACAGATAAGGCGGGTTCGAACGATTCTGTTTATCTTCATTTTTATTTCCTTTTGTACACTAGATAAGGTTACTAGAAGTTCACAACTCGGTGATTGTGATGGTGGGTTTTCTGCGGGCCTGCGCTATTCTACTTTCGACCCACTTCGAGTGGTTGCTCAATTGAACACTTTCGGTTTGCATATCAACTTTCCCGGATAAGGAGTGTTGTGGCTTCTTATTGTCTGTGGGATATTGTCGTAGCTGGTGTGTTTCTTCACTCTCGCCCGGAGTTCCTGGTGGTGGCTGGCGGTGGTCCCCAACTGTAGGCTGGTCGCTATCGGGCAACTTTTCGTCTCCGGTCCGTGCAGGGCAGGTGTCGGGGTCAAAAATCATCAGCTGGAGATTTTTTCCGGCGTGCGGCTGGACGGTTTTCTTCACAGCCTCACGCACCACTGGACTCGCACATACTACGCAACAGGGTGTCAGCACCTGACAGCAGCAAATCTCTCTCTACCCCACGATTAATTGGATCAGAATGGGAGGCACTCACCTGCCACGGCCACAGCTCCGCATCGATTACTAATATGCTGCGCAACTTTCTCTTCGATTTTGATCGAGCCATAAAAGTACCAGAGTCTTTCACCCTTCTGGCAGACAAGATCCTCTTCCGGGCCTGATTGGGTACGCGGGCAGTAGATGCTGAATTGCAGAATCTGGAAATCAGTAAGACCGGGCACTCGGCGTCACTTGGTTCTCGAAGTAAGCCTACCTTGAACGCTCTCCAATCGCGGTTCAAAAGTTCCTGCATCCATTCATCCACCCATGATGGATACCCTGAGGATATTCAGTCAACGAAAGCGGTTCCCGGACTCTCCGGTATATATATTAAAGACAGAAACATACCATCACTGCCAACTCGGCGCTTCCAGATAACCTCAAGTTTTCGCACCATCACTTCGCGCTTCCGACTGGCCTCTACCAGCTTGTCGATGTATGATAGCGCTCGGAAAAACCCAATGTCCTCCACCACGAAGAGGATTGTACCGAACCGATGGAAACTGAGAGGGTGTCCATACGGGCCAAGGACGGTGACCGGCTGCTTGCTTGGCGATTGCAGTGCATCGTGATACAGGTTCCGCATAATCCCAAGTCGAGGCTCGGCCACCATACGAACTGTTCGCTGCGTTGGTCCGTCTTCCCAAAATGCAATGTAAAAAACAGGAAGCTGAAAGAAAGCGCGAAAGCTGGTCCGAGGCATCCAGAGCTGCACGTACTGGCCAGGGTGAATCGCTCGGTTGAGGGGTATCGTGATGTCAAGCCAGAGGAAATTGCTCACAGAGTTCATTGTTACCTCATTTCGGGGAGGTTTCCAAGGCTTTTGGTCCCATATGGCCATCAAGCATGCAGCGGCGCTGATGAACAGCCATAGGCATACAGCGCCTATCAGGTACCACCGATATGATGACTGTCGTTCCACGAGGTGGTAAAAGAGTGCGCCAATCGACGTCGTCGCGAGAAGGTAGTGGCATTTCATCGCAAACTGCATGTGGCGCCGTCGGACCGCTGCGCAGGTCACGGGAATGACAAGAAGAAGAGCGCATCCTGCCTGTACTTTATCAGCTGTATGCACCCACATTGTTGGCAGGCGAGGGGCCCAGGAGTTTGATACCTACGGCTATAGGGACGACGTAGCGCGGGCTTGCCAGCGTCGTTGTTCTGGCGATACTCACGAGCAGCGAGCCGTGCAAAATAGAATGAAGCACACAGATGCGACCGACCCAGCGATGGAACCACGCGAGCATTTGTCGGTCTACGTGGAGCAGATTGGCGGGAAGGCCAAAGCTCACGCC
>CAJVNO010000047.1:0-18127 GCA_911174995.1 Penicillium olsonii
TGGACTTTTTCGAATACTTGGAGAAATGCCGGATACACCGTCGGCCTTGCGCGTGACTCGTTGATTTCCGTTTCGGACGCGGTGGAGCTCTCTGTCAGCAGGCTGCGCTTTGTCTCATGAATCTCGTCAATCCAACCTGCTCAAAACGCTCAGAAGAGGCAGGGTGCGGTAGGCAGACATAAAAGGTCGTTGGAACTCCTCGGACCGAGAAAGAGGCTGACTATCTGTTTATGGTTCCTGCTCTTCTAATTTGATGCATTGCGACTGAATCTTTCTCGCGGCTACGCGCTGCTTGAACTTGCGGAATGACCCATTTTGGTCGCTCGTACACCAAATTGAGTACATACCCCTAGAGCTTTAAGCACTGATCCCAGATCACTCGTAGCCTCTGAGAAGAACAGCATGATCCTTGATACGTGACAGATAAATTAGTACTTTGAAAACAGCGGCAGGGATTCTGCGGCGTTGCTGTAGAAAACTGGTTCGAGAAGGAGTTAGCACGTGTGTCGAGGCATGACTCCCCCCTTTTCAACAAATCGATGGCCGACCACAGCTCTCCTGCTGACAAAGACCTTGGGACCATCTCGGGACGCTCTCTGAATAGACGGCATAATGAGAATCCTCTCCCCTAAAGCATTACAGCAGCCACAAAAAAGCCGTTGTTGGGACGAATTATAGTACATTTTTCCGCTGTGTTTGTTCTACTCCGACCAATCGCTGAGCAGTAAGGGCACAGTAATAAGTGGATCCAAGCCAATCAGAAAGCTAGCCATAAGGCTCAGTTTGAGTAAACAAATCAGTCGCGTCGTGGTCTAAATATTTCAATCCATAAGCAAAGCGTCCGTCCCGCATTTTCGAAAAAATTTGTCTCATCATCCTCGCTTTGCCATCGAATTGCAACAAAAACTACCCTAATGATTACGGAGACAGCCTTTTTTCCGGATACTTCCGCTTTACAGCGCAATCGAGACCTTATGAGAGAATTTGAAAGGGCACTTGAGATGAATCCGGCAGCCAATTTGACGGCTCTCATCCCAGATTTCTACCTTCAAAATCACCTGGACGCACAGCCACGAAGTCTAGAAACAAGCACAGCTAAGCTCAATCAAAAAACGGTCAATGAGCTCCAGGACGCCCTTAAAGATGATCCTGAGGTGGACTTGCTTTCAATTTTCCCTCCAAACTACGCTCGTCGTCGGCAACTTGCAGGCCAAACTGGTGAAAAAATAACAGAGCCTGATAGGACGGAACAGCCGACGCCTCCGGATTTTCGGACACGTCTTGATAGCGTGGAGACAGCTGAAATCATCTTCCCACTTTCGAATGATGTGACTGCCATGCTAACACCATTCTCGGATTCTTCTGATGGACATATGTATACCGATAATTCGCTTGTCTCAGTACTACAACGAATGCTTTGGAACTCCAAAAAAATGTGGGAAAATCCGATACGGGGCATCGTCGTTCAATGCAACGACGACATAGTTGCCATAGTTATCACGACGAACGGCGACTACACAGAGTATACGGCTTTGCGATACCTCGCAGAACAGGCTCCCGAAATTCCTGCTCCTAGGCCCCATGGCTTAATCAAGTTCGGATCTTTTTGCATGATTTTCATGTCTTATATTCCGTCCATGACGTTGAGCGAGGCATGGCCATATCTCTCACACGAAGAGAAGATTTCCGTGGAGCATCAGCTAGATGACATCTTCACGAGGTTGAGATCCATTCGTGAGAAAGATGGTCATTGTCTTGGGGGGGTCGGTGGCGAAGGAGTAAAGGGACACAAAGCCAATACAATCGTTAGCACGGCTGCTGGATTTGAGGATTTCAGATACTCCACCCCCCATCGCGGCAGCACCACCTACGCCACTTTCCTTCGCTCTTTTCTCACAGATTCCATTCGAGGTTCGGTCTTCAGTCATGGTGACGTCAGACAAGACAATATCTTAGTGAATCTGAATCAGGACAATGTCTGGATTGTTACTGGGATCATTGACTGGGAGGACAGCGGATTTTATCCAGATTACCATGAATGTACTCAATTGACGAGGACACTGAGTGTGATGGAGGAAGATGACTGGTATCTCTATTTACCAGAGAGTATCTCGCCGCTTCAATTTCCGATACGTTGGCTTGTTGATCGACTTTGGGATATCCATACTAAAACCACTTGAGCCCCATTTTGAAATTATTGCCTGTTTGAACTGTGTTTATGTGTGTGTGCTCTCCTTCCTCCACTGTATTATGATGAATGATGGGAAATTTGTGGATGTTTGACATGTATCTGTAGTTAAATTCATTGTGGTGGGAATACTGAATATCTAGCATAACATCATAAGAGTTTCCCTTCTATGAGGACGCACAAAAGCTCAATCAATGCCTCTAAAGTAGTTGATCTGAATGACACTCAGATATTAACCTGTGTGGGGTAAATGGCTACACATGCACGATCCAACCAACGGAGAGAAGACGCCATCTACACCAACCCTTCCTGCTTTCCACGGACCAAATTCTTCTGGTTCCTATAGCCTCCATCTTTGTTGTTCACGATCGCTTCATCTTCCAGTGCATCCAGAAGATCAAGCACGTAGTCTTGACAATTCCAGCCCCGAATCTCATTGTGAACGGTGACTTTGCTCGCGACAGTCTTGATGGAGCTGGTTTTGGCGACGTCCACGTCGCAGAGGTAAACCAGCTCAACTAGGCTACGCGAGCGTCGAGCGTCTTTTGTCTCCGGCTCATAACGGAATCGACCATCAGAACCCTTCACATGGAGCAAAAGCTTTTCAGCCGCCTGGGGTTCGTCGATGAAGATACCCCAGTGTTTGTAAACTCCCCCGTCGTCGTGGATGGCGACATATAATGAAACAGTTGACGACATATTGAAATTTAACGCTGCGAAATTTAAAATTTAGTCACAGAAGCAATAGTTCTCAATAGAACTTACTTTGATGCGTGATGTTGGTTGAAATAAGGATGTGAATTGATATAATACATCGAGGTTGAGAATTGTGATCGCTGTCCCAATATTTATATGTCCCCTCCATTGAATCGAATTATCACCTCGAAAGAAGTCCCCTAAAATTGAATGGCGCCGAGGATGGTGGACAATTGTGATAGACTATGTTGGCATGCATATGCAATGCAGGCGAAACTTCAGTGCGTCGTAGGTTGCATTACACGGCGAGACGCGCTACATGAATGAAATTTCTAGTGGTTTTGCCGCCGTGAACTGCATTTGTTGGAGTCGCATGTCACAATAGCTTGGAATGAGTTGCTAAGTATGACGAAAAATTAGTGAACCAGTGGCTGCCCAAACTTACCATTTGATGCAGTATGTGGGTAGTCTGATACGCTGTCCATATGTGAAAAAACTGATACTATCCAATCCGTCTATTGACTGACATGGCGCATCGGTTGGTAGTTGTTGTACACATGATAGGCCCACAGACCTTTTGTAATAATGCTTGGACACAGTCAGCGGTTACGCTGGTTGGTAGATACCCGAGGATTGTATCAATCATAGTCACGCAGTTTGGTTTTGCTAATGAGCCTGTTGATGCATAGTCATGTGACCTTACCACGTTCCGTTCCGTCCTGTCCCGCCCTGTCTTGTTCTGCTCGGCCTTCCTCTGCGGCACCTATCAACAGATGCCGTTATTGGCTGAGGGTAGAGAAAGAGGCCCAAGTGCTTCGAGGTGACCTCTATGCACTAGCGGATGGGCGGCTCAGGGCCAGCCCTTTCTCAGCGCCTGACCCACAGTCTAGACCAGCGGCTACGTCGGTAGGAGAGGAGATCCAATTGTGGCACCTCGTGCCATCCTATCTTGTCTAACGTGGCCGAAAGATGATCTTCTCACTCAAGCCAGAGATTGGACGACTGTCCCACTTTTTCAGACCTCAGCGTGTCTAGGCTGGCACAGCAAAGAGCATCAACCAATGACGAGTACGGCGTTGCATGTGTCCTGAGAGGTGCAAGCTGCACGCACTCGCTAGTGTCCCGTCAATTCGCAAGAGCACAGCCCTGCAACCCACTTTACTAGCGAAGGCTATTAAAAGAGCCGTCTTTCGTGTCCTTTTCGACACTTTTTCGACTGGTTTTGGACATCGAAAGCTCGAGTTTTCTACATTGATTTGTAGTATTTGGCGTATTTGGCGCTTTTTATCGACCCGCTCATCGCTTCTTTTCGACGAAAATTCCATTGCATTGTTCCAAAGCATGACTCTGTCTCTTAGTGGTGCCTTAGAGAAGCTTGTCCAGGCTTCAAGATTCGTTGAGCGTCGGAACGGCGTGAAAGAAAAAGAAAAGAAAAAGATCAAGGCAGCTGCCACATTACTGAGGAATGGGTACCCATCCCAAGACTCCATCGGAGCAGGCCGACAGTCGACTTATCTCGACTTCCTCCGCAAGGTTCTACAGCTGAACGGCCCATCGATGGTCGTTCTTTGTGCTATTGGCTTGGGACTTTCGACAATTTCCATCGCAAAGGAGAGTATACGGCTTGATCTTCCATATGAGATCCAAAATCATTCTAGCCTTGACAACCCTGTGCTCCGATGGCTTGCACGTCAGTATCTCAGTTTTTCTCTCTACCCAGAGGCTCCCCAGGCTCCCTTAAAAGCCGATAATGGAACGGTGAACCGAGTCTCCGAGACTCAAGACGCTCTCGAGCATCAGGAACGGGGGCAAGGAAGCTACCAAACCATTCAACAGATCTTTAGTATGACATCTAAATCTTGTGGGTCATGCTGCTAGCTAACATGGTGAAGGGCCACCTGCGGTAGTCACGTCGCCGGATTTGTTGACGTTTCAACCCGGGAAGCGGCAAGACATAGGTATGGCCTTGGCACAAAGTGGATGATTACTGGCTAAATCGACATAAAGACCCTTTGACCGGAGATGTATACGAGCTCAACGTGCAAGATATTCGAGATATCATAGAATCGGGCCAGGTATCAGGCGCAATATGGCTCACAGACACGTATGGAGTGAACACGACATCTTTTGTTACAATTCCAGTCAGTAACGAGCTGACGGATCGATTAATCTTACACCGTCCATTGGCAACATGGAACCAGCCGCCAAACTAATCTGCATCCTTTGCTATTATATACCCAACTTCAACGACGCCCGATGCTCTGAAGCGCCAAGTGTCTCTCCATGGAATGATGATCCGAAAGCCTTCCTCCTCGGTTCCGACTCCGTCAACGTATTCACCGCTTTCTTTCTCGAAAATTCGTATAGCGCCTCTGTTCTGAACAACATCCACGACAATTGCAACCGTTCTCGGTGGAGGGGTAGTCTGAACACCTTTTGATGGAGTCGTCCAGTTTATTCGATCGCAAAAGTCACATGTTACCTGGGGTAATTAGTATTCTTCTCACAGATGAACATTTAACATATCATTCTCACTTCTTTCTTGCATTCTTCGAGAATCCCGCTGTCTGATGAGCTTTCGGTGCGAACTTTTTTGGCTGCCTTATCCATGGTGTCGGGGTGCGCTTTTCTGGTGGAATCCAAACTTGCCAGAGAGAATGAATGCTTTTGTATATTAGAATGAATTACACGTACGCTAGATGAGAAGTGAACGCGCTTGACTTACGTCGCCGCCTAGTCCAATGAGATTAAGGATAATCACCAACGACGTTGCTTTTGTGTTATTTCCTTTCACGTAACACGAATTTTCCGTCAAGGATTTTTGGCCACAGTCATTTGGGGTTGTATCACCTTTGAGTCAAGCAGAGGTCGTTGTAATGCGCTAGTTAATAGCCGAGTGGGCAGGTGAGGGGCAGGAAGAAATTCGTCTTGATATTATCACGTGACAGACGTCTTTGCCCGAAGGGTTGGGCGCTGGTCTCCTGTCAAGACCTGATCAAGCAACAATGACAATGAGCTTTGAGCTTAAAGACTAAAAGTTTTCGCCATCTTCAAGTTCAACATAAGAAGAACAATAAAATTTGAACCCTTGGAATAATTTACCCAAATCTCTGTATAATTATTTACTCTCTCTGAAATATCAATCCGAGATAAGATTAAACTGCATAAATTCATCGAAATTTCGTCGAAAAATCGCTGAATGTTCGACGATATTTCGCATCTCTTCCTTACGTCATAGTCCTGAATCTCGAAACTAGACGTACAGATTCTTTGTACCTATCCACCTGAGCCGTCCCAGATGGCAGAGATAGGCTTGCTCCCACAAGCACAACTAAACCCCTTCAAGACCGTTCATCCAAGTTCATGTGGCGTACTTCTGTTAAAGTTATTAAAGGGTTTCACATGGGGCAGGGGTGGGCGACGAAGATATAAAATGGGAGGCACCTCTCGGCCTTATTGAGTTCTTCGTTTACATTCATATCAGCTTTTACCGTGTTGATTCAATCTTTCTTCTCCATCGTACAAAAAAATTCCATCAAACAGCATGGCATCTGTTCGAAGCAGCCCAAGATTGCTTTCAGAGCACATGGCATCGAAAAAGACTTTGTTCCCTGGTCACCAAGGCATAACGCCGCCGGATAGCCCAACGAAACAATCGACCATGCCTCGAGATACCGTGGAGGATCTGAAGCATCTCTTTGAAAGTGGGCTGCTTAGTCTTACCAATCGAGAACCTCCAAACACTCCTGTCTTCCAGGACCATTCCCAACCAGGCCCCGATATGGTTCAACTGAAGCAGTTGTTAGTGAAGGTCATCCGCGAAGGATATTCTTCAGCTGAACCCCCCGTGGCAAATAAGCGTTCTGAGCCTTCTCAGCCTTGCTTTTCCAGCGATGAGCAGGCAGAGAACGCTCAGGCGGCAAATGAGATTGATCTCGAAATTCCGATCTGTACTACACCGGATGATTTCAAGTCTTTTGAGAAATGGGCTTCAAAATCCCAATTCAAAACAATTGTGGAAACGTATGAGCCACTAGTTAACCACCCTCTCCACTTTGTTAGATAGCTGACACAGGTCTAGCTGGGACCAAGCGGCCTGTAAATACAAGATTGCCGAGCCAACGGAGACTAGAAATAACTTGGACGACTATGCTGAGTATGCATTTATTGTCCGTGAACGTGTTGGTACGTGACACCTTTGCATGCCGGGCCGAAAACCTACTAATAGTATGATCAGACCGAACGTCCGAGGAGGTAGTGCCATTCATAGACATCAAGTCGGAAGGCCTGCGCGACATCCTGCGAGACGTGCTACACGACATCAAGGCCATAAGCCTGATGGAGGACAAGCCATCGGTAATTGAGACAGTATAATCATCAAAGAGCACGCTGACAGGGATTTAGATCGAGCAAAATTTCCTTTTTCATTTCCTCCCAGAGCTCGACAGATGTGCGGAAAACATGGATAGCAATTCAGACCATGAGTCGGCACATGCGGAGCATCTCCTCATGCTCATCGATCACCTCAAGCTCGCATATGCTTCTACCTTGCAGCGTCTCGATTCAATGTTGCAGCACGGTCATATTACATTTGACCTTCTTTGGGCGCTTTTCAAGCCTGGTTGGCATATTTATACCACGTGCATTGGCACAAAAGCGCCGCGATGTGCCGTATTCGACGCGGGAGAAGAGATGACAAAGAATGACGAGACGTGGTTCAATCTCGAGTGCCGATTCCTTGATTATGACGGAGTCAAGTTCGGCGAGGCCGGGATCTTTCTGCGCGTTGCAAAGTTTCGCGGGTCAAAGCCGATCGAGACCCTTGAGGCCTTCCCTCTCCACCATCATCCAAATCACGAGCAAGTCGAGAAAGACTTGATCAAGAGAGGTCAAACATTTCGGGGTTTGGCCGGCTCCCACGTTCGGCACTGTAAAGGCAGCGCATTCTTTATGAACAAGGGGAAGGCTATCAAAGTCAACATCAACAGTCGAGTGGCAGTGGACGCCGCATTTTTCCATGAAATGCAGCCAAACTACTCCCGATCCTCACTCCGCGACATAGGGGTAAATGAAAAAGACTCAATAACAGACGCATTGAAAAGTGCCCCATAAGCATACCTCCCAGGAGCCAGTGAGCCGCTTCCTAGGAGCATCAACGTTATGTCCTGGGAGCCTTGTCGCTCCTAGGAGTACGCCCTCACGATCCTAGGAGCCTGCAATGCTATACCGAGTGGGCAATCTCATTTCGATGATGACGCTAGCAGTGCATGAACATTTTTAGAGACGTGATTTGAAAAGGTATTGTACTCGAGTACCCTGTCACCCCCCGCCTCTACCGGCGAGATTTTTCTCACCCCGCTCCTACTAGATTGTTCTCAGCTAGTTGCCAATATGTACTTTACATCACTATGCACCTCTCTTTGCCTATTTCCCTGGCAACCAATATCCAGCCACTCGGCAGAGAACGGACCAGCCAAGTTATCCCGCAGACTCGAAAGGCCGGTTCTATCTCTTTCCGCCCTCTTCGCTTCTCACCGCATTTGGGTCACCGAGCGCTTTGATGACTTGCTCGAGCCACACATGGCTGTTCCTCTCCAATCCTAAGAGCAACGAATGCCTCAAATGCGAGTCGAAATTCAGCTTCCGTATTCCAAGATTAAAGCATCGGCGGCGAAGGATTGTACGTAAATGCGGCGGCAGCCAACCGTAGTTCTTAAGCCCAGGCTCTTTTCTGTATAAACAATTCTCGCATGTCTTGCCGCGGCAAAATCTGGTTAGTGTCTTAACTGGGCCTAGCGTCATTCTAAGCAAGCGTGAAGAGAAACGCTAACCACCTATATGGCTCGTATGAAGCCTGGGGCAGCCTTGTTTAAAAAAAAAAAAACGGGCACTAACGTGTCTTGCCAGATCACCTGCATGATGCACATGGTGCATCTGGGTCCCTCTTGAACGCGAGGATGTTAATGTACCTTTCCTCGCGCTGCGTCTTTTATCTAGAGTCGACTACTGTATAACTTTTCTTAAACTTGATTATTCATTTACAGAACTCAGTCCCCATCTACGTATGTGTACGGGAGACCCTCACACACCCCAAGGAACACCAGTCAGTCCTCAGATACACCGACTCTGACTCCCTATCTTGGACCCCAAGAAGATTGACGATTTTAAGATCAACGCTTCTAGCATCTATACTGTCGGCTTCTGGGAACTAAACGTCCTCCAAACACTGTACTCACCACCCCTGGGAGCGAGCCAGATCATTCCTGGCCTCTCTTACCTGTGATCCTGGGGGTTGACTGGTGATCTTGGGGATTGACTGGTGATCCCGAAGACAAAGTTGGTGCTCCTGGGGATAGACTAGTGCTCCTGGGGGTTGATTGGTGATCCTGGGGGTTGACTGGTGATCCCGAAGACAACAAGTTATCCAAGGGACTGGAGCAATTTGTGACGTGCTTTCAAGGTGCTAGGAAGGCGTAGACACCGCTACAATGGAGCTGGCGTCGTTGCTTCAGCATAGGATTGTCAATTTGCACGAGACTAAAAGCCACCCAAATGAAGAATGAGAAAAAGAAAACAAGAAAAAGCAAGCTAAGTGAATTCCTTGCACGGCCCCTCGTTTCAAATTTTCCGATGCTTATACTGTATTCTCTCTAATTGTATCACATTTGGTAATCAGACGGTTGGCAACCACGTGATCATGCGAGCAGTAGAACGGTAGACAGTCGGCGAGAGACCCAGTCTACTCATCTACCTTTTACTCATCCACTCAGGAAGAACTCATGGATACTGTATATATATAAGGATACCCATTGATGTATCTAGTCTAGTTCTTCGTCTTCAATCCTACATTGTTACTTGTGTATACCTTTGGAACTTCAGAGACTCTTGTGTTCGATTATAACTTGACAACCACTACGAATCGACCAACACTTCGGTGTAGATCTATTCGGCGCTCTGCCTGGCATCGCTCCTCGATACCCTCGAAAGGACTTAGCCCGTATAAGGCCTGCTAGGCAACGGTACGGTTGAGAGACAGATCGTTGGCAGTTGGCAATCGGCGAGACTTCAGAGAAGTATCCCCCGATTCTATCTAACCTAGCGACGACCATTTAGGCGTGCTGAACACACTGGTGATCGTAGGAGTTTGTCGTTCGGAGCGCTGACAGATGGAGTGCCGGTAGATGGAGTGCCGGTAGATGGAGTGCCGGTAGATGGAGTGCCGGTAGATGGAGTGCCGGTAGATGGAGTGCCGGTAGATGAGTAGGAGTGCGAGTTCGTTTTGTCCTTTTTCTCAATTGTAACACACCAACTACCAGTCTTCAATCCATCATTGAGTACACATGACGCTTGGTTTCCATTTATATTGGTAAAGCTGACCCGTCCCGTGTGATTCACCTGGATCCAGGCTACAGGCGAGCCGTCTTCTGTACCGCATACGTCGACATTGAGCACATTCAATTCGGAACGATTGCCCTTAACGACCTCACTTAGCTCTATGAATTGGTTAATAGCCGTCTTAAGCTTCAATGGAAGGTGCCTACCTGAACAATCAGCTCCACCAAGAGAGCCAAAAGACGCCGAGTAACCCGTGCAGCCATAATTATCGTTAGACCATATCAGACAATGTCCATCATAATCTATGACCTCAAGGGTCCCGGCTTGGGAAGTGCCTGCGTGGATCATAGCTAGAATTGCAATTAATAAAAAATGCATCTTCGAAACACCACAGGAATGATAGAGTATCTTGACTTAGTTAGACGAGATGAAGAGCACATTGCGTGGCTCTAAATATAAGTTGTATGCACCAGAGCATACTTTCAGACATGGTTTATCGACATAGTTTTCATGAGGGTAGCCCAAAATTATCTCAACAATGATCTATAGCCGCAGAGGGTAGATGCCAATCGACATAGCCATTGTGCGACTTTTGTTGGAAAACTTCTGTATTCAATTATAATTTGATTAGGTTAAGGAGGTCTATAAGCTCATGGTAATGAAAGTATAGTGGTATTGCCGCTACAAACTTCAACAGCAGGGCAGAAACTGAGGGATAAATTAGCTCGAATAGACCGGCAGAAAGTTGAGGGCCCAGAGGGAACCAGCTGCACATATTGCATCTACCAGGCTTGGCAGGAAATTACGAACTTGATGGTGTGATACAACAGAATTTTTTTATGTTACTTTGAACCTCCTTGGCCAGTGACGACCATCATGAGTGTGACCGAGTATGAGCTGTAGCTGGTAGAAGAATGACGTGTGTCATTTTCAAAATGGCAAATATAGGCCTTCGAAGACATGAGTTACTACAGGGTGTGTGTGTGTGTTTCATTTACCCTGACCCCTCGCAATGAACAGCGATATGCAGGCTACCTCAACTATATATATCCCTGTACGTACATGTAGAGTGATCCACTTCCTGAAAACGAACTTTGAGCCTCGTCAAGGCCTCTCGTGGCCTAGTTGCCGTTCCCGTTGTTAGGCTGCCCTCGTGGCACGCGACTCCGAAACCGTTGTGACGCCTCAGCAAAGTCCAGCACGGCCTGGACCGTTTTGGCTCGCGAGACGGTGTCTGGTTTACCTTTTTCACCTTGTTTTGAGCCTCCCAGCAGACTCGACACGTTGTTGAACGCATTTCCCACTTCTCCCCTCAACTTCCTCCGCAACTCCACCGGCCTTGGACAGTCTACAAGCACGTGGGTGACTGTTTCTTGCGCGCCACAATCGCAACGGTCGTCGTCGCCATAGCCAATCTTCTTGCGGTAGGTGGACAGCCAGTTATGGCCCGTGCGCAGCTGCGTCCGCAGATACGCCCGCCCCCTGGGTAAGATTCCGTACAGCTTCCTGGTGTGCGTCGCTGGTAGAATATCGTCCATCTTCCGTAAATGACCGCCTTTACTGGATGTTTTCCATTCCTGCTCCCACTGAGCGGCAATCTTGCCGCGGATAAAGGCCTTCTCTCTTGTGAGTAGCGGGCGCAAGAGTTACTATGTATAATTTACCGTTCTCCCTCAATTCATCACTCCCTCTAATCTACAATTCTCTCCCTATTCACCATTTAGTGCCCCAATCCGATTTTTGTTACAGTACATTCAATAGCAATGAACATGTGTGAACGATTGAAAATGCTATCCAACGGGGTCCCTTAACGAATATACCCTTCCACTACAGCTATTATTTGTATAAAACCTTCGTCAACTCAAACTCATGTTACATTACGTAGCGCTACTAACATATTTTACTTTTTCCATATCACGACACATGTTACATACCACCACCCGCCTTGATGCATATAGAGGCTCCAGCTGAGATGATGTTCATCTATACTTCCGTAGAAGTACAAGGATACCGCTCTTGGCTATCCTGTATGCTTACGCACGCGGGAAGGCGTATAGAATAGGAGGCTAATTCCAAAAGGAAGAACCAGCGATTAGTCTGAACAACATTGTATGGAGACTAGGCATACCCTACATTAGTCATTCATATTTCCGCCGTAAATCAGGCACAGGGCACATGTACCTAACAAGAACCCCGTTTACAGCGATATTCGAAATCAGATTTACAGTAACTCCAATCTCTTTCTCTTTGTTTTCCTGAGCTCCACCTAGATCGCACTAGTCCATATTGGGACATCCTTCGCCCGCATTGCGTCTGTGGATGTATGATGGGCTGACGTAGATTACAATACAGTAATCTCATCTCTTGCAACTTGAGATCTTTCTGTTTTCATCAAGTGCCATCTACCAAGTGAAATATTCATCGTGCCCAGCCTTTTTGTTTTGGTTGTCGATCTACCTAATCCATTCTGACCTATTTATGGTCGTGGTAAGTCAGGGCAGATCGATATTCAATGTGCGATCTCGCTGGCGCGGCGGACTATGGCACCGAGGTAAGTGTACCGGGTCCAATTTTGATGAAATGATTTCATAAAAATACCTAACGAGTGTCTGTGTCTTCAGTTGATGAAACAATGAAACAATGAAAGTTGTAGCGGGAAATCAGCATAATCTTCAGTTGATGAAGATTCTTCGCCAGGCTACCAGTTTGACATGGTGACGACAGCCTAGGTTGGTATTAGTGATTGTTCAATCTCTTCGGTTTATTCCGAGCCAAATATGATCAGAAATGGCGTAGTAGCTTTAGAAAGCCCACTTCATCCTCGTACGGGCGTATGGAAGCTGCTCTGCAGGAGCAAGTGGGCGGGAGGCGCACCGAAAAGTGACTCAATCAAAGATAGATCCAAGTCTCGCTGCTTTCAAGAACGAGCTTATTTATGACATGGCCCACAGTAGCAAAGTCCCACCGAAAAGATGGCTTCAGCCGTTGGCTACGACATCAGCACCGTCTCAATGAGAGCGCAGCTTTCTATTGCCATTTGGTATTTTCAGTCGGTCCTTATAATCTCTCAATGTGCATTTTGTGGCATTCCTTCAGGCGCTTCATAGGAATGTGCGTCAAGGCTGGCTAGGCTATTTGCGGCCTTGGGAATGAGGCGCGCTTTTGGAATTTTCTCAACTCGCAATGACGAATAAACGCAAGATATCAAAACGAAACATTAATTTGGCAGTGTAGCATCCTTGAATTCTTGATCTCAAGTGAATAAATTCTGGCTATGCAAGAGTATGATTAAATATCGATGACAATCCCACCTCCGCAGGAAAAATAGTACAAGTGTATTTTCTTCTCATGCTTTTCTTCAAACATGAAGCAATGCGATGCCAGGAATGGCATGTTCTACCGTGAACAGACACTAGGTGTGAATACTATCTCATTTTGGGGATGATCATGAATTAATCAAACATTTAGCAAATCTTCGCTTCTTGTTCGACGGCTCGGTCGAAATCATCACCTCCGCTGGCGATGATGGCTGTGTTATTGCATTTGCATGTCAAATAGCTGGTTGTGATGGAGAACGGGTCAAAATCATGCAAACATACGCTGGGGATGTGTTGAAGGCCCTGAAGGGGCTACATGACATGTCATGCACGCGTCTTAAGGATTTTTCCACTGATTGCGGCCATGGGTTACATCGTGAGCACCTAACTCAATGCTACATACCTGTGTCTATGCAACTACAACTTGCACCAGGTTCAAATGATCTGGCGCGATCGGAAGATAGCAACGTGATGGTTGACATGCCCATTCCGGAGAAAGAGCCCGAAACCCATGAAGCGGGGCTTCGTCATAAAAAAATTCAAGAAGGTATGAAAAACCTAAAAATGCTAGATTTGACCACAATGAAAGAGATACTAAGATGAACACAAGAATCAACCAATGTCGCCATACCCAAAGAGCGGGGTGGTAATCTGACGGGAACTGCCCTGGAGATTTCTCAATATGACTTAACTCCTTCGACTTCAGTTTCTTCGCACGCGCATGTGAGGGGATTTTCAATACTCTTGGATATTTACTACCCGTTCAAAGGGCCTGTGGGTGCTCTGAGATATATAGAAAGCCCAAGCCGTCAAAATATTCTACGGGTTGTGGCACAGATTTTGTCTGCAAGTGACATCGCAGATGACCCAATCTGGCCCATGAGATCTCTGAGTGTTCGGAAAGGGAACATAGTATATGATGTCCTGGGTTACCCAAGGGATGACATTGGCAGCTTACTAGACGATATTCATGAGTCTGAAAAGCTCATCAAGATTGAGTGTGTTTATTAGTATGCATCTGTTTCAAATATCAGACTGAAGGTGGTACGGCAGAGTAGAGTGAGAGCTCGCCAGGTCGTCGAGGCGTTCTTCAGCTCTGATGCTGTGTTTGATTTGCTCGCATTTACATGGAATATTCTAACACACTTACGAGACAAGGCACCGTATCTACTTAAGTATTTAGTCCCCTGATATCCTCAGTCATTCCCAATAGCGGCGCTTTGAGGAATCTCTTAGCATGGCTCCCGCAGCTCCCACCCATTCCAATCGATCTCAGTCTGTCAAAAATTCCATGCGCCAAAAATGAGGTCGTCGCAAATCAAATCCGAATATAGCAAGATGTGCGATGCAGACGTCTGTGTGGGAATACGCCTTCGGGAAACCGGCCAAGTGTTTATCCTATCAGCGGATACTTTGGGATTTTGGGCATTCTTTACGTCGCAACTAGTATGTCTCCAACTATGCCTTTGATAAAATGACAACTGACCTTTCAAGAATTCCGACTATCCTTCCCCAATGCTAATAACAGACCAGGGTCTGGAAGAGCTCGATAAAGATACACTGAAACAACATACATGAAGTTGCACGACCAAAGTGGAACTGTCACCACCGACACTCGATTGTATCCGGAAGCCCAATGCCAAGACATAATACTATACTGTATTGGGGATAGATCCGGAGCATCAATATTCCTGTTAGATAACATGTACAGTGCTTTACGCCAAGTGATAACATGTGCCTCATCGTATAGTCACTATGACGTCTAGACATAAATTCAATACATATATGATGCATACAGTTGGCTCTAAGTTCATTCGCTCGAATTTCGTCTGCAGCATCACTAGCATCCAACATTCGAAGGAATATACCGCATTATTTCTCCCATTCAACTTAAAGATGCCCAAAAAAAAGGTATATGGGTCGAGACCAATGCAAGACCCCTTCAGATCCATCCCAGAACCGCCGGACTCCCCCAAAGAGCGCAATATTCAAAATAAAATTCCTACTCAAGAGCTCCTTCACGCTTTAGGAAGGTATGAGAAGATTCTAGGAGTTCATACATTTGGCTCTAATAGTACTCTAGCATGCGCCATGACCCAAAATATAGCGATCTCACCGTTGTATGTGGCGGTGATGAATATGCAGTGCATAAATGCATTGTCTGTACGCGATCTACTTTCTTTGCGAAAGCTTGCGACGGTGAATTTAAAGTGAGACACCATGGTGGCGGGGAAATGGTATTGTCTTTGTCAACTTACCTAAATTAGGAATCTTCTTCAAACAAGGTCGTCTTACAAGAAGAGCCGGTGTTGGTCGAGCGGATGATCGATTATCTCTACTCGCTCGACTATCAGATCAAAGATTGTCTCGCGGATTCTGATCACAATTCACTCGAGAAGGCATCTATCTCTCGTGACTTCGAAGGCGCCACTACAGTGACAGAGTCTGATTCCCAGAACGCAGAAAGGGGAATAGACGAGGATAGCTTAAGCAAACCGGCTGAGCTCGAAAATTCGAATATCTCATTCGATCCCCTCTCATTTCATATTTTGATGTATTCTCTTGCAGATCGAATGTTTATTGAAGGCTTGAAGTCACTCTCAAAGGAAAAACTTGAGCGAGGTCGAGATATACAACTCAACCCCCGCAAGCGACCGAGGACTACGAGACTTGGCAGTGAAAATAACCTTGGATCACCTGACACAATTAAGAACTGGTGATGAAACAACCCATTTGGCCTTCCCAAACAGCTTGGTGGAATTGGTGCCACAGTTTTCGTCAGATTTACTTGTGTGTGTAATGGACAGAACTGTCTTTGATTGGAACAAACATGGTTTGTGTAGGGAGAACTGGTCTCACGAGAGAGATCATTAATGGTCTTATTGAATTGATATGGATTTTGCGAGCTTCAATTTCGTACTTAGAGACAAGCTCCCTGTTATTTCTGTTCCGTGATTCGGAAAGACCGGTCACTTGAACAAAGTACTGAATCTTAGATATATTTTCTAAGGCGAAGGTGTATCAATGAAACAGGTATTATACGACAGGCTACAATTTTTGGTACCATCCCTTGGACACATACAGCTGTCAATGACAGGGATTTTCCGGCAAATCCCAGAATGAACTAATGTATCTGAGCAATGAGGTTTTGAGAAATAACAAAAGAGTGGAGGTGGGCGCACCAATTTCGGGACGTACTGTAAAGCCAGTTGTAGTTCCAAAGTAGAATCTCCATACTCATGAGTTCGCGGTATATTATTATGTGGGTCTTTTAGTTAACTACCGACTACTCGTAGGCCTGAGGATACGGGAGAGTAGATGGCCTATTTAGTCAGCTTATAGCGTGGTGTAGACAAAGTGACTTCCGGAGGTACAGTATGGAATCCTGTACGTAAATAGATGAGAAGTTTTCGTGTAGGTTGAAGAACTAGTTACTATATTTACTTAACTAGTTAACTATTAAATGACAAGGTATGTACAGCCTGGAAAATACGGCAGGAACAGGCTCAGCCTGGGGCTTGCATAAGACATCCCTAACCTGGGTGAAATTAATTATTGCTCTAGACTTGGGGGTTGCCTAGGTATTAGGGAAAATGAGCTAATTTGGAGTGGAGACTGCTGTTTAACCAATGATGTTCAATAAACACTTCAGCCGCTTGAAAGGAAAAAAACAGTCCATTTTTCCTAAGACAACTGATTGTTTACTGTAATCAACAGCCGCAAGTTTGCTTGCAGATGGCCCTCAGTTCTCACCACTGTGGGCCTTGTTCTTATTCGATTGAGCAACTTGTCCAAATAACATTGTCGCACATTGCAAAATTTTTTATGCAACCGTTTATGTTTCTTTAAACCATGTCCATCAGCCTTGGAATTTACGTGTAGTTGTCTACTCGGGATCCAAGTCCGGGTCAAATTTAAACAGGACATGAACGAATTGATTTTTTTTCCCCCTCTTTGAGAACTTTCTTGCTGTCTCGCAATTCC
Organism: Penicillium olsonii; assembly: GCA_911174995.1. Classification (NCBI taxonomy): domain Eukaryota; kingdom Fungi; phylum Ascomycota; class Eurotiomycetes; order Eurotiales; family Aspergillaceae; genus Penicillium; species Penicillium olsonii. The sequence goes on from CAJVNO010000047.1 coordinate 17,521, forward strand.
AAGCAACCCCTCACTCAATGACCGGCTGCAAGTTTGCCTGCTGGTAAGAAGGGCGTGCAAAGGGGTGGTTGAAGTACAGCAGTGAACTGAGGGCCCCTTCCCCGCCTCAAGCGCAGGTCCGTGCATTTCATGACCCGTCCGCATTCCCAGCTCACTGACCAAAAATTGCTTCAACTTGCTTGCCAGCACCTCCGCTCCATTCCGAGATTTGTGCGAGAATGGAGAACTTGAAGTTGTTTCTCCCGAGTTGTACTAGTGTGCTAGTACTGTAAAACTTCACTCTACGCTCCAACTATACTAGCTCACTGTAGAATCGGGCTTGCTCTGACGAGGCCACCATATTCCGGGCTACACGTAGCTGCACATGGGTGCAAGAAATATGCGCGCAATCACTCGCGTAAATTGAGCCTATAGGTTCAAGAACACGTTGCATTCTAGCCCTGCTTTCGCATGCATAAGCTAGCATCACTTCTATTGCGCTCACAATAATCGGGCTCATGAACCTCCCCTCGTACATTTGTAGAGCACTCGTTCACGTGTAGTGCTTGATCGCAATTTCTAGAGGCAAGCCAAAATTCTATGAAATGGCTGTGTGATATCTCTTGGG
>CAJVNO010000048.1:0-16733 GCA_911174995.1 Penicillium olsonii
CAGGGCTGCTCGAGTAGTTTATGGCTATACCCCGTTTTAAGAAAAAGCTTGTGGCCCTTCAGTTCCATAAGCGGAATTTGCTCGGGATCCCATCTGTCTATAAGTATGGTTCAACGCTCGGTCAATCAAATCACGTACCTCCATGTCCCGTCGGCAAGATTGAATTGCTGCCACTCGAGATAAAACGGAAGCCCTTCCAAGTCTGCCCTGGGTCCGAGGTGGTTCGGATTTGTATCCATAATTGGAAAGGCAGCATCGACATTGACATGAGAGTGGCCAACAGGGTACGGGGTTGCGTCAATCTCTTTGTCGGGGGCACAGCCTGAGAAATGTTCTTGCACCTGATCAGAACCTTCGATGGAAGTATATTCGCACGCTTCTAGTGGCTTAGTTTGATATGAGAGCAGCGATTGCGCACTTCCAAGATGTTCACAATCAGAAGCCAAGGGTGGAGCTGACAATTGGTCTTGCGGGGCGGAGGAAGCAGGAAGAATTGGACGCAAAAGAGATTCAATCTGGGGTCTTTAAACAATACTATGTTAGTGATCTATTACGAAACGATGTAAAAGATGAAGATTCACTCATCTCTCGAGTCTGAACTTGCCTACTTCTAGCATTCAAGACCTGCGAGCGCTCACTGTATGCCTGAAGATCCCTATGGGATGGCGTCATTTTAAGCTCGGTAGTATTGGTAGAGCTTGAATTAGACCCGGTAAAGCTCGCTGCGATGGTTTGATAGTTGTTGGGTTTGAAGGAGAGGTATGGCTGGACATGCTGGGCTTGAAGATAGCTGCTAGAATTGGGGACCCCCTGTTGATTTGTCTCAGGGAATGAGGGTATCGGCTCGAAAAATTCGGGAGGGGTGTAATTCTCTAGAAATTCTGTGACATGCAAGTGTTAGTCTGCGGTTAGCACGAAAAAGATGAACGTACGCTGTTGGCTCTGGCTAGCCAAATGGTTAGGGACTTCGTAAACTTGTAAAGAGAGCTCGGTGAGGTTGGAAGATAGTCGAGGATATTTCTGAGGTCTGAAAGGCTCTGTACTATGCATGGCTTGATGACTAGCATCTTCTTGGGTATCCCAGTGAGGATGGCGGGTTGTAAGAAAGGTAGAGTATAATGGAGGACAGTGGGTGTCCATCTTTGTGAGACAGACCAGGGAGAAATAAGGATAGGATGGTGATCCGACTTCAATATTGATTAGAGAGCCGTGGCAGGATAAAAGCCAACCAGCCTTGAATTGAATAATGGCTGCATGGACTGATATATGATGACCGGCGTCTTTGACGCACAGTTTGCGCTTCCGCAACCATTGGGTGCCACAGAAGCATTCGTCATTCGAAGGGGCTGCGCTACTTTGACTAGATGTGCTCCACTTTCCAATTCAGTGTGCATTGTTTCCCCTGGCGGGGACTAATACCAAGCCAGAGTTAAATCGCGATTTTTTGTTGGTAATCTCTTTATTTCATTTTGCAAGTACTAGTGTGCCAGCTCCTGCATCTCTCGTTCTTTAGGTACTGGGGATGCTTTGCGTGAGGTAGTATGACCCAGTACACCCAGGTAGTAGCTTGCTACCGTGGCTAATGCAATTGCCTTATGGCTCACTTCCACTGTCTCTCTGTCTGCCTGCTTGATCTGATTGAGCTCTGTAGTTTCTTGGTAAACGCTTGTGGCGACAAAAGAAGATTGCCGCTCTATCCCTCACCTATGGAAGGCCTTGAGATATGTCCCCACTGCGCACTGACAACAAATTTACTCATCTGTTCAAAAAGATGAAATACCGACTTTTTGAAAGACTTTGTCTGTATTGAGAGTGGGGCGGACCTCGTGTTTCTGATTGGTCAAGCAATCCCTTGCTAGTGTTTGTGATATGATCAGGGCTCGAGGGCATCCCATCTCATTCCAGCACATAAAAGGCGACTAGCTCAGGAGTCCCAAAGATATGCTTTGTCGTTGAACAGCTTCTTTCTCTCCCGTTGAAATGTCGACAGTCTCTCAAAACGTAAGACACCAATGATTTTCTTTCAGCTATATACTGAGTGATACAGTTTCCCATTCCCATAGCAGGTCTCCGGAATAGCGCAACAACAACGCTGATCGCTCAACAAGTGTGGCTTCTAGGCACAAGAGAGATCAAACGAGCCACAAAGCGGCAGCAAAAGCTCAATGCCAAAACTGCATCTCTGGTCTCCGCATGCCAGGCTCTCAGAAAGTACCACTACCGTTCTTGGGTCAAACGCAGAGCTTTGGCCAAAAACAACATTCTGAAGAATTATGGGCACCGTATGGCGAGCAAGCTTACTACTTGTGCTTTGGTTATGCTTTCACTTCTCGCCTGGCATTTTGACTCAGGAATGATTCCTCTCTCTCGGGGCCTTATTCAATTCTTCGCCAAGCCCTGTGATGAATTTGACTCGATCTGCGCATCAATTCACCTCAGCTACACCAAAGTGTACGGATCGCTCTCGTTGGCGGAGTTCAAAGAAAAGTTGAGTGGATTATTAGGGTTTTTAGAATGCTGTATGATCAAAGGCGACGCGGTCTTGTATATTTAGTTATGAATGCGACATGTTGTGACATTCCGAGAAACTTGCACAATGTGTTTTTTTGAACTCTTTGCCACGCTTGCATTTCCAATTCTCAAACTGAGCCTGCCATACAGCTCACAGCTCTATTTTTGTGCCTCATTCGTATCTGATCTATCAACAAATGTGCGAGTAAACTATCTGCTCAAGTCATTGTCTGTGTAAGATAACGGTATTAGATTCTCATTAGTCGAGAAGCGCTTTTTGCGACTTACCATCGGGGCCTTACTCGGTGAAATCTCACCTAGATTTTGATCACGGCCAGCCACATTGCGTCCATTGTGTCTCTACTAGGGACTGTGCTCAATATTAGTGAAAAAAAATCTTGAAGCTTTTTTCTCGCAATCATAGACTCACCACACTTTTCAAGCACAAATTCAACTGCAAAGCACTTGTCATATGAGCGCCGTCCGGGGCCGCCTCCCAATGGAAGGTCACATTCAGCAATTGAGAACCCAATAGCCACCCGATAGCATCTAAGGAATTCCGGGAAGTCTTTTTTCGTGATCAAACCAAGCCCCTTGTGAATATCATCTGCTCTGTCGCCTTCTCCTGCCTCTCGACAATGACGATAACATGCAATGATGTCTGAAAAGAGCTGGTAACATCGAGGACAGATATAGTTCAAGTCCGATTTCACCAGAGCTTGTAGCACAATTGCGAGCTGCCTTTCCGCCTCAGACATCTTGAGTCCAAGTGAACGTAAACAGTGAAATGGAACTGAGTCTCAAAATACGACGACAACCTCTTTTATTAATAAGGCACAGTGCTGCCAACGCATCCTCAAGGATGGAAATTGTTGGTTGATTTGCCGAATACTAAGAACTAGGGATAGCGGAAAAGTCCTAGATCGCAGTTTCTTTTGCACCCTCGCATAACGAATGTCCAAGAAATTCCTTTGGTATTCCATTTTAGATCAGCTGCACGACAGAAAGGTAAAACCCTCTGCATTTCCTATTTCCCGCCACCGTTGATATTCTTCATTGCTTCCTTGGTCTTGATCAGAACACGGCATCTTACAGCTCTGAGAACGAGCGGTGGAGAAGCAACGTGGCTAATCAAGCAGACTGCCAGAATCTGGACCTAGGTGCAGTGATGATTGGCTCTGGAACTAGAGAGAACCTCGGTGATCCAATTGTTTTACTTTGAATTCTAAATTGCCTCTAGCATACAGCTTCTATCGCTTCCTCGTATATCGATATTCTAAGGCAAACCACTCCTCGGGAGACAACATGTGCCTGGCCTGGCGGGTTCGATCCCGATTTCTCAAGTCCAATGATTTGGCCCCTTCCAAGACTTCACGAGGCTCAATATATACAGTTTCAATAGCCCCATTATCCATCTTGGCAACAAAAAGCAGGCACTTTTGAAAATCTGGGTAACTCTTGACCTCTCCTCCATACTCCATCAAAATTCCAATACGGGGCACATTTGCAGGACTTGTATTTGATTTCATCAATCTGTCCACTTAGCAAGGTGCATTGGTAGTGATCAACTTTAGAAGCTTACTTTTGCAGAGAATGGGTAGCCATTTCGTCCAGGTACTTTCGGCCGGCGGTTCTTCTGCGACAGGTGGTGTACGGTTGTATGATATCAGCTCTATAGAACCGCGAGTTGAATGATAGCACGGGCCGGCTGGCACCGGTTGGGTCTCGATGATTAAAGGTGCCCTGCACACTAGTGAGGGGGGGTATACAGGCAGTTCGAAAGTGTTCACTACCGGCCTTGTTTCTTCTTCGTGTGTATCGTCTCGAAATGGGTGACCTCCCCAGAAGGAATCGGCAGAGGTATTCCGATGGCGGATCGAGAAAGTAGATTGGGTCAAAAGCCATCCAGAAAGTGTGGTGAAGAAGCCCATGGATCTCACGCCACAAGACAAATTGCTTTCTTGATGGAGATACAAAACTCCGGAGTGAGAAGGATCCATGTAGACGCAGCAGAACAGCCTATTGAAATGTCTGCGGCGTCGAGGCGGCCTTCAATATGCAAGACTATATAGCCCCTGGAACGTAACAGTGTCCTATATATTGCTTCACATCAAAATGCCCTGGATTTAAAATATCAAGGCTGGCTACTGCATGGTTCTTGTTCGCTGCATGAGCTCCATCAAATAGATTGCTTTGAGAAGGTGGTCACAGCGAAATTCTGATACAAAAAGATACAACTTAATCAGCAATATTTTGACCATACAAAGGCATTTATGGAAATTGGTGACACATCAATGAAGCAGATATAATAAAAGTTAGTCAATGCATGGGGAGAGATGGGGAGAGATGAGGAGAGATGGGGAGAGGTGGGGAGAGATGGGGAGAGGTGGGGAGAGACAGGGAGAGGTGGGGAGAGACGGGGAGAGATGGGGAGAGACAGGGAGAGATGGGGGCAGGGGAAAATCAGGTGCGCTTCAATGTACATGCCCAAAGTATTTAATGAATCCAACGACAAGACCTACCTACATAATCAAATTCGCAGGCGGAGCACTCACTATGCCATTGATCTCACGAATTTCTATCCCTTACGCCACCGGGTTGTGGTAAACCAAGACGGATTTCATCCGTCCGTCAGTGGGATAGGGTGTGTTTGATAATTCAGATAAAGCAAGATAATGATATCTTTTTCTTTAGCCATTGTTCGCATGTTCAATGAACTGCGTTTGATATTATGCGGTCGCGTCAATGGCGCAGTTTCGCAGATCACTCTTCGCCTATACAAAACACTGACAAGAATGATTCCATCTATAGACAATCGCCGGTGCAGTATCTAGACAGGCTGGGATGCGTACCATAGAAAAAATAGTACTTGCGGCCTCTCGCATCGAGGGAGTTTGTATGAGCCATGGGTACAGCCTGTCCACAGAAACGACATATGTTTAAATAGGCTATAAAATTCACAAGCGTTGCTCCTGGGAAGTTGTATAAACATGAAAATGAGTGATGGCTTGTGGATTACGTTATGACTCACGGAAGGAAAACCGAATTCTGATTGGCAGTCTAGGTTGGTCCGGTGCCTCGTTTACATGATATTCGGCTTAGCCCAATGGTGGGGTCAGGCAAGATTTTCTCTGCAGCCCGACCCCTCCTTATATCAGTTTGTCTTCAATATTTTGTCTTTGCGATGCGTCTTTCCTCTCAGTGATTGAAGATCGAGCATACTTCCAAGCGGTATGACTTTTCTTGGTCTGTCCGTCATAACACAGTGTTTTGGCTGACTCATGCAGCAAAATTCCTTTCCACCGAGCAAGCGGAATCTCAGGGTCTCAACTGAGCCAAAGACGCTCTAGCTAGAAATGGCAGATAACACCGTTAGCGAAGCTACGGAATCACTGGTTTGTGGACAAATTGATCTTTTTCTCTAGGGCCTATACCCTGACCTATTTTAGAGTGCTCGTTGGATAAAGGCGACCGATGAACATAAGCCCAGCGTCCTGGATGGATACAAACCGCACCTGCGCGATCTATTTGTAGATCAAAGCATCGAGAGAAAGCTTGTTTGCTTCAAATGTGACAAAATCACATTTTACGACGCTCAAGGCCAGGAGCTTTGGTGGACAGTCGGTAGTGGCGAGATATCTCTACCGCCGAACATTCAGGTCGTCGTCAGCAACGGAGTGTCAAGAATAATTTGAAGATGATCAGATGATACAAAATTATGTGTACAAACTATTGAGAAAAGACATGCTCATAGAGAAACCAATACGCAGGCGGATGAATCCAAAATCAGGTTGGCTTCGCCACAGATTCAGCATAACGCAATCCGTTGTCTCTAAGAGCAAATTCTCTGATTCCCAAAGTCTGAGGTCACTACACTCAATTGCATCGCAAACGTAGGTGGTGAAAAGCGAAGTAATAGCTGAAACAGAAGCACCTCGCAAGGTGAAATAGGCGCAGTCCCCTACGCGAAGAAACGTATTAGTGATGGATGTAACACACCATTGACTCGACTAACCATCATCGGGAAATTTGTCAAGTCCAAGGCTTGATGAATGTCCACCAGGCTGTATAACACTTTTTGCTGCGCCACTGGAAGAAGCTGCTTCAGGCCAAAGAACAGAGTGGACTTTCTGGCTCATATGCGGAAATAGAAGCCTAGCGAGTTCCCTTGCGGAACCAACGTTCAAATTTAGAATAGCATCCTGCATAGACTGATGTGGCAGTTTTGCCCAGACACTTTGAGTGGTTTCGGGTGGATGGCCGTTTGCTGTCTCATGCATCTGGGTAAGAGAGTTCGCAACTGCTCTTTGTATGTAATCACCAAAAACAATTCGAAGGGAATCGACGCGTGCCAAGTACAAATCGCAATGCGTCTCATCGGCATCTTTTATCGGCTGGGGCCTTTGAGGGTCTAGTAAAAGGTCAATTAACTTGCTGTTCAAATTTGGAAAAGGCCAACCACGAACCAGGACTGAATAAGCACGCGATGAGTTCTTTGAACTGGCTATTTTGTTCGATACCAAGCTTCTTTGCCTGATTTTCTAGAAGTTGTTTGCAACCTTCGCTAAGAGAAACCTTATAACGGTTGCTGTGATGCTGATCAAATTTCGTAACGTCGAATGTTTCACAGGCTTTCGGTGGTATGGCGAGTATGAAAGGGAGAAAGATATGGATGTCCTTTTGCCGAATACTCCAATAAACAGACTGCGCATTCTTCAATCTCCAGCGTGATCTGTATACCTGGGGGGTCTTACGACCCTGGCCAGCCGGTATTTGGTGCAAAGATTGCCCAAATGATAGACCGAGGCCTCTGTCCAGATTGGTGAGAACATCTGGGGGAATGGTATGTTCTGTCATGAGCTTGTCTCTCATCTTATAAACGCGAGATATTGCTGCAGATTGAGGCATGTTTAGGAAGCTCTGCTGGTGGTGGGGAGAGATTGGGAGATGGGGAGAGGATGGGGAGAGGGGGAGAGATGGGGAGAGACGGACAGTGATGGGGAGAGACGGGGGGAGACGGACAGTGATGGGGAGAGACGGGGGGAGACGGGGAGAGACGGGGAGAGACGGGGAGAGACGGGGAGAGACGGGGAGAGACGGGGAGAGACGGGGAGAGACGGGGAAAAATTGGGAGAATTGCGAAAGAAGCTATAGGCCATGAGTAACGCTTTGCGGACATTATAGAGGCATGCTTAAAATAATTAATGGAACAATATTGAGTTCACTGTCAGCAATTTAGAGAGGACATTTGCACTTGTGCTTTTTGACTCTTGATCAATTTTATGTTCTTCGCCGAGAAGTTAGATTAGCTATCGCGACAATCCAAATAAGTGAAAGGGTCTAGCGGCTGACTGCTCCAGAAAATTTCTCAATCACTTTTGAATACCATCCAGGCTTCCCCCTTCTGTATAATCTCATCGCTGTAGCTAAATCTTGCCTACAAGAATCTTGCAATGCAACTGAAAGACGGCATCCTTCAAGCAAATTCATCCCTTCCTCCTTCTCTATAACTGCTGTAACATACTCACGTCTGTCAGCATACCTTTGTATGCTTTCCGCATCCCTTGGATGCCCATTTTCGTCGTAATTCCACGGTGCATCCATGTCGGGTGGTAACAGTGACAGAGTCAACGGAAATTCGGCGAAGATTTCCCATGGACCAGCATAAGCAGCCTCCCAGTCAATGACACCTAAAAGATTGTACTCGTCGTCAAAGACCATGTTGTTGTGACCAAAGTCCCCGTGGCACAATGGAAATGGGCCTTTATCTTGCACGGAAAGATTCCTAGCAAGAGTTTTCACTAAAGAGAGGAAGGAAGAAGCAGAGAAAGATAGCTCATCTGCCAACGAACCCGCTGCTTCTCTCAACTTCGCTTCTGATATTCCAAACTCAACTTTGGTCGCCCACGCCTGGAAGAATTCAGTGGCTGTTTCAAAAGGACCGCCTATACCAGGTATGGGACCTTGATCGAACGAGCCGTCCTCGTTTTGGCGGAGGATAGTCCCAATTCTTGGTAGTTGTATCCTTGACAAGTAGACCTGGGGAATCAGGAATTAGTTTTTGATGGGGTGGAAGTCAGTGCACGCTGCGCAATACCTGAGTTTCCGCCATTTTCGAAAAAACGCATCTTTTATAGAAGTTGGGGACCTCCATACCAAGGTCTATCCCGGAATTACCCCTCAAGCAGTCCATCAACATAAACTGCGCTTTCACGATGTTTTCGGTGTCAAGTTCAACAGCATGTACACTCGGAACAGGAATTTTGGTTTTTTGCTTGACGAGCAGAATCGTGTTGTACTCATTTCCCATGATTTGCTTGTTGATGCTTGATCTAGCCTGCGTTCTAGATAAGGGCGGCATTCGCAATCGGGCGATCCAACGCACATCGTCTTGAAATTCAATGATGCGAACCAGATGGTTGTATCCAAGACCGATGTCTGGCAGCAACTTGCAGATCTTTCCATTCCGCAGTCTGTTCGCATACTCAATGAGCGCATCCCAGTTTGTCGTGTCTATGAAGTCCTGGACCCTCGAACGCAGTGTTTGGTCTGTGAGAGAGGCGAAGTAAGACCACCGGTAGCCTGTGAAGCTGCTGTCGTCTGTATCATGGTCAGCGTTTTGCCCACTTTGTGATGAAGGTTTTTCGCACCCGACATAATGAAGAAAATTTTTGAAAATTGGAAGTACTGGGAATACTGGATTTTGAAAAACGGATTGTTGTAGTCCTTAGTCTCAAGTGGCGGTGAGAATACAGTAGTAAACAGGCTAACGTCTCTCCCCCGTCTCTCCCTGTCTCTCCCTGTCTCTCCCCCGTCTCTCCCCCGTCTCTCCCCCGTCTCTCCCCCGTCTCTTCCCCGTCTCTCCCCCGTCTCTCCCCCGTCTCTCTTCTGCTATTAGATGCATATCCGATGTGTGGCTATCTCTACCTGTGACGTGTCATTGCATGAGCTACCACTCCGCAGACAGCCTTGACTACAAAACATCTCGTTCAGGTGCCCGAACGAATTATAAAAGGCCGAAGATTCTCACAAGTCTCTTCATATCCACGCAAGGTTGTTCCCCTGATCACTCACCCTGCCCCACCAAAAAGGTATGTTCTCCTCCTTGCTGAATCTTCCTTGCATTAAAGCAGACGGGAATACTGACTTAACGGAGTGGAAGCAAGATCATCTTGTTCGTTCAATTGAAATGAAATCAACCGAGGTAATTTAGTATAGTGAAAATATACTAGGGCTAAGTATCAACCGAGGTAATTTAGTATAGTGAAAATATACTAGGGCTAAGTTAGCTTTGATCATGCGCTAACCACGCCGATCCTAGAAACAGGTCTTCGGCAACATGGCGATCGAACCAGCAACAAGCCTAGCTGATTACAACGGCGAAAGTGTCTATACTGAATGCCAGAGGTTTGGCTGCAAACTTCAGGTCAAGAGAGGAGCGGTCTGCACATGCGGTATGCAGAATTGAAAGAGCCATTCGCCACCATAAGCAGCCATTTGGGTTCAAGTTCCAAGTCTGCAAATTTCTTTTGGTGGATCCTCGAAAATTCACTCGTTTGTGCTGGAAAGATGTTGAAACTCTGCCAGAGGCCAGGGCTTCTTCATCTTTTGCCTTTAGCTATTTCCTTATGAGGATCCGCAATATGATTTTCATTCTCCAATACAATGTACCAATTTCCTTTACTCGTAAAGTGCTTGGGATTACCATATCAAGATAGATATTTCCCGTTCACTATCCCACGAGGGGTTTTAGAATCAGGCTGATCCCAATTTAGGGGTTTTGCTTCACTATGGGAGTGGAAAAGGTTGAATTCGCCGACTTTAAGTTGATTTCTTGGACTAACTATCAATTACTTACTGCATTATTCTTGTGAAGGGTACACCATTCCACACCTTTTGTCCGTGCGTTCTCAACCAATATGGTTTCGGGATGTTCCCTCATATCTTGCTGCATCAAGCTCATCTGGTTGCAATTGCAGCTTTAGATAGAAGTCTTTTGTGGTGCGAAGCTGATATCGGACGATTTACGTATTGTCGAACAGCTTCCTACACGATCTGTATGAAAAGCTAAGTCGATTTCCAATCGAGTTGGGTTTTAGGGAGTACCTGAAGGCTGCCTCGTGCTTACCGAATTGCAAAGGTTTCATCAACTTTTGACATCAAACTTTATTTGGTTGCAGATGCTTCCGTCAGCAATGGCGAGAGTCCATGTGCAGATCGTACGCAAACCATAACTTTGCCCGAGCAGGATGCATGGAATAAGAAAAAGAATTCTTAGAAATGTGTATTATAAAACCTATGAAATAATGTATAAATCCTAGCTTGAAGTCTAAAAGCTTCGTAAATAAAGCATGATATTTACATGGTTGTGATCCTTGGCGATGGGGTATGCGGTCTTGTTTTCTAAATCTTTTGACATCTTTTTGACACCATGGACAAGACCTGCACAAAATCAATATGCCCACCAGCTGCGGCCCACTAGAAAGCGGTCCTTGTGTTCCAATCGAAGTGTGGCAATGTGAAGCCTACTATTGGCTGATACGAATATGAGCGCAGTAAAGGATCAAGGACCTTGTTCATTGACTAATATAGTCTCTTCGTAGCTGAGAAGGAGATGAACGATGTTCACATGCTCCGTAGCTATAACCATCCAAAATGGCGTCCTTCCTGTGGGACTTCTCTGATTGATATCGGCCGAATGTTGCAGGAGAAAATTCACCATGGAGTAATGTCCTGCACGACATGCTGACCATATGAGCAGTACTGCATCGGCAGATCGAGGACTTATATCTAGTCTCGGATCTCGGAGAAGTTTGACCAGCGGTAAGAAGCCATTTTCAACAGCCTGCACCAAAGGAATTTGACCAAACTCGACGATATAATCTGAATCCATGTTCACTTGCTGCAAGATTTCAGCCAACCTTGGGCTTGGATTGTCCATCTCATGCCAAATTGCGCTTCGCCCATCTTTATCTCGATGGTTCATATTGATAGGGGACTCAAAAACAAGGCTTCAATGATGCGCAGCTGTTTACCAATGGAGAGAAAACGGCCGTATCTTTGGAAATGCGGGAGTAGCGGATTTTCCTGCCGATGATCGAAGCAGTTGACATCTGCTTGTTGGTTTCGTACGAGAATTTGAATGGCACCCTCATCGCCCAATTCCACTGCTTTGTGTAATTGGTTCTGACCGTAATAATCATAAAAGCTTGCATCTGTCCGTGCATCAGATAATATGAGTTAAAAGACATAAGCTTGGCGAGACTTCAGCGAGATTGCAAGGGGCAATTCCCCCGTTCTCCGTTACTGAGGGTGGTCTGCCTCATGGAGATATTTGGAGACAGGGTTGTCAACATGCAGACTGTCGGGCTCAGTCATTTTCGACGTACGGGAACCAGGGCCGGTGGGAAGCGGCCGAGCAGCTCGAGGTGCAGGTGATGGAGACTCGCAAGACGAAGCTCGGCGAGGACCATCCCTCCACGCTGACCAGTATGGCCAACCTGGCGTCGACGTTTTGGAATCAGGGCCGGTGGGAAGCGGCCGAGCAGCTCGAGGTGCAGGTGATGGAGACTCGCAAGACGAAGCTCGGCGAGGGCCATCCCTCCACGCTGACCAGTATGGCCAACCTGGCGTCGACGTACAGGAATCAGGGCAAGTATGTAGAGGCCGAAACTATGCACCGGCGGGCGTTAGAAGGGTATGAGAAAGCGCTGGGACCAGACCACACGTCGACCCTCGACACTGTCACCTGTCTTGGTGTTCTATATCGGGACCAAGGCATGCTGGACCAGGCGGAGCAAATGTACCAGCGGGCACTAGCTGGGTACGAGAAAGTGCTGGGACCAGACCATACGTCGACGTTGGATACCGTCAACAACCTCGGCAATCTCTACAAGAGTCAAGGCCGGCTCCAAGAGGCAGAGGCAATGTACAAACGAGCGCTGGAAGGTAAGGAGAAGGCGTTGGGACGAGAACACACGTCGAAGTTAGATACCGTCAACAACCTCGGTGCCCTCTAAGCAGATCAAAGCCGGCTGTAAGAGGCAGACACAATGTACGAGTGAGCATTGGTAGTCTATGACATAGCTTTTGGTGCGACCTCACCTTTCAACTATATCCCTACCCTAAATATTCTAAAGAACTATAGCCTTCTTCGTGAGAAAAACGGGAAAATGGACACCGCTCTCTTGTATTACTAGCTCGCGCTGGTAGGCACTAAGGCTATTTAGGACCAGAATTGCGGACGCTATGCCTAGCTTTTTAACAGATCAAGCTCTGTATAGCGTAACAAGTGTGAAATTTCTGGCGAAGATTCTGTGTGAAAGTGAGCATGAAAGAATGGGATAGTACAGAAAAAAGTCAGAGCGAAGCTCTCCGGTGTGTATAAGTCTACATAAGCCTGCAAAGGATTCAGACATACTACCCACCAAGATCATATTTTATGTTGAACATATTATATATTCTTCTTTACCATAATGCAAAATTGGGGCAATATAGCAAGAGACCGTGTTCTACTTTCACTTAAGCCGATAGAATCTTCTAGATCATCTGAGTAATCTGTAGAGTTACACCGTCACGCAGTGTTTTGTATCGTTCCAAAATTACAAAGCTACTTAGTTATAGATGACGGGTGGGTAGGATTATCCACCACTGTCTTGGCAGTGGGGCTCTCATTAAAACTTACGACAGTGCAGGGCGGAAGCAGATTTCGCTAATGACTGTAGGATCAATGAAGATTTCAGGTTTCAATATTGCCCCCAGTTCGGCACCCCCGCTTGCCCAGGTCGCAAGGAAAACCCCTTGGGCTCAAGCCGGGTGAAGGGAAAATGTGGAACCCACGGATGCAGAAACCCACAAAATCTGAGCCAATTTTTGATGGGATCCTGGGATTTTTGACTATTCTGGTTTGTTAGGTGAGAAGATCAAGCTTGCCTTTGGAGTCGGAGTGTAATGAGAAATTCTCTGACCGCTGGTCGGAATGAATGACGCTCTTCTGGTGGATATAGTGAACGGCTTCCGCTGCCTGGCAACACCACTTCAATCGAAGACATAGATCGATAGCATCATTATGCCGGTCAATGTAAGCTTGCAGATTACCATCGCTAGCTTCTCCGAAGATGAACCCACGAGGCTCCTCTGGAATACCAATATAGCTGCAGTGGAATTCAAATTAACACATTGAACCGCTTGGCTTTGGCTGACATACCGTATCATTCTAGGGTGTGCCCCTAAGATACATATCCAAAAGTTGCTCTTCAACCTCAAAACTGCGCTCGATGTCCTTGACAAAAGGGTGATGACTCGGCCGCGTCGCAGTCAAGCAGAAATTTTGACACGGTTGACTGCAAATAGTCAATAAGCAGACAGCATTTTTTGGTGAGGATAAATTTAAGAACAAACGGTTAAGAACAAACGGTTAAGAACAAACGGTTAAGAACAAACGGTCAAGAACAAACGGTTAAGAACAAATGGTCGAGCACAGTCAATTAAGAACAGTCGGTTAAGAATAAAAAAGGACGTGAGTGGAGAAGTGATGAACGGTCGAAGCGAGGGCAGATGTCCCAATAAAGTCCAAAAAAAACTCTCCTCCATACTGAAATTGGCCTTGATAGACTAGCGCTTTGCCTCATACCGAGCCTATCATGAGTTGATCGCTTATGATTTGTCTGGACATTATCCGTGGGATGAGAGTACGAGCCAATATCTCCATTTGTAAAGACAGCCTTCGGATAGACCTTTAGCTTCACTTTTCTGCTGTAGATTCGTCCGCTAGTACTTCATAGAATTGATGGGTAACCACTTGGACGTATACTGACTTTTCCGCGCGGATTGGCGTGCTTTTGCGAATGACTCGGATCCATGTTACAGTAGCTAAAAAGAGAATAATAATATTTACACGAGCCGTAGGGTGGAATCAAAAATGTAACTAGGAGCGTTTCTGCCATTTTGTCTGATCGACAGACTGTTAGCAAACATCATCATTGATCTCAAGTATTTGAGGAAACACCAAATCCAGGTTTCGAGAACCAACTTTGTCCCTGTTGGTCTGCATGAAAAACATTGGAGATTATTGTGGATACATACCCTCCATATGAAACCGCGTCAATGAAATTGTATCACATCAGGTTGCCTTTTTATTTCGTGGCCAATAATCATTACAGTACAACTCAATTGCGAAAAAAGACGTGTCTAAGCCTGCGTAGGCTTGAACCATTATTGTTTAGAAGATGGTCATTTAGCATATGACTGAATATTTCATACCAAATACGACAAGGGCCTAGGCAAATACCGTTGTATAATGCAGTTATGTTACCGAACTGACCTTGTTTCATGTATCAAAAAAATAAATAAATAAATAAATAAATAAAATCAAGTCCACTGTGGCTTGCCTGTATTAAAACGGTGGCTGTGCTGGCCTATTTCAACTTGTAATTACCTTACACAGAGAGAGATACCGATGCCGTGTTCCCCTTACGCGCCAAAGCAGCCATGACGAAGCGTGAAAATGATATCGAATTACAGTATAGTAATGAAGTACTTGAGCCGGTTTTGATTTCGACTATCGGTGGATTACCACATTTCGCATCGAGTACGGGCGTTCATTGCTCAATCAAACACGTCCCGGTCTTTGCGAAGAACCTCATTGGAATGGCAATGATGGTCACCTCGGTCGCAAGTAATCTTCCGGGATCGATAGATGCCATAGCCTGATGCCATGGACTGGGGATTCGCGGCCGTTCTCTGGCCAAAGCAATGTAATTATTCAAGCACGTAGACAGATATGCGTCTTTTTTTGGTCTTCGAACTCATAGTACACGCTTGCGCTTAGAGCCATTTGTCTGACAAATGCAGGGTTCTCTCGTTCGATTGTAGTTGAGTAGGTCACTCCTGAAATTACCGAAAGACATGACGGTCGAATTGTTGTGAAAGATGGTCTCGAAATTCTGGTGAGACCTCGCTTTTCTTGCTGCATTGTTATCCTATACAGTAATGTAAATCTAAAGAGTGATGAAATTGGCATCAGCGATTTGGACTGGGGAGAGAGTTGGAAACATCTTCACGCTGCAAATATGGAACTTTCATTTTTATGAAAAATCCAAAGCTGTATGGGGCGTACACGTCCCAATTTGGTAAAAGAAATCTGCAGATGCGGTGGCCTGCGATAAAAGATAAAATTGTGCCGATTGACAAGGTCCGGCAAGTTTCTGCAACAAAAAGCAAGAAAGAGTGGGACTATGTCATAGAGCAAAGACTGCCAATCTTCGTAGGCATTCAATAATGCTGACTGACGTATATTTTCCGTACAGTATAGATTCCAGGAGCCAAAGGGTAAGGAAATGATCAGTCCACAATTGGAGGCTTGCCGTGATGATGTTGTCCCAAAAGCGAGCTTTCTATGTCAGACTTGATATTGCATTTTCTTTACTTTCAACGATTTTTGGCAAGATCTCACTCTCCACAGCTAACCCTGCGTTTGTCTTCTGGTCAGAAACTATTGCTGGTGAATAAAATTAGTCAGCCGGTCGTTGTTCGAGGAGAGGAGGGGGGGGGGGGCTTGCGTGCTAAAGGGCTCAGTATTTACGCACGAATCGGGGTTCTCCATCGTTGTATCTGGCGGTGCTTTCCCATAGGTGCGGTAACAAACGCACTACCATGCCACCGAAGAAAAGATAATCAAGAGTATTACCGTCCAACTTGCGCATAATACCGTCAGTCAGATAGGAAGTAATCTTTTCGTGGGTGTTCCAGGACCCAACGCCAGCATTCTCGCGGAGAATGATGTCGTAATCCACTATTGAGTCTGCTAGGCTCTGATTGACTTCATGGTGATGCCAATCTCTTCAGGGCAGTATGTATGGCGGACAACAAACGACGGTACAGCCCTTTCAAGCTGGAAGCGCCGGATGTATATTCACTGCCCTTAGGAGCTTCCTGATGGGTGGAAATGCTTCGCTGTATGACCCGGATCGTGAAAGTTATAATAATGACCGTTCGAGGTCGCAAAAGGTAGGACTGACTCTCCCTAAGTACGATCAGTTAGTATGGACCAAGGAAGCCAAAGGGGTGCGAAGATCGAACTCATGGTGAGATGTTCAAGGCAGAGCTTTACTCTGCTAAAGTACAGACGGCAGAAGGATGTTGAAATTTTATTCCAGGAGGAGTGACTCAATATATAACCCCTTTGCGGTGATATCACTTCAGGCAGAATTGTGAGACGGGTA
>CAJVNO010000049.1:0-15671 GCA_911174995.1 Penicillium olsonii
CGTACTTAAGCCACACGCCGGTGAGTTAGTAGTTGGGTGGGTGACCACCAGCGAATCCTCACTGTTGTATGTTTTTTATTTTGTTTTTTGGTTTCTTTGTTTTATTCCGGGTCCACAGGGCATTTTTGGTTCTGAATATGCCTTGATTTGCCGAGGTGCAATTAGACATCCGCACCAGCCCAGAAAGCCCGGACCCAACCCGGGCCCAACCCGGTACTGGGTTGGGTCCGGGCCCGGCTCTCGAGCCCAGTGTCCGGTTTTGGGCCTAGGGGCAGGGCCCAGTGGGCTCTTCCGGGGGCCCATTGGGCCCCAAACATTACAAACATGCCAAGATTCGACCTTTTCATAAATAATACACATCTTGGCAGTATCTTTGAGTATTAGTTTACTACACTTTTGGTGAAAATCACCTTGAAATATTATAAAAACGTCTTATTTATAGTGATTTAAATAATAATAGAGAGATAAGGAATAAAACTATTACTTTTAAAAACTCTATCTAGATTTTGATAGTGTTCTGGTAAACTCCTGAGGCCTTTTTCTAAGTCGGGCGAACAAGAGTGTCCAATACATATATTTGCAGCGACACTTTCTATGTTCAGTGGCAAGATTATATGGTGAAACAATCGTACATAAAACCCATTAATCAGCAGCTTTATGAACGCCAAGACCGTCTTTATGCACAAAACTGGGCTTTCCCAGGGGCCCATTGGGCCCCCGGTACTGGGCCCGGGTTCTGGTTGGGCCCTAGGCTCTGAGCCCAGAGCCCGGACTGGGTTGGGCCTCCGGCCGGGACCCCGGGCCCAACCCAGCCCAATGCGGAAGTCTAGGTGCAATGCCCCCAGAAATGCATAGATTTCAAGTCAAGGCTCCAATCAATCCACTGCTCATAAAGAATGGGCAACCAACATCAATGGATATCATGATTATGTGTATTAGTGCTGGAACTCTTAATATCATCAGGTGAAATTCTTGGCGGCTTGCCTTGCGCCCCCTTACCACCCCATCGACGGCTCATGCCGATTTCGAGCCTCAATGCTACCTTATGGTGTGATAGTGTAGTACCGAGGTCAGGGGGATCATGGCTCTCCAGCGAACTGGGTGTAAATGGTCGTTGACAAGGACTAGCGCGACCTGTTAATACAAACGCAGGATCGCCCTGGGGCTGAGACTAAAATCTTCCCAGGTCGGACCAATCTTCGACAATATGCATCTTAGGCAGTATAGTCTTGTAAACATATCGCTAATGACAAGGTTGAAAAATGAGAGGTCGAAAAAATGTGTAGTTTTATAATGCCCAACAAGCTCAAGTATTAGGAGGGCTCTGAGGAAAACCGCAGTCAAGGTTTTGATCACTTTCTTGATTGGTGCATTGGAGCATTTGGGGCAAAAATGGCAACCTCTAGGGCTTGAAGTGCTGAAGGTCATTTCCGACACGCACCCGGGCAGGCCTTACGATCGAATATTTGGAATATCGGCAAGACTGGCTAGTTTGTCAAGGTGGAATTTTTTTCTCTGATTGAAGACGTTTCCCATCACGCCTGTAAATTCAAATCTGATGAGACATCCACTGATGGAAGGGAGATGCCAGAGAGAAGT
Organism: Penicillium olsonii; assembly: GCA_911174995.1. Classification (NCBI taxonomy): domain Eukaryota; kingdom Fungi; phylum Ascomycota; class Eurotiomycetes; order Eurotiales; family Aspergillaceae; genus Penicillium; species Penicillium olsonii. The sequence goes on from CAJVNO010000049.1 coordinate 1,600, forward strand.
GATGGAAATCCACTCAGATAGATAGTCGCGAAGAAGGGAAAAGCAAAGAGAAGGAGAGAGCGAGCTATCAGGGCTAGGGAAACATTGTCACCTGACCAGGTGTTCACAACAAAATCGGCGTCTCAGGAACGAATGATACAATCAACACTATCATTGTGATGGTGCCTGAGATGTGCCCACATAGCCTTGTCAGAATCGTAGCTGCGGTGATCCTTAAAACCAGAGCTACACTCAAAGCAGTACCACATATGATTGTGTGCATCAATCTCTCCGGGTCGCCCGGGACGTTTGATGAAATCAACATGGAAGCGACGAAGGTGCTCGATCGCTTCTCGCGTGTCAAAATAATATTCGTGTTCCGTGCAGGTTAGGGCCCGCATGTTGAAGCCTGCACAAAGCTATCTCGGGTCAATTATTGCATCAGGAATCACAATACCCGCCTTCGAGCCTACCTGTCAAATAGTAATCGAGTCGTAGTAGTTTCCAAGTTGAAGAATATTGAAGGGAGCGACACTTGTCTCGCTAAGATATATCTCCAGGACTTAAATAAAACTGTGTGTTCATATAGGAGGGAGGAGAAGCCAGTCGGCTGGTCATCTCAGGGTAATATTCTAGTACCTCTTTATGGCGTGATATTTCAGTACCGAGGTCAGGGAGAGGCTTTCCGGCGAACTGAGTGTAAATTCCAGGGTTGTTGACAAGAGCTAGACCTGTAAACGCAAATGCAGGATCACCCTGGGTAAAATACTCCCAGGTCGGACCAATATCTGACGCCTACATCTTAAGGTACCATACTCTTGTAGGCCTATCGTCAATGAAAAGTTGAGGAATGAGAACTTGGAATTTGAAAAAATGTGCGCTTTTATAATGTCAAAAAACCATCCGTTGTTCGGTCCACGGGTGTGGAGGGTGGTAAATATTTAATCACGGGCAGGAATCACATTCCATTCAACAAACTCGAAGCGCGCCGGGTCAAAGCACGGCTTATCATACGCGCCCTGTCCATAGATTGCGAAATGGGCACCAGTGTTGGGAGATTCCTTTCCAGATACGCGGTGCGTCAGTGCTTTGCTGGATATCTGGCCCAGCTTGACGGTACTGGTGCTAGCTTCGTTAGCGTCTAGCACCGAGAAGCACAGCTCATATTCTGTAGGGAATGCACGGATGATAAATTCAACAGTGTGACTTTTCAGTGGCAGTTGGTGGAAAGTTTCCTGAAAATAATCAGCTCATGTAATGCGATGGACGGTCGCAAAGGGGTTTACCTTGAATTCATCTGCGTCCTCATCGTAACAACGCGCCACTATTTCAAGGCCTGTCTTGCTTTCGTCAAATGGTTTTCTCAACCCAATTGACGCATGAGCGAACTGGGACCACCAAATGGCCGTTCCTGCTTCATGGCCTGCCTCTGTCGGTAAGAAATTCAATCTGGTTTTCCACTCTCCTGAGAAGCTGGTCTGCTTCTGCAGAAGCATAGAGGGACATTCGGATCCATCGATCCGGTACGCGTTTCCAAAAATGGTCAAGCATCCCGGGGAAGCGGATAATGAATAGTCTTTCTTCAATGGCGTTCTCAGATGATACCAGCCAAGCTGGAGCGTTGACTCCTTGAAGTCGTCTCTCCAAGACTCTGGCTGAGTCACAAGATGCATCCCTTCCGCATGTATCTGAAGACTGATCGGTTGTCGATTATTGACGATTGGCCATCCATCAACCCATTCCACGGGGCTCATGAATGTTTCGCGGCCGAGCTGGGAAATCAATTCTGAGTTTTGGCCTTGAGGTCGGACGCCCAGGAATACTGCAAACCATTCACCGTTGGGGGTCTCGATAAAGTCCAAGTGTCCGGTGTTCCGAATGGAAGGATCGTCGTCGTTGAAGATGACAGGGTTCACGCTCCCCTTGGGGCCTAGTTCCCATGGCCCAAATGGCCCGGTGGTGCTGCGGCTAATCCACTGCTGATGACCTTCATCGGTGCCACCTTCCGCGGTACTTAAGTAGTAGCATTCGTCTTTTTTGAAGATGTGAGGACCCTCTGCAATTCCAATACCGAAATCTGACAATCGGTTCCATTTGACAGGCCCGAGGCATCGGCCGCTGTCAAGGTCTATCTCTGCGGTGAAAGTAGCCAGCCCCAGGCCATGCTTCTTGACCCGGGGATCAATGATCATGTTCACCGCGGAGAAATAAACTTTGCCGTCATCGTCAAAAAAGAGCTTTGAAGATTAGCCAATGTTGTCCTGAAGAACAGTCTCTTTCTAGTCTGATTTCTCACATCTTGATCAATTCCAGGAACGTCAAAGTAAGTCGGGTCAGACCAGGAAGATGAGTCCCAAATGTCAGTTGTTGAGACATAGAAACCACGAGGAATGACGATATCCTGCAGCATGTTAGATTTTTTCGCCGACGGAACCTAGTCTGGGAGGAAAGCTTGCCCATTCTTTCGGTCGGAATCGATGGGTGCACCCAAGGGATACATAGAAACGCCCTTTGTGATAACGAATGGTTGGCGCCCATAGCCCCCCAGATGGCTCAGTAGTTCGCATGTTAATCTGTGCATGCCTGGTAATGACATGACCAATGAGCTTCCATTGCAAAAGGTCTTTGCTGTGGTATACTGGAATTCCTGGGTAGTATTCGAATGTAGAAGTCACCAGATAATAATCATCGTTCACTCGACAGATCGAAGGATCTGGATTGAAGCCAGGTATTATAGGATTGTTGAACATTCCGCCGGAAGACATGATTGCGACCACGAGCTCTGTGTGAAGGCTTGAGCAGCACCTGAGCAGTTGGGGTGGTTTGCAATATAAGTGATATTGTGAAGACTCAGCGCTGTCGGCACTGGGATTGTTGTTCCATCGCGAAGTGGGGCCGAGGGGAGGTGGAGTTTCATGTGGAGGTGGAGGTCAAGGGGGCGCGGTATGGAGGCGATCAAGAATATCCCCAAATGCCACAGCGAGCCGCAGGCATTTCAAAGCCCGCAAACTGTCGCGAGCACCTGAAGCTTGAGCACATAGTGCGTCTCTGGCCTCCGGCGAGTTCTCAACCAACAGATCATGATTGCTCCGATGTACGTGATGATTGTCACTGTGCTCTTCCGGGTTTCTCGATGTGGAAACTCGAAGAAGACCACTGAATCTCGACATGGCCCAACTAGTGAGCCCTCCCATAAACAGACAAATAGCCAGTTCGAAGCTGCTCTGTTGCGCATCCCCAGCAACAATCGTATCATGGGCCGCATTCAACATTTGAGTATTACAGTCGAATATTTTTTGAGCTCTTTCTCCTTGCAGCCAGTTTCTAAGAGACTGTTCGGCCAACTCAATGTCTGCATCGGAGCCAGATCTTCCAGCGACGACGTGTAGGTCTGAAAAATTCAGATGAAGAGCCATTATCGCTAGGTGATACAGCAGAATTCCTGACGAGCTCTTTGGGCTGCGATCGGTGGGATCTGCCTGATTGCCATCTCCATAGAAAGTGTTCCAGTTCTTGAGGCAGGCTAGCAGCCAATCTCGGCGTTCTTGTAGAGAGTCTCCAATGTTCTGCGGCGCCAAAGATACAGGGGAGCTGAGAAGCCCCGTTGGGTTGAGCATACATATTGTCTGCCGCCACTCGAAGACGTGAGAATGCAAGACATAAATATAAATCGTCTTGCAAAAATCATCCAGAGGTGGGAATGGTAGAACGTCCGGGATGCTGTTGTGTAGGAGAATTGTGGTGAGCGTGGTGAGGAAATATGTGCTTGGTGGGATTTCGGCAGGTCCGAGCAGGGACTTCCACGCCCAAGCTGTCGGTGCCTTCCAGAATGTTTCAGAGCACGGTAAGGCAGTATTCACGGTTTCGGCTTTGCTAATGTAGGGTTGCCGTTGGAAGAAAGATGCCATTTGACAGTCAACAAGCTAAATCGAGACGGATCAGTCAGTCAGACAGTCTCAGTCAGTTAATGGGCATGAAGGCTTACGTATATGCAAAGTCCGAGGCGCTTTTTCTGCTCTTCATTGACCCACTCCATCCAAGTATCCTCCATGCGGGTCCTGTTGCGGCTGAAGGGAGGCCGAGTGGCCGTGCTATTCTTCGGCCGGCAGTCCAGTAACTGACCACGCCGACAATGAACTGCAAGATCACCACGGTCGCCCTCAAACCGCTCATACGCCGTCTTTTGACCAACCCACATCGCAGCCACCGAGACAAGGAAGAAGGCAAGAAGGTTTTCTGTTGATTGCAACTAAGCCAGAAGACTTGGTTAGGCTCAATCACAATGTGAGATTGTTTCCAGTCTTACGTGTCTTTGATCTTTTTCCTGCATCAATTTGATTGACATTCTTGCTCTTTCGATATATGCCAAGGCGAATTTCCCCTGGTTTAGCTCAGAGTAGCTGGATCCTATTATTGCCATTGCTAGTAAGAGATTTGGAGAGCATTTGCTGGAATCAAAAGTCGGTATGTGGAGAACTGGGAACCTAGGCTGCACATGAACAAAGAAGTTGTTTATGAAGTGCGTTATTGTCGGTATCGACGGGAAGGACTCTGGGAGGCTTCCTTTTTCACTGCAGAAGCTTTGGAGAAGCGGTGCAATAACAGTATCCGCCATGGCTCGACGCTCTTTCTCGGAAATTTGACTTTTTTCGTAAAGAATATCGGCATCCTCGACGAAGGAAATTCGTCGATGGGCATGGGCGCGGACAGGTTCCTCTGCCGTTTCTCGAGTCGACGCTTCATTTGTAGGTCTTTCAAGTCCAGCACTTTCTTCGGGCAATGGTTGAGACTTTCGTGTAAAATCGCCGCGGTGATAGGGATCAGCACCGGATAGCTGGTCGAAGACCGAATGACTCATCGCTGCTGAGGGATTAATTTCTTCTTCGTCGTAAACCGGATCTAAAGGGCTGTGTGTAGATATTCCGCTTGACAGAAAGTCTAAAGTCCAGTCAAGGCTCGTGTCTTGCAGACCTTCACCATAGAAAGGCCATTGGAAATCCCATTCTGTTTCATCGATTTGATCAGTCGAGGCAGGCCGGCTGTCCTGGAATCTCGGCGGTGGAAGTACTGCATCAGTACCAGGGCGATTCACCGATGTCTTTGTGGTTGAAGGGGATACACGTGTGCTAGTAGGGAACTTTGGTGTTGTATCCCCTGGCATGGCATCTTCGTTTGCACCTTGTCGTAGGCGTTTTGTATTCGATCGTGGCTCTGGGTCATTCTGCCTTTGATTCAGATCACGAGGGCTTCCATCTGCACCTTCATCGGAAACACCATGGGCGCTTTGATGGATTTTCTGGTGCCTAGATAAGAGGTCGCTGGCATGTCAAGAGCGTTAGAGCATGGGCCAGGGACCATTCGTACGCCATGAACCTCACCTCCTTGTGAAGCGGCTTGGGCACAATGAGCAAGCGTAAGGTGTGTTGTTTTTATCATCTTGCATATCGGGTTAGAGATGCTCGAGAGCTAGGGGTCTAGACCCGGTGTCTTACGCGCTGATCGAATGTGTCTGATGAGATTCTCCCGACGCGAATACGACTTAGCGCACCGCGTGCATCTGTGTGCAGGGTTAGCTGCTCGTGCCTCCATGCCGGCACCAAAGTGGATCACGTCGGTGGTTTCGGAGTGAGGTGATGGTGAGGTGGAGGTCAGAGAAGGTGGAGGGACTGCGTGGAGTGGATGGCACGTGATTCTGCCCGAGGTCCCGGCGAAGGCCCTCCACACAACCTTGGCGACAAGCACTCGCATGGATCAGACGAGTTTCCTCCACATTCATCGGCTTCTTGCCAAATACCCACCATGGGTAGCTTGGCCCGAGATCTGAAGCAGCTTCCGCGATGGAGGTGACGTATATTAAGACCATTCCGCGGCCTCGGTCCACGCGACTTTTTGATGAATTTTAATGTTTGCATCCTCGATGGCTACTGTGAAAGCTTTCATTTCGACCAATGGGTTGGACCCGGAAGTCCCATATCGGGACCAGCTACATCTCTTGTCTCTGGAAGAGAAGATATCCCTCCTTTCTGGTGTCAGCTTTACCAGCACTGCAGGTGTTGAGCGACTCGGCATCCCGTCGTTAAAGGTAATATTTACATTTTCCAGTGCGGAAGGATAAAATCTAATTGAATTGAGTTTGGCAGGTCAGCGACTCGATCAATGGCGTTCGCGGCTCACAGTCGCACCTCGAAGACACCGGGACTGCGTGTTTTCCGAGCTCCACTTGCCTTGCGTCAACATGGAACACAACACTGATGCGAGAATTTGGCCAGGAAGTCGCCATTCAAGCCAAAGCTAAATCAGTCCAGGTTGTCTTGGGTCCCAACATTAATCTTCACCGAGATCCGAGAGCTGGGCGCAACTTTGAAGCTTTCAGCGAGGACCCCCTACTCACGGGCCAGCTGGCTGCAGCCATCGTCAGCGGAATCCAGTCGCAGGGCGTGGGTGCTTGCGTGAAGCATTTTGTCGCGAATGAGAGTGAGACGGTGCGCAGGCGCTACAATGTGGATGAATCGGGAGACAACAGAACGATGCGTGAAATCTACTTGCGGACATTCCAGCACTTACTTCGTCAAGCCAACCCAGTTGCCATCATGACAGCGTGAGTACGTTTCAATAAGAAGTGCTGAATCGAAGTATCTAACAATGTGTCTTAGATACAATGCCCTTGATGGTCACTTCTGCAGCCAGACTCCCATGATTAACAGTTTGCTACGGAGAGATTGGGGATACGATGGGTGCATGATGTCTGACTGGTACGGTACCAAGAGCACAACTGAAGCCCTGGATGCCGGTCTGGACCTGGAGATGCCAGGACCATCCGTCTTTCGGGGCGCCAAGCTGGTGGATGCGATAAATCGCAAAGAGGTCTCCGAGGAGTCAGTTGACACAGCCGTGCACAACGTGCTGACAATGATCGACCGTACTGCTGGCAGCCATAGTGATAAGGAGGAGGAATCACTGGTCTGTGATCGGACTAGTGCGATGGCATTGAAAGCTGCCTCTGAAGGCATTGTCCTCTTGAAGAACGACCACTATGCCCTTCCTCTAAAAATGGCTGAAAAGCCGAGGATAGCGCTTATCGGGTCAGCCGCCATCAAGCCTTCCATCACCGGTGGCGGCAGCGCCTGTGCCAATCCTCAATATATCAAGACGCCTCTGCAATGTTTCCAAGATGCCTGCGAACATCCCGAGCAGGTCTCTTTTGCATACGGAGTTAACCCTCACTATGTCGTCCCTCTCATGCCAATTGACATGATGCAATCACGAAACGGCTCTCCGGGTGTCAATGTGGACTATTATCTTGATGGAAATGATACACCTGTGTATTCCGAGCAGTCTGAACAGCCAGTAGTAGTGATGCTGGGCAAATTGAAGCCAAATCTGACCCAACACGGATTCTACTTCGTCATGGAAACTACTGTCAAAGCGAAGACAAGTGGAATTCACAAGCTGGCCGTACAAGCGACAGGCGAATTCACGTTGTTGATAGAGGATGTCGAAGTGAGTCTCCCTCTTTTCTTCGCGACCGTGACAATCATCCGAAAGCTAACGAAACTTCACGCAGGTACTTTCCAAGCCCGTCCCTGTCATGACGGTCGAAGACTTCTTGTTTGAGCCGAAGAAACTAGAAAGTGTGATTGAGTTCCAAATGGAGGCACAAAAGCCCTACCGGATCAAACTGCGCACCCATTCACGCGACGTCGCATCGGCACATGGTGAAATATCTCCGCATTCAGCCAAGTTGTGCTTCGAAGAGGAGCATAATGATCGCGTCGTCATAGCTGAAGCCGCCAAGGTCGCAGCTCACGCAGACGTCAGCGTGATAATCGCCGGTCGGACACATGAGCACGAGTCTGAAGGATTCGATCTACAAACCCTGAAACTCCCCGAAAGCCAAGTCCGGATGATCAAAGCCGTCACCAGCGTATCCAAGAAAACAATTCTTGTCTTACATTGTGGCAACCCCATCGATGTCTCGGACTTCGTTGATGATGTCGATGCAGTGGTCGCGGCTCACTTTCCGGGACAAGAGGGCGCGCAAGCTATCGTCGATATAATAATCGGAGAAACGAATCCAAGCGGAAGGCTGGCTACAACTTGGCCCTTGCGTCTTGACGAGGCCTCCGTTCCATCGTTTGGAGATTTCCCTGCAAAAGACATTGGCCACGGGCCAGTGATTCGTTACCGTGAAGGTCTGCAGATGGGATATCGATCCATGGAGACCGCCTCATCGGTACGCTGGCCTTTTGGACATGGCTTATCTTACTCTTCCTTTGAGTATGACAACTTGAAGGTTATTTGCCATGAAGCAATCCGGAGTATTACGACCGGGGATAATTCTGCAATGACCGTCACTATTGCGATTGATGTCAAAAATGCCAGCCGCATGGCGGGCTATGAGGTTGTTCAAGTCTATAGTAACCCTCCAGTTGACCCCATGATATGGAGACCGCGTGCCGAGCTGGTCTCATTCGAGAAAGTCTGGCTTGAACCAAATGAAACGAGACGAATTGGTCTCTCTGTCTCTCAGCGAGACATTAGTGGGTATTGGGATAGTGTGGATAGGTGCTGGCGATCCCTCAACGGCACCTACAAGGTCACTATTGGGACATGCGCAGCCTCTCTGCGCATTGATGATATAGGGACATGGAATGGGCTATGACTACTTCACATCCTTGAGTCATGCATAATAACTTATACTTTCTAAGGTTAAATCTCATAGATACTTTGCACATCGGTTGGAATCAAAGAAAAGTTGCCAAAACTGATCATTGCATCCTTGCACTCGTACTTTGGTTATACTCCAAAATATCCCGTGGAACTAAAAATCGATGGCTAACTCTCGATAGTTTCCTTGCGGTGGAATTTCCGAAATCTTTTCAGGCATGGAAGAGGTGAGGGAAAGGGCCTCGGGACTAGCCTAGAAACATCGCAAACCGAATTCGGCAGACCCTCCACCTGACCTCCACCTCCACCCTCGCTAGATTTTCGCGGGAATTCTATCATACGACTACCCCGTACTTCGGCTTCTCCGAGTTCCCCAGTTTCTCCACATCCTTGTGACGAGGTTGAATACCGTATTCACATATATGGCAGGCTTGACTTGGCGAACATCGCTGTCTCAGATTGATCTATATCATCTGCATTCAGCTTGCACGGTCAGCAAGCAAATCGCCTTTTGACTCTGCTCTGATTTTGTCAGTTGTCTTGCTATCACTTGCTATGGCTGCCTCAAATCGCAGTATGTCTGTTGACTCAGGTCCACTCGGAGATGGAAAAAAGGAAGCCTCTTCAGAGATGCTGGAGACGGTTCCGCAAGCTTCAGAAAGTGCAGAGGTCAAAGAGGGCGCGTGGGCTTCAGCGAAGAAGCACCCTATCGTGATCATATACAGTGTCACTGCTTGTGTGAGCTCTATGCTTTGGGGGTTTGACATTGGTATTTGCCTGCTTCTGTGCTCACGTCACAAAGTCTATTGATCTTACTGACGGCCTTTTCAGGAGTCAACTCAATCACCGTTGCTTTGCCTGGATTCAAGATGGTTTTTGGCTACGAGTACGGAGACCAACTTCTAATCTCAGCCACTTGGAATGCTCTCTGGACAGCCATGACGTCCCTCGGGATGTTGATTGGTAAGTTCGTCAGCTCGTTATGAATCACTCTTGTTTTTTCTGACCTTGCCGGGAACAGGAAGCCTTGTATCTGGTTGGATCTCGGACCGTGGCGGTCGTCGAGTTGGATTCGGAATGGGCTCTGCGATATCTATTCTCGGAGTTGGACTCGAATATGCTGCAAACGAGCCGGGAATGCTTCTGGCTGGAAAAATCGTCAGTTGTCTCTCTTATGCCTTTCACTCTGTTGAAGATACTGATTGTTCATTCCTAGATCAACGGCATATCTCTTGGCTTCTTCCTTAGCCTGGGAGCTATATACGCATCCGAGATCGCACCCACCGCACTGCGTCCTTCCTTGACAGCCGCTGTCAATCTGTTCGTCAATGCTGGTCAACTCACTGCTATTGGCGTTGGAAACACCCGCTTCACCATAATGACACCAGCATCTTACAAGGTGATCTTTGCTGCTCAGTGGGCATTCCCATGCTTCATTGGGCTGTTTTCTTTCTTCATGCCAGAGAGCCCGTGGTATCTTTGCCGCAAAGGCAAAATTGAACAGGCAAAGAAGAGCCTGCAACGACTTCATCTGAAATCAGCCAACACGGATTTGATTTTGGAGGACATTCAAACTTCCATTGCTGCCGAGACTTCTCTTGCGAATATCCAAAAGGATACCTCGTATTGGGATTGCTTCCAGGGCACGGATTGGCGCAGGACTCGCATCTCGTGTGGAATGTTTGCCGTGCAGCAGTTTACCGGTATCGCATTCTATTCTCAAGCTTTATACTTCCTTGGTATCATAGGTCTACCAACTGCTCTCACCTTCCAGTTGGCTCTTGGGGGATTCGGTGTCGCCATGCTCGGAAACATTGTCTCGTGGTTTATCATGAATTACATTGGTAAGTTGGACTTTTCAGACTGATATCTCTAAGTGTACCGTCTAACATACTCTGTTTGAACAGGTCGTCGGCCACTTCTTCTGACCGGCATTATGTTAAACGCTCTGTGTCTGCTGTCGGTAGGTGTCGCCGGTTGTTTCACCACAACGGCTGCGATGTACTACATTGGTTACGTGATGAATTTTGCCCAACTATTCTACTCTCCCACGGTAGGGGCCGTGAGTTGGACGATCAGTGCCGAAGTCAGTTCTGTCAAAGCCCGAGCCAAAACGCAAAGTTTGGCAATCGTGACAAATGCTCTGGTTAGTTGGGCGATGAACTTTGTCGCACCGTATCTCATCAACACCGACCAAGGTAAGTCTTCACAATGGCGGTTGCTCTCTGGTCTGAAATCCGAAAGCTGACACTATCTATCTCAGCCAATCTTGGGGGAAAGGCAGCATTCGTATGGATGGCTCTTTCGTTTGTGAGTTTGATCTGGGCTTGGTTTGAGGTTCCAGAGCTAAGAAGTCGAACCTTTGGTGAGCTGGATGATTTGTTCGCTCAAAAGACTCCAACAAGGCAGTTTAAAAGGATTGGGACCGAGCCCATCTCAAGCTCATCAAATGCCTGAAGTACTTTTTGTACATTATTGATCCCATACTTAGCTTCTTCATGTTCAATGCGGTGAAATCCAGTTCTAATTTCAATTCGTCGCAAGCTCATTCGTCATTCAACAACAGATCCGACATCCGTGCGGAGTTATAGCCAGTGAAGATGCCGGATCAGTCGTAGCTTACTTGGCGATCAACACAACCCCTCTTTTCCCCAATCTCAATAAGCTTCTCTATCTCCGGTCTGTCGCCGGTTGGTGACCGGAAGGAAATTTCCTATCTAGGTCATACAGGATGTACGCCACCCCCATACCCCAGCTTGACTACTCTCCGGACGGGAAAAACAGCTACTCGTGATTAACTCGAAAGCCATATACTTTATTGATAGTCGGACTCGGTTCTGCTTATCTGTTGGTAATTGCAATTCTATGCAACCGATGCAGATGATACAACGGCAGCCGTTGTGGCAAAGTACGGTGTCACCAAGCCTTGGGAAAAGGCAAGATCTATTGAACTAGAAGTCGGGTTCCAGGCGAATTGGACGTAATCGAGATAAGGCAGGAGATATCAAATTGAATTCGCTATCTTTCTCTGACGTGGATTCAATTGATAGAGCAGCCATCGTCAAGGTCAACTACTTGGCGTGGGCCGAAAGCCATCTCAACATATAGGCGACCCGTGACCGTCCCCTCATTTGTAGAAATATAATTATTCGAGATCTGTGAACTTGTTGTTCTCCTTTCCATTCGAGTTTGTCTTCCCTTGTCCCCTTCCGCGCCATGGACACTTCAACGGCCAAAGATGACAACAAAGTCCCATCATCACCCGCACTCGCCACCATAGACAGCCATAGCAACGAAAGAGGTCAGATCGAAGAATTCGACGATGGCTACCTACAAGCATCGACTTTCTCGAGGTTTTACAGGGGGGTTCTTTTCCAGATGATTTTGTTCGGAGCGTGAGTCAATTTTACACCGTCCTACGATTTTTTCCATTGACCAACTATTCGATAGGCTGTCATTCGTGGGCCCAGCAATTTCCGATGCGATATCCAACCTCGGTGGAGGCGGTCTCTCAACTCCATACCTGGGCAATCTGGCAAACTCACTCGATTATGCGGCGTCTTGCTTGATAGCTTTCATGGGAGGCCCATTGGTCAACAAGTTCGGCATCAAGTGGTCTTGCATGATTGCTGCGGTGTCGATGCCTCTCGCGGGGTCTTCGTACTACGTCAGTGCAAAGTACGGTGTGGATTGGTACCTGCTGTTTTCGAAGGTGAAATAACACATTCTGTTCTCTGAATATTCTTCAGTCCTAACAAAGTCTCCAGATAATTTCGGGTTTCGCCTTGGCATTCCTTTACGTCGCGGAAACCACGGCGATGCTGTCGTATCCGAAACAAGATGACAGAGGCTTCTACTTGGGTAAGTCAATTAATGTACTGCAAGTGAAATTCGAAACTGACGCTTCGGGTTAGGCATATGGTCCGCCATGCGAAGCTCGGGCAGCGTCATGGGCGGTGCAATCAATTTCTCTACGAATTACTCCAGATCTTCCGTCGGAGGCATTGCGTGGTATACCTATCTTATCTTCGTGGGCTTCGGTGAGTCGATAATGAGAGTATCCCAATGGTGCAATTGCTGAACACAGAAATTCCCAGAGTGTACCGGCGTGATCTGGGCTTTCTTGCTATCACCAACCCAGCGTGTTCGCCGCCGTGATGGTACCAAGATCACCATGTCTACTAGCATTAGCTGGAAACAGGAGTTTGCTGCTTTGTACAAGCATCTACAACGGAAGAAGGTTTGCCTGTCTTCATGAACAATCATCACGGCCGTCAACTAACTATCATACCTCAGACATGGCTCCTTTTCTTGCCCGCTTTCTACTCATTCTTCTACGGTGGAACAATGGGCACGTATCTTTCACTGCACTTCTCAGTGCGAGCTCGTGCGTTGTCGTCTTTGATCATTCGTTAGTGCTTTCCCTACCATAATCAGTGATTATTTCTAATACGTGTTTAGCATCGGTCACTATCCCAATCGTCATCGCATATGGAAGGCTGCTTGATCTTACGCGCTGGTCTCAACCCAAGCGAGCATGGATTGCCTTCGCCCTCTGGGTCATCCCTCAAACTGGCTGCTTCATCTGGATCGGCATACAATACTCTCAGTTTGGGTCCGCGACACTTGGATTGGACTATGAAAAGTAAGTTTCAATCTGCCTGCTCTTTGGTTGTCGGGCACTAATTTGGTTCTAAAGTGATCGTGGAAGATGGGCTGTTGCCTACGTTCCCTATTTAATTATCTTCACAACTGGCTATTGGACCCAGCTATCTCTATATTGGATCCTTGGCACTTTTTCTACTGATATCGGATCCTCCTCGCGAACCGGCGGTCTATTCCGTGCCTTCGAAACAGCGGGACAGGCCGTCTCATATGCCATTAACTCGACTTCCGGTGCAGATCCGATAGTACCTTTCTATGTCAACTTCGCCATCTTGATTATAACTGTTCCCTGCATGGTCCTTTTGATTCGAATGGTGCCAGAAGCTCCAGAAGCTACGGATGTCGACGCAGGGAATACAGTCATAATTGATAATGTGCCGGCCAAGGATCAGACCCAGACCCTCTAGGCAAAGGTTGTACTCCCTACATTTATATGCACGGTCGAGACTAATCAAAGCTGCGGCTTGTGCACTTTATAAATTTTATTATCAATGTTCAAACGATTTGTGCAAACTAGAGTCTCCATTCCACACATTAAGCACTTCATGTTATAGCATGCACTCCTTTCATTTGTATTTGACAGATATAATCGGGTCACTGCGCCGGTCTAGATATCCCTGCTAACTCCCTTGTCACCGCGCTTTCATCTGATTACGATATCATTTTAACATATGATATTCACGATACATACGACCACAGGGTGTGGAAAACAGGGCTTCCCGTCCGCTCAGCCGTACTTAAGCCACACGCCGGTGAGTTAG
>CAJVNO010000050.1:0-12715 GCA_911174995.1 Penicillium olsonii
GGGATCGATAGCTTATCTTTGGCATATGATATTGTTGGTCCAGATGAACAGCCTGTGGGCCTGGCACTTCGGAAAATGATTTGAAAGTGCCCAATGGCCAATATACAGATTCAGTTTCGGAGATACAGGCGTGCTCGAAATCAGTTTCACCTTTTTACTCCCTTCTCTTCCCTCCTGAACTCTACTCTAAAACACCCTCGTCCTTATTTAGATTAGTTTGTTACAGAGATGTGAAATACCATGTAACACAAATTACATGGGCGGTGGGATGACTTCGGCGATACGAAATCAATAAAACGGCTTCTACGTCAAGATGAATCACTTTCATATACCACACCTTATATGATTCTATATGAGGTCCTCGATAACCTATAAATCACAACTTCAGTTACCGCAGAAGGCAAGAATGCTATGGGTCTAGACCAAAGACAGACAAAGTCATGACGTAGATAAATTCTTACCCAGGTTGCAAGGCATGCACGCATACGTATAAGTATTACAGTTATACGCACTACCTACCTACTATCACCTCAAGTGCTCGCCACAACTTTCGCGAATCTCGAAGATAAAAAAGGCTTCCAAGGTTTCCCTTCTTTTTTTCCTCCATCATCTTCCAAGGTTACATTGTACGAATGGATGAAGAAAACTTAATTCGATCGCTTGCCAACCAAACGCCAGCTCAAGCGCCTCTCGTCGAAATATTGAGACAATACCTATCTCTTCAAGAAGCGGTCCAGATTCTTGAGCAGTTTCAATCTGATAATTGGCTTCCAAACGGTCAAGTGCTCTGGAGTGGAATGCTTCGTGAACAGGCCCAACAATGGGCTGATAGGCATCGACTTCAGACTTTGACCACAGCAATGGGGCCACTTATGGATGTAAAACACTCAAAATGCTTGAAATCGAGGAAGAATTCTGAGCAATGGAGTAAATATGTCCATGGTGCTTCCGCGATATTTGCCTGGCGCATAGCCAAGGGTGAAGAGGTAACGCTGCTTTCACCTCCACCACCAGAGCGATTTCATCCGTCGGGTCTGTCTTACTACCAAGTCATCGAAGAGCCCATAATTCGAGGATTATTTGGTCAGAACGCGGTCCACAGAATCAATATTGTTCATCCTTTGATCAAGGAAAGTGATGGATTTTTTTACGAGCTATGGCCGAATGACAGAAGCAATAAATGGGTGGAACGATTTGGATTAAGGGCTTGCAAGATGGAATGGAGGCAAGTAAGACACAGCGAGGATAAAACAAAATTGCAAAGCTTGATAGCTTTCCCGAAACAGCACCTCTCTTCTACTGAGGATTTCAAAAACTTTGAACAACACAAGGTACGCCATTTTAGATCTTTTGTCATCTCCAGCGAATTATCGCTTACAATGTTATCTTTCATCTAGGTTGCCTATATTAGACCTATCTACAGTATTTCACTACTATTGGTGTTCCTGTTTACTCTACAAAAGATACCGGTAGTGATATTGTTTGGTTTGCTATACTTACTTCTCGAAAAATCGTGGGATGAGAATAATGCAACAAAGGAAGACAAATTGATACTTGAAAGGTCAGCGGCTACTCCAATTATGATTTCAGCGGAAACTACCAAAGCCGAACAACCTACCGAAACTTCAAGACAGGGAGCGAGTTGTGAAATGAAAGCCCGCGTAAAGAGTCAGAAGAAGGCCGCGAAGAAGATAAATAATGAAAAGAAAGCTCGCGCGAAGGCACAGCAAGAGGCTATAAAGAAGCTCAAGGACGAAAAGAACACCTCCCATAAAACACAGCAGGAGGCCGAGAAGAAACTCAAGGATGAAAGGAAAAGTTGCGCAAAGGCACAGAAGAAGGCCGCGAAGAAGATGAAAAATGACAAGAAAGCTTGCACGAAGACACAGAAGAAGGCCGCGAAGAAGATAAAAAGGGAAAAGAAAGCTCACCCGAAGGCACAGCAAGAGGCTGCGAAGAACTGAAACCTCTTGCTGTGAAGAACTTAAACATGTAACAACAATTTAAGGATATCACGCACTCGTAATACGGGCGCTGTTTTTAAGCTATTATTTATTACCGTATTGCGATACAGCCAAGCATGTGGGTCAGAGGTAGACTAATCACAGAAGGAATGGCTTCTGGCAAAGTAGAGTTTGAGAAAGAATTAAAGAGAGTAAAGAGGTGAAACTGATTTCGAGCGCGTCTGTACATACATCGTCTAATCGCTTTTCATAAAAGTCCGGCTCCGTGCAAATGGTTATCTAATCCAGAAAGCAAAAACGTGAATTTTCTTTTACTTCGGAAGGGCCGAGATCATCGATTCGCGGCCTATCTTGTTCGTTGTTTCATCAAACCGTGAATGGAAATGGGTTCTATGGGATGCATATGCGAGATGCCTGAGCTAGGTTCTGCGAGAGATTTAAAATACAGCGATGATTCAGTAAATGGAAGTAGCCGTGACTTGTTCAGCCACTTTGCACTTGCATAGCTAGTCAGCAACACAGGATATCACTTAGAATGTGAGCTAAGTTTTTGGTATTGACTAAGCGCTATTACTTGAATCATTTGTTTGTATGGTCAAGTCTGAAAGTACGCTAGACTCCAAAACTACCCAACGCTGGTCTAAGACGTCTATTGCAACCGTCAGGTTCAGATCCAGCGTGTGGTAGGATTAACCCGCGGGACATTCCACTGTTGTTTCCAAGCTTGTTCGGCCTGGGCTTCCTGGCTCCGGGATTGCTCTACAGCAACAAACAGTTTGCGGATTGCCTGGAACACGCGGCTATTGCCAAGCGGACTTATCTCTGGCTCGAAATGATACTGCAACGTCAAATCTTGCGAAATTTCAAAAATGACCATTGTCAAAGAGAGCAAACTCTTGAAACAAGAGCGATAGAATTCGTTTTCATTCTCTTGTTGGTCCCGTTGACAGATTCTCTCTTCCCTCAACTCTTGAAATGACAAGCGACTTCCTGACTTGGAGTATTTCAAACGCGTTCGAGTAGTCTCCAGCGCCATCGTAGAGCCTCGAGCTAATGCGATCTGGTGGTCCAGAGAATTAATTTCTGGCAGATCGTGACGGATCGGAAATCTCATTGGCTTCGAATTGCATGGTAACAAATGTTCTGGACATTGAGTCGAGCGGCTATATATGCTTGACGCATCATCCGCAGGTAGGTGCTGCCTTGTATCTTCAGTAGGCATTTTCAGAGCAAGTGGCAAGCCGTATAGCTTGCGACTCGGGATGCCATTATGTACCTAAACCACAGGCCCACAAGGTGCGAGTAGTCACGTGCCCGTGAGTGCTCTTTCCTGCGGCGATCGTCGTGGCCCTCAAAATCCCCACTCTGCATGATCTCGATTGGAAATATGAACCCAACACAACTTACTGCGGACTGGTCATTGTTTCACTTTCCACATTTATTTTTTTATATGTTTTTCTGTTGTTTTTGGTTCACACAATATCCACAGCTATACAGCTGTCAGGCTACGTTGCTAGAGGAACTGTAATTGTACAGTCGGCTTGATGAACCATTAGAATACAAAGGAGCGGAGAGAAAATAAAGAGCCACAGAAAGAGATCATCCCGACGAGAGAGCTTTCTTTAGTGGAATCAATATCTTCGCAAGTACCGTCACAGTACTGAGAATCATGGCACAAAATTCACTTTCGATCCATGGCAGGTCATAGCCCCCATACCGGCGCTTTGAAATAGCTCGAAAATATCAGAACGTCTAACATTTCCAGTCATTGGCTGAGATCCTGCTGCTTATGAGGCTAGCGCGAAACCATCAGTCTACAGTATTACAGGAAAGATCAGAACGAACTACGCGTTGTACAAAGAAGACAACTTATAGGCACGAGGGCCCAGGTTTCCAAGCCCAACGGCCTCTAAGAATGGGGAACATACCGATTTTGGGAAGACAAGTAATATATCCAGCAGCAACAACATTAGGCAAATCTTGGAGTTCATAAGAAACGCGTCCCATTGGAAGATTTAAAAAGCCATACCCATGGTGCAAAACGAAAGATAGCAACAACGCCTTAAAATTTCTGACCACATGCGCACCTTGGGCCAGCCAACGCATAAAGGTGGATATAAAATCACAGCCGCCGTTTTTTGTGCTCTAGGGCAGGTTCTTGAAATTCTACTTGCCGCTTGGCCCGTGGGGGGCAGTAACAATTCCTTTTTGGGGGCCAGCAATCAACTAAATGATCTTCACGACCAAAGTGGGAATTTGCTTGTTGATCTTCGAGGAGCTCCTGCACTGACTTAGGAAAGCCGCCAATTCTTTGAAAGAACGAAGAACCAGCAACCCCAATTGTTGTCATTTCGTCAAGTCCATTGACGGAAAAGTTCACTTCTTTGCGATAGTATCCACATAGACGGCAACTGTCATCTTCAACGACGTCTCCGAGATGGTGACCCCGGGCTGTCTGGAACCTTGCGCCCGGAAATTCCACCATGACCTTCTTCACCAGATCCTTGGCATATGAGCGAGAGCACAGAATCGACCCATGACAGAAGTAGACCCCATGTTTTTTAATTGGCTGTCCATCGAGTTCAAAGAAGAAGAATGCAGTCACTAGAATAGCTCTCACTAGCTCATCTGGAACGGCAAAACGCATTTTAGACATCTCTGCTAGTCTACTCACATCATCCAGCCGAGGAAGAGCTTCTGAGACCTCGTGATTCAGGCGGAAAATATTTGGTTTCTTGTCATCTGGCACAAGATTGAGTGCTTCATGAAACCCCTGCTCGCCATCCATGGACGGAGAAGACAATGTTGCTCGGATCATGCGAGGTATAGCACTATCTCGCCAAAAGCTCCGAGAAGCTTTATCTTGCTTAGCCATAAAGGAAGAACGCCCTGTTCCTACTGACAAGAGCAGATCATGCGTTTTGGCTAAGGGCCAGATGACAGTTGACTCTTTGAGGCCAATCGCTAAGGGATTGTTGGCGCGAACTCCACCGTCTTGTAACAATCCAAATCCTGGAAGGGATTTCGTTCGAAAGATGCTGTTTCCGATTAGCTCCCATGATCTTCAAAAGCTTAGTGAGCACTTACAAGGGAGCGGCAATACTGCACTGAGCTCTGTGAGCGGCAATCGTCAGTAAATACTGTCACGCGTAGTTTTCGGCGCTGGGCAACTAAATGATTCAACGCTACTTACGCGTCATGTAAAAAGGGATTTTCATTCTCCGTCCGAGGTGTTAAGAACTGATAAGCTGCCTTCAAATCACGATGGCCCTTCCCACGATAATTTGCCAAAACGCACGCTTTGCCATCGGAAATACGGCTTGTGATGATGGCTACTCGGCAACCGGCGGAAGTCTTCATAACATCAAAAATTCGACGTTGGGGGTCCACAACTTTCTGCAGGATACTCTCAAGGTTTTCCGAGTCGTACTGGCAGTCGGCTAGAAAGCCTGCCAGGTATTTGACTATTTTAATATAGCGAGGTATCGGGGATCTTGATTCTGATTTAGAAGATGATTTAAAAATCATCTGAGCAAGCTCGGGGAATTTAGCGTAGCTTTCTTCTGCAGAAATATTGTTTAGGATTATGTCCATTTCTGAAAGCGCCCCTGGCTTGTTTGTCAGTTCTCTACTTTCAAATAGTGCATTGTTGCAATGAAAGAGGAACATACCAACGCTTGTCCCTATACACAAATCAGAAATCTGCGCTATTGATATGCCCCCAAGTCGCCTTTCGAGTTCTCGTAGTAACCCTAGCTGAAGGATACCACGAACACCTCCCCCATCTAGGCTTACCACAATAGGTCGCTTGGTTGGTGGAAGTCGGCGAACTGTGAGTTGGAGTGATTTATCACAAATAGGGCATTTGGATAGATCAGTATGGTATTCTGCGCGCGAACTCGCAGTTCCAAACATTACAACGCAAGTATCACAGATTGCGTGTCTGCAAGGCAGCATATGCTCTGGCGGCCGACACATGCAAGAAAAGCAAGTTGTTGTCGAATGCAAACCTCCCCATCGGTGATAGAACCGTGCAAGAGACTCTCGACGGATAGCTACTGAGGTTTTCTTCGGTCCCAATTGAGCGAAGCTCATGATAAATTGATCGACAATGTTTACACAGGCTTTTTCTGAACTTTCCGGCCAGGCATCCCGACAGTAACTGCGATAAAGGGCGTTGAAAATCATCTCTGGCTCGAACACTATTGTCATCAGCATTGTTATGAAGCAAAGTGTTTTACAGTGGCAGAGTAATGTTGCAAGAACGGAAATTGCTTACAGTGCATCTCAGGCGGATACGCATCCAGTAGGAGAGCCGAGGCGATGAAGTTATAAACCTCACTTTCATGGCTTGCAAAACTTTGGATTTGGCTCTGAAACTCGACTAAGCAACTAGCAATTGCTTTATCATTTGTCTGAGCACTTCGCGCGACTGAAAGACAGTCAAGGTTGGCCGGGTTCGATGCTTTCATTTGAAGTTGAATATTTCGGCCCCACAATGCATTAAGGTGCACGGCTGAAATGGAGAGGCAATTTCTTTTGTGTTCCTTTTGTATTCCCTGAACTTCATCAAGAACTAGGCGTCGTAATGGCTCAAAGGCAGCGTTGGAAGACAATGCTGACCGGTCCCGTATATTCAAAATTGTAACTTTGTGTTGGCCAATCCATGCAGCAGGTGTCTCAACCCCCAATTCCTCCTCATTAATTTCAGATCTTGAGTTCTCTGACAGGACAATCACCACGCGCATCAATCTCTGAATCTTCTGAGTCCCAATTGACAGGGTTCCAAACGGCGCATCCAGCAGCTGCTGTACGTCTTGCATTTCAGAGACTGTATCAACAAAAAGACAGAGAATTTGAGTCCACGGCAAGACTTTTTGTCTAATCACTTCTTGTTGAAGCTCTGCTAGAGGCTGAGACTCTCCAGGGGAGATAGGATATCGTTGATGGTTTTCTCCAGACCATCTAAGCAAGGAAGTGTCGCCCACTCCAGCGTGACTGAAAAGGTTACTCTCCGCAAAAATTATAGGATTTTCAGTGTGGGCGGTCGCTGTACTGAGATGAGCACGGATGATACCAGTGGGTCCTTTGCGAGTGATGTTGTTGCGAGGGAACAAAGCCTGGAGGGCCTTGATGCGATTCCCGTTGCCAGCGAAGTAGACAAAGGAGGGATATTGCGACTTGGGATGACTCATTCCTTGGACAATTTCGTTGAGTCGCCCGGTATCTACCAAGGACCTGCCTGTGGTATCGGAGCAAAGGTCGAGCCATGCTGCCATTGTAATGTCGAGTGTTGCGTAAAACGATGAACATTAGATATCGCTTGTCCTTTTATATAGCTTGACATCTCATCTAAGGATAGTTGAGAACAGGCTTGTCATCAAGTACTTGAGGCCGCCATTCAGGGGCCCTATCATAAACAACATGGCTGACCCTCAGAATTCTCTATAGGTATGCTCTGAGTTGAACGCCACTATTAGTAGACTGCCATTTCAGAAATATAGGATGGCCTAGTGACCAGTAATGGTTAATATTGTTTCTGATGTTCTTTATTCTTCATCCAAAACATTCCGCGCGATACGATTGCAAATACGGCCTACTAATACATACAGGGTACCTCATATATTAGAATGTTCACATTAAATGCTCCAAATTTTGTGAGGTGCCTTTGGTTTAGAATGGCCAAGAGTGAATCGGGATTAACTAACGCATACAAAAAGACCAACAAATCTACAACAGCAATATAAATAACAAATCCCATTTCCCTTTTGTCATATTTTCAATTTATATGGTTCCAAAATCATTGAGCCCCATGCATTTCAATGTTCCAGAGGTTGCGCGAAGGCGAGTGGGCCATACTCTGCCTGGTTTCAAAAAGAGTATACAGCACGCAACTACTCCAACCAGTCAGAACCATGATACACCTTACACAGTGATGTTGAAAGAAGAAGCCCAAATGGATTGGAGGTATAATCTGTTGGTCAGCATCGCGAATTGGGCCTTGCTGGCAGGATATTTGGTAGTCCCCGGAACCTTTACTTCGCTGAAGGAATCAAACCAAGTGGAAGAAGTTTTAAAAAAAAACACTGCCGGGCAAGCTGTTTTGCACACCATTCAAAATCCCCCTTTGCTCGTTATTGCGTGCCTATTTCTTGTTGGTGGAGCTGCTGCATTGATCATGCTTTTCCGGGAACACCAAAGCAGTTATACATGGCTTGTGAACAAGGTCTTCATGTAAGCATAAACCATGAAAGTGTAGTTGCGTTGAAACTTGAAATTGACAGAACTGCAGGCCTGCTGCGTTAAATGCAGCCGCTGGACTTCTCACCACGCTCGTCAACGTTTACACCTCCCGGTCAGGTCACTGGTCTGTGATGGCTATTGTTACAATCGTAGTTACTGGGGCTTTGTTGATTGTGTTTTCATTACTATTCACTTACTATAAGTTTGTCAAGTTGAGGAGGGTGATTCTAGATGATGAAGAGAGGTTTGAAAATCAGAATCATGGCATGGCACACTCCACCGGCCAGTTCAGTGCCAGTGACGTGTCATTACACGTGACCGGTGACGCGAATTCAAAAGCTGACGACAAAAACAATACATTTTAGACGATTGCACATTGTTGTGTACTTGAGTGCGTCGATATGATGAGCTCTAGCCTTTGGAGCAGTTCAATTTCTCTCTTAATTGCCAAGCTGATGATCACCGATCCCACAAAAGCTGCTGGTATTGGAGGCTCTTTTTTATATAAATATGCAGTTGATTTATTTGTTGTGCGCAATAGCCAAGTCTTGAGTCAGGTACGTAGTGGGCTTATCCCTTTATTAAAATGTTGCTCGTGCATGTTTTTGACACGGCGATCATGTAGACTGCAGTCTACCAATGTACGATGGTGGAGCAGTGCGTAAGTATAGGAGCAGAGAATCGCACCATTACAGGCCATTTACCATTGGAACAGGGAAATTGCGATGAGCAATAGTCTGCCTTCACTGAAAATGAAGTTTGACAAATAATAGAATTGAAAAAAAAGGTAAATATTATTTCGCTCCTCCCTGTAATGGGACGTAACTCTTGAAAGACAACTGAAATTACAGTATGGCAGTGTCGAATAGCATGTGTACTTCTGAGTACTGTACCTTGGTGCACAAAAGGCTACCACGACTCACCCTGGTGTCTGTTCGTCCAGGGCGGGACGTCTATCAAACTTTCAAGTCGAAATAATTTGTCTTGGTGTTACTTCTGCTGTACCGGATTCAAAGCCAGGCAATTGAATTTTCTATTTTCTAAATCTCCAATCTCAAAATACAGTCTGGCATGCATTTATATCCAACTAAATTGCAGAAATACAGCCAAAAGCTGAATATTACCACAGATGGGGATGCCCGTTGCCAGCAACTCAAGCCTCCCATATCTCTCGAACTTGATTGCTCATTCTGTCACTTCTTTCCCGCCCAAGAGCTCCATCTGCCTCTTGTAGTAACTGTATGTCGCCAGTAACTCATTTTCCTTAATTTCACGCTCACCATCACTCATCTTGACCCAGTCCCAGCCACGTGCTTTGGCTTTGTCTTCAAGGTATGTCTTGACGCTGAACGTGACCACTTGATTATCTGAGCTTGGCTGCTCGCCTTGAGGGGCACTTGTGCTTCCAGCTTCTGATTTGTTCGCAGAGTCTCTATTGGAGACAAATAATTCGTCTTCGCTGTCCAGTTCCTGCTTCATTTTGGCTGAAATGGACGGCTCGCCCATTCCCACCGCTGGTCGCTTCCCTAGCATTCGCTCTGACTGGCCTGACTCTGGCAAAGTATTTCTTGCACCGAGACCACGTTCAATGCTTTTCAAAGGCAGCTCCGTAGCTGTGAGCTCTTGCTTTACCCTTTGACTCTTACCTGCCCTGAAGGTATCCAACGGACAAGGAGTGGGCGAGCGATCGGGACTGTCTCTTCCCGTCTGACCTTGCCAATGGTTGTAACGTTGCTCCTGCTTTTCCCAGGCGTCCGAAATCTTTTGCTCTGCTGTGTTCCTGTCCGTCAATCTGACGAGGTCTGCGCTGGTGATCCAGCAGCAGCCCCTTGTCAACAAATTTTGATCGGCCTCATCGATGTCTTGCCACTTGATTTTGACGTAAGCAGTGGGAGCTGACTTGTAATCTTTGGTCGTATCTTTTCTTTCATGGATTGCTACACCAACGATACCGACGATGTTATTTCTGGTATATCGCTTATGCTCTTCGCCATCTTGACTTTCGTATGTGACGTGCGAGATTCGACTCTTGAGTTTCGATATTTTTTGCAGGCCAGTAGTGTTGTATCCGTTGACGGTCTGCACGCGATATTTTGCCGCTTTTTTGGGCCCATATCGAACCAGCAGTACGAGTGATCGTCCTAGACGGCTCCAGGCGTCGGGTTCTCCATTTTGATCTCGACCGATTGATAACTTTTTGAGGTCAACCAGGACCTCATCTTCCAACTGGTCATTGACGTTCACTGGGGAAGGGGGTTCTGAGTCAGATCCTTCCATATCTGTGTCTTGTTGCTCAATAGGAGCAGCTCCATTGGCACCGTCAGTGCCAGACTGTCCGTCTTGAGAATTATACTGCGGTTTCGACTGTGACTGAACCGGTTGGCTTCTATCAGAAGTGGCTGTCTCAGTACCTTCACCGGACTTTTGTTGGTGGTACGATGCTTGTGCGTCCGCAGCATTGGCCTTCGCTTGGGGTATTTTTCCCTCGGCAAGTCTCTGGAGATTTGACACATTGTAATCCTTTTGCGGCTGGTCTCTTGTGCTGTACGACTTAGAAATTCCATTTGTATCTGATTTTGAGGAAGACATCGCTCGGTCTAATCAAAAAGGCTTATTGGGTCCGATTGATTTCCACAGGCGGGAAAGCTGGGATTACTTATAGCTTTTTAATCTTGAAAAGTCCATCTGTCTTTTCGCTATATCTAAGATAACACCACCCGCAGGAAATGAAGGTTTCTACCGAGTCCACACATTCTAAAGGGCTTACCGGACGCAGTTTATTGAGGATGTTACCGATAGCAACAAACAAGCAAGGGCAGGGCTTGATATTTGGTGGACCTAATGTTGACGCTATAATGGCAACGATATGCGGTTTTCGGCCCGAACAAGAAGTTGTTGAACCACATAGAGCATAAAGGGATTTCAGGCAAATGACGCCTTGTCCCATCACGATTTGGTCTTTTATGTCTTTCTTACAGACACGCTCGAAATTACTTTCAACAATTTGTTCTCTTTGATTGCTTCTCAACCTCTGTTTCTAGGCCTAATGTGGCTAGTGGATTCTCATTACCCATTTATTATTCGACAGTAATTGATGGGCTCGGCCAGATATAGGCCGAGGTGGGTCTGGCCAAGATTCAAGAAGGAACCAAAGATAATAAATTGGTGAAACTAATTTCGAGCGGACCTGTACAGTACAGTAACCAGCTATTTGTTCTTGTCTTTATTTGCATTTCTAGTATGTACTACAGTATGGCCTGGCATAGCTTTTTCGGCTTCATTGAAAGCTCTGTACTGTATCATTTTGAATGAGGTGTTTGGTTTTATTGCATGATTGTAATTTATCGTGAACAGAGGATTCTGGCAGCAATGCTTATAGTCATACATGACATTTATGCTTTTACTGGATACCTTCAGAGAATGTCCAGGGGTACCATTATAAACCGCATCGACTGGGGGCTATCACAGACCTCGTGGGCAGTTGCCTCTGGCATCTCGGAGGTTCGAGTCGTATCTGTAAACTTAAAAGCTTCGCGAGCCGAGAAACTAGGTTCCACTTGGGAGAACTCCTCGCAGGCTGACTGAGCGTGGCGTGCCTGGTCAACAAAAACGTGTACTGAGGTTCGTAGCTCTTGTGCCACATGGTAGACGGAGGAGAACTCGTCTTCAAATGAAGCTGAAGCACCGGATTGATGGAGGCGTAGGAGATCCTCACGCGCCTCATCGGCTTTGTCCTGGAGGTGCTTGAAAAGAGAGTAGCAGGTTCGAAGATAAACGTTTTCTCCTTGCTGTCGGCCGATTTGTCGAACAATATCGACGATTTCTTCCATAGTAGAGTAGCGTGATAGCCTTTTGCCGCAAAGAAGATGTAACAATATTCTTTCGCGAGCGTGTTGAATCTATAAAGCAAGCTTCACTGGCTAGTATTGCATTGTCTGACATGGAGGTCGCGGGTGGTCTATTCTTGACTACGGCCGGTCGAACAACGTAACACCATCATGAATTCCCCATTATCGGGCTCCATTCAAGTATCATATATTTCGAATATTGGGGAGAGCTTTCAATGTGTGCTTTCGCGAAGCGATGGCTGGGCGAAAGCATTTAGTTACGGCATAGCTTAGATGCTCGACCGCCTTGATATTGATGGTGGCAAAAGCCAGCGGCACTGAACGGCTCTCACCGGACGCATCAGATCTGATAGCAATTGGTGTTTTGAATTGCGAAATTTTGAAAACTCCAGCAGCCAGCTAGAGCATACCGTCGGGTGAAAGACGCCAGCGCGAGACTGAGGAAATGTGGTGCCTAACCCAGCTCAGGCCCGATTGTCAGACATAGATGACTGTGGAGTTAATGAGGCATGTTATTTTCGAGCCCAGTTTTATCTTCATATAGTTAATGGGCACTAACTTCTTATTTTGCGTGAGGAAACCGTTTATCACCTCAATTTAATCACCCTCTCTAAACCACCCTCTCTAAACCACCCTCTCTAAACCACCCTCTCTAAACCA
>CAJVNO010000051.1:0-11827 GCA_911174995.1 Penicillium olsonii
TGACACTGGTGAGCGTGTCAGGATGCTCGTGTCCAAGCACCTCTTCATATCCTTCCAACGCCCGTCGATGCATCGCTTCCGCCTCTTCATATTTCCCTTGCCCGTCAAGCACTGAGCCAAGGTTATTGACACTGGTGAGCGTGGAGGGATGCTCGCGTCCAAGCACCTTCTCTCGTGCTTCCAACGCCCGTCGATGCATTTTTTCCGCCTCTTCATATGTCCCTCGAAGCAATAAATACCATCCGCAGTTGATGGAAATCGTAGCCATATGCAGTCGATCTTCTTCATGCCCATCAGATATCGACCTCATTACCTCTTTCGCATGCGGAAGCAGCCTCTGACATTCATTCCAGCTCTCGTACTCCCCATAGGGAAACATCTCGGCCATGATGGCTCGCGACTTTTCTTGCCACTGTGCCAGCTCGAGGTGGATCGCTAGCCACGTCCGGACCGATAACTGTACAAGTCGGTGCATATCAAATGACCCCGTTTCAAGTTCAACCCGAATAAGAGAATAACTGATCAGCGGTGCCACTGCATCTTCAAATTGGAGCCCATCACCATCCGCACGGACAAGGCCTTCTAGGATCCCCTGTCGATCAAACATGCTCATTAACGCAAGTAGGTCCGTCGCCGCTGGCCGCTCGTGGCGGATTTGCTCGAAGGATAGCTGCCATGTCGTAATGACCGCATACCGAATACTAGGGTCCCGCCGGAGGTCTTTGGCGTCCTCATGCTGAAGAAGATGTGTCTGGTTCGACTCGCTCTCACGGAACAACTGAAGGTACCGGGAGACCGTGACCCGAGATGATCGATTCGCAATATAAGACCCCGCCTGGGTGATGGCTAACGGAATGTATTCTAGTGCTTGCACTAGTGCCTTCTGGTCCTCTCCAGACTCTTCAGGCTGGGGTGCCGGAATCCTTGCCCGTAACAAGGCGAGAGATTCTGCCTCATTCATTGGCTGAATCTTGATCACATGACCGTCGTTCCCCACCAGATTCCGTGCCGCAAGCCCATTTCGCGATGTGATCAAGACCGACCCGTGGGCGGCCTGGGGCAGGAACCTCCCCAGTGGCCCTCGTTCATCGGATATATTGTCACGGAAAAAGATACCATCGTCATCCGCATTATCCAACACTATCAGCCAGCGCCCATTGCGTGCATCACACAACCACTGATACACGAGCTGGAGGATGTTCATCTTCGGGTCGTCCCGTCCCGGAATCTCCGCAACTGCGGCAATCTGCTGATAGCCTTGTTCCAGCCGCGCCGCATTGCTGGCGTGGATCCAAAACACCCACATGTCCGGTGTGGATTCTCGCACAAGATAGGAATACTCGATGGCTGTCTGGGTTTTTCTGAATGGCAGTTCTATTAGTTGTTATTCAACACGCTACATTATGGAGACGGCTCACCCAACGCCGGCCAAGCCCACCAACGCCACCCGCTCATGTCGCTGACCGATCGCCTTGTGTCTTTCCTTGATGGCGCTGATGACAGCCTCACGGCCCACAAACATCGGGTCTTTCTTAAAAGGTACTGTGGAGCGCGGTTGGGGCGTTTGAGGCGTCTGCGCTGTAACAGTTCCCATTAGTTCGCACAAAGACACCGAAGCAAGTCACTCACTGAACCGAGCTGCCACCACCGATGGCGCCTCTTTTGAGAACTGCCGTAGCTTATCGAGCGCCGTTCGATATCCGGCCGCGTTGCGCGTGTCGAATTTGACCACCATTGAGTGGTCTGCGTGCAGCGGCACCTTGTCCTCTACATGATCGGGGAGCTGCAGGAGAGCCGAGTCTGCGCCAACCGTCGTCATAAAATCTCCAGTGCGTTTCCAACGTCCGCTTTCCGAGTCCTACAATCGTCAGTGTATATCGTAGTCTGTTCAAGATGAAGGCCAACACATACCAAGACCAACCGCCTCGTCTGCTCTGTCTCATAGAAACTAACCACTCTTCGATCTCTAATCAAGTTCTTGAAATCCGCTAGCTGGTGGATCAGTAAGTCGGATTTACTAGAAATCTGCTGCAGCAACTGCCCTCGCGGATGGCTGTGATCCCCGGCTAGCATCTGCTGGATATCGTCCATCACCAATCCTTTATGTGGGATGGCAAAGAGGATCATGCCGTACGTGGCTCGATGCAGCGATCTGATCGCCAGGTGGTCTTCTTCCATGGTCTGGATGGCCTTTACTAGGCACTATAGGTTGATGTCAGCATACAATCTATTGTCACTCGAATTGGATGGAGGTCCTACGTGAGCCAAGATAAGACCCCCAAAGCTGTGTGCGATGAATATCAAAGGTCTCTGCTGGAGCTAGTGGAACAATCAGCCAAACTTCTATCAGTAGACAAGTCAGATAGTGTCTCTCCTACCTCCTTTGTGTTCCGAATTTTCTTGATCTCCTCCATCAGCTCCCGCCCGTAATCGAGGATCGTATCGACTCCGTGGCTCGACAGCTTGGAGTTGTATCCGTAGATCATGGTGCGACACTGCGGAAGATCCTTCGACAAGAAGTCCCGGAGCCACATCCGACCAAGATTTCTTCTTCCTTGCCATGATCCGTAAGCATGTCCATCCAGTCCGGCAATGGCAATAATACTATGTGGCATGATCAGTTAATGTTAATCTTCTAGGTGTAGATAACGGCACAGGTCCTTACTCGGCAACCACAGGCTCATTCTCGTCTGGCGCGTAGAGCTGGGTAAATCCAAAGAAGTGGCAGTCAAAGTTGATATCATCGTCTCCCATCTCAACCTGCCAGTCTCCAAGCGGGTCAACTCTTAGCTCACGGAGGAACTGAGGCACCCCACCGCGGAACTGCACCAGAGCCGCCCTCTCTGTGTCACTTTCATAGCATGAAGGCACGATCGTGATCTCAGCTTTGATATGCGATCTCTCGTCGTCCGCGAAGTTGTCGTTGAGCGCCTCGTGTAATGCGGTCTTGAGGTCCTCATCGAGTAGTTCCCTCGACAGGCCGGTCACCCGGAAGACGTGCGACCTTTTACTAGCCATCGTGATTTATCTTCGTCAGAGTGGATACATCAGACGAGAGTGGACTTTGCGTCGCTTGTTGATGGATGACCACCTTAGCCGGTGAGGCTGTATCAATCAACACGTGCGGGGTATCACGCATCCACCTCCAATCATTGCTACTATCACTTCGTAGATACTACTGTGTACCAAATCCAACGTCCTCCCATCATTGATTCATGGCGAAACAGTTCACGGCCACAAATTGTGTCAGTCTGCTGCTACCACCTACATGATATTTCCTACTAAAGCTGATCACAATAACATGAAGTTAACTTTGTGTCTTGGCACGTTCGTACCTTAAGTCTGGCCCTGACATCACGTGCCGTAAGTTGAAACTAATCAGGCTTTGTTTAGCCCCAGGGTAGCCACTTTTGACCTAGCGCCTCCTAATAAGGGGGGTTCACTTCAGGGCAAACCGAAAAGTTTCCTGTCCCTCGGGGGATCCCGTTGACCCTGAACTCCACGTGACCTAGGTTTCCACCAATTCCTCAAAAAGGAGCGTTTAGCTTAACTTAACTTAGGTCTCATTAAACACTCCTGGTGAAATTTGCCCGGACAACGCACCTGCATTTGCTCGCTCGTCGACGGCCAAGTAACGTTATCACGTTTGCTTAATTACAACCTGACTGCCCCTTCAACTTCTGCTCGAGACCGTTCAAGTTAACTCTTGCCCAACCGACAATGTTCACTCTCTCTGCTGTTCATTCAAAGGTTAAAGCACGCCCTATTTGGCATCAACTTCACATTCCGCTTCCCATGCTCGACCGACCTGTGGAATTTAGCAATAGATGTCAAACACTCCGCGACTGTCTGAGTCTAGATCAAGAAATCAACAGAGATTAGAAACTCAAGAGTTAGGAAGATGAATATTCTCCAGATATCGTTATTAGCAAGGTGCTGAAGCTTCACATGGAGGTTCAATGCGTCTCCTCAATATTTTGTGGGATTCGCGAAGTCTGTAACCGAGGAATCTATATTAGAAAACACCTCAGTAAAGTCATCAGTCAGAAATAATTTAAGTACCAATCTGGCATAATATTTTATAACATATCTTGAACTCTACTCAAGTTCCTCGTTACACATGGCCCTCTGATCCTTGCTGTGATTTTTTTTCCACCGTAGCCGACGGGCTATCGCAAACCTCCACTCTTTGATCACTTTGAAAAGGAAAAGGAGTACTAACATCAGCATAAGGACACCAGTTACAAATCCGATCAAAGTGCTGAGCCAGTAGCAAACTGCAAATAACAAAGCACTCGAATATCTCTCATCGGATGTAGAGGCTGCGAGGCTGACCTGCATACAATTCAGGGCGATCGAGAAAAACGCAAATGCAGATATCAAGGGGCCTTGAATTCGAGCAAAATACGCTCGATACTGATAATTCTCACGTTGGTAATGGCTTTTGCCCAGAAGCATGGGCGCGTAATAGTTCAGCCGGGTTAATCGGATCTCTCCGTAATGATATCGTCCCGAAACTTCGTTTTCCGTGATGTCATTCAAACGGGCGGTGAAGTGGCAAAATCGATGCCACGTCACCTCCTTAGGAACCAGGCAGAGAGCCGGATCTTGTGCAATTCGTAGATCTGATTCATACTGAATCAGGTAGAAATACGTTCGCAGATACCCGAGTGCGGCTTTTCTCAGCTTCACCGCCGCACCATGTTTAGACGGATCACTCATGAACGTATCCCAGAATACGAAGGACGTGATGTATTGGGGAAGGGGTTTAAGGAAGATTCGGTTGTCGATCCAGACGAGATGTAGCCGAGGATCCTCGGTGACGATGATCTGTCGGCCCTTCACTCGTTGTCGATGCAACGGAGAGATATTGCTGCTATCCTGCTTTGACATCCACCACAGTCTGCCCGATATCGACTCGAGGTCCTCTGACCAGACTTCGCGGCGAATGAATTCAAACAACCCTTTTTCATCGCCAAGTTTGATCCGGGGATGGCCTGGCAGGTAATCAAGCGATGTATCCAAATCACCGTTGAGCTGATCATCTCTGTGGAAGGGGCATGGCACTGAAGAGGTTTCTGTTTGAGCTGACATTTTCTGAAGTGCCAGATTGAGAATACGCTAAAGCTCAAGACGATGCTGAATGCTGAGCAATCAACAACGAAGATTGCTTCCCCTAACAGACTTGTCGCTAAAAAGTGGGGTTTACGTTTAGCCTCGTGAGAGCCTGCGGGAGCTCAGCCTCGCGGGAACACAACGCTGCCTGACCCTACAAGAAATATGTGCAAGTAGACTAGCCAACGAGAATTTTGAGTGAGAAATTACTATGTTTACCTTTAGTAGAGACTTAGCTTGTTGTAGATAGCAGACGGAATCTCATTTTGACGTATCCCCAGCTGACAATGACATGCGAATAGGAGAAATATATAATAACCAACAGCTGGCCTATTGAAACGTTAAGCCACTTCTGGTCGATGGATTGATCAAAACACAGGATCCTCTAACGTGCTCAACGAGTCTATAAATCTAGTACTAAGCAATAATCATTCATGTCCCATGCTTGAATTTCCTGCTCCGCCTTGCGCTTCTCCTCCGATCTTGAAAGCAGCTTGCCCCCAGCTTTCGACCTCTTTTTCCGCGTGGCTTGTTCTGTCACCGTGATGTCGCGTTTCTTCTGCGCCTCAACGATATCCTCGTAGCTCATGACTTTTGCATGTCCTACGACCGTCAAGCCGCTGGATTGTCGACAGGCCTTTTCATTATTCTGCTCAAATAGGATCCGGTTCTCCTCCAGCAACAAGGCGCGCTCTGCAAATACCTTTTCGGTCGCGCGGCTCAGTGTCTGCAGACGACGTTTGCACACACCGTCTAGATTCTGGGTGTCCTGCTCGACCTCGCTTCGAAGCAAGGCGAAATGATCAGAGGTGTTCGGAGTGTGACAGATATTAGAGGACACGGTTGGAGGCTCCACTGGGCTCATGGTCTGTATCTCCGACCGGGACGCTTGACACTCTCGGAGGACGCGAGACGGATCGAATGGAAAGAGGCCACTTCTGGACCAGGCCGACCGTATATTGCGGGGTGTAAATGCCTCTTTTCGGGCACGATCATAAAGATACGTGAAGTGTGGCTTGCCAATGGTACTCACTCCAGCTCGACATGCCTGTTCAACCTGTGCCCGGTATGCCGTTTTCAGAGGACTAAAAACACCCACATCGCACGGCTGCAGTTTGTGAGACGTATGAGAAGGGAGGCGACACAGGATAATGCGGTTCGCAAAGCAGAATTTCATGACCTCCAGAGACTCATGGGTGCCGAAACCGTCGCAGATTAAGAGTCGCGGCCGACCGCCCGCTCGGTCTCGAGTCTGCGGGTCGAACACATGTTCCACCCAGTACAGACTGATTTCTGTGTTCGTATAGCCTGTTTTGGTGCAGGCAAAATGCCATCCGGGGGTGGGGTGAGTGGTCCACGAACTGCGATGGGTAGCGGCTGGCCAGATAATGAGAGGATGCAGGAACCGACCATCGGCGGAAATGCATTCAATCGCCGTGACCAGCGTCCGCTTCACCGTGGTCCCTCGATGCTTTCTCAAATCGTCTCTGCCGACGAGCACCTTGAGGGAGTTGAGAACACTGAGAAGAACTCCCGTCTCGTCCATGTTATACACGTTCTCCAGGAGAATAGCCGGATCGGCCAGCTCTCGGCCAATGATGTCAAACCAGTGTCGGATTTTGTCTTCGACCTGCCGGCCATCTCGCTTCCAATCGATCGCTCGCAGCCGTCGCGCTTTCAACTGCGGGTGTCGTCGATAAAAGCCCTGCGGCCAATTCTTTCCCGGAGGTCGGACCTTGAGGCTAGGGTCGGTAATCTGGAAATTCGACGATCGTTGGCGCACGATAATCAGGGCGAGCGATCGTAGAAACTTTACTGGAAGAGGATAGCCGTTGTCTGCCAACCGCAACACATATTCCACCAGGGCTTGCTCCTCTTGCGGGGTGAGATACTGCTGATTGGCGGCTTTATCAGCGACCGAAGGCCTGTTATTGGCCCGCCGCCACAAGGTGGACGCGGGAATCCCGGTCGATCTCGACTGAATTGCGTATGATGTGCGCACAAGACGTTGATGGGCTGAAGACATTGTGGTTATTTTTTTTTTGGCATGGTATCCTGACAGGCATTTCCTATTTAAAATGACCATCTGGGCTGAGAAAGGGCAACGGAGTATGAATACAGCGGAATACGTAAATAGCACCTAGTGAATTGCAGACCACGTTATGAATGCTCAATTGGACGTATTTGAATATTTACCACTGGCTTTATTTGAGGTTCTTGGGGACAAATTTCACCAGCCAGAGCCAACGATCGCATCACAATGTTGAGGATACCAAACTGCATTGAATCTCCATACGACGCGTCACCGCTGAATCAATGACCGACACGTGGAATATTGATGACCTTTGGTGTATTTGCCTGACTCAAATAATTGCTGCGAATTGAACAGCCGTATTTGACCCGTACAATCCGGTCGGCAATGGTGATGTTATATTAATGATATGCCCCAAAGCCCTCGTTTTGACCGTTGGACAGCAAGAAAGGATTTGAACACTGTCATTTGAACATAGTTTTCGTGTATATAGCAATTATGAAAACCGAAACATGTATGACTCTTTACATCAACAGAATTTCAACTACAGAATAGGCAAAGGAGCTACAATATTTGGATTCGGTCAGATAGCGCGTGCTTTGACCGTTGAACATTGAAAGAATTTGAATATTGTTGGTTGAACAAAATTAAACAGTCATACGTGAAAGCAAAATTGATGGTCCAAGTATGATGAAACAGAAAACAATTTTGGACCGTTCACCGGGCTCAAACTACAGAATAGAGCGGGCAAATTTCACCTCTTGGCATTTTTCCCCAGGAGCGTTTGACCAGACCTAAGTTGAACGGTTGTTTTGGTGGAACCCCGCATCCTGTCCTGTTGTGAGTCATTGGTCACGTGGGATTCCGGGTCAAAGCGATCTCCCGAGGAACGGGAGATCTGTTCGGTTCGCCCTCGATGTTGTCTGACGTACCAGAGTCGTCCCATGAGGCGCTAAGTCTAAAACGGCCAGCTTGGGGCTAAACCAAGTCAGGCTTAGTTTCAAGTTGCGGCACGTGATGTCAGGGCAAGGGGTCCGGAGGATGTCACAAGCTGTTAAGCGAAGTGAAGGTTATGGTAATTAATCTAACTTCAGTAGGAGGAATAGCCTTTTGATAGCGAGACACTAATAATCTGTACGGTTTAACTATTCTCAACAGCAAGAAATGATTGCATTTGGTATGCAGCAGTATTAACGAAGTAATGATTGTAGGTGCATGCGTAAACCCCGCACGTGTTGGTTGATTCAGCCTCACCGGCAGACTGAGGTGGACATCTTTCCAGCAGGGGACATCCAGTCCGCCCTTGTTTAATTCACAAGTATATGACCAGCCGTAAGAACAAATCACGATGGCTAGTCAGAGAAAGTCGCACGTTTTTCGTGTGACGGGCCTGTCGAGAGAACGGCCCGATGGGGATCTCGAGACCACATTGCAAGAGACAATCGACGACAACTTCGCCGATGATGAGACATCGCATATCAAAGCTGAGGTCAAAATCGTGCCTTCATGCTATGAAAGTGACACAGAGAGGGCGGCTCTGGTGCAGTTCCGGGGTGGGGTGCCTCAGTTCCTCCGTGGGCTGAGAGTCAACCCGCTTGGAGACTGGCAGATCGAGATGGGAGACGACGATATCAACTTTGACTGCCACTTCTTTGGATTTACCCAGCTCTACGCGCCAGACGAAAATAAGCCTGTGATTGCCGAGTAAGGACCTGTGCCGTTATCCACACCTAGAAGATTAACACTAACCGACCATACCACATAGTATCATTGCGATCACCGGCATGGATGGACATGCGTATGGATCATGGCAAGGAAGAGGAAATCTCGGTCGCATGTGGCTCCGGGACTTTCTGTCAAAAGATCTTCCGCAGTGCCGCACTATGATCTACGGATACAACTCCAAGCTGTCGAGCCACGGAGTCGATACGATCCTCGATTACGGGCGGGAGCTGATGGAGGAGATCAAGAAAGTCCGGACCACGAAGCAGGTAGGAAACACTGTGTTACTTTTCTATTGGTAGCTGGTGTAGGCTGATTCTGTGACTAGCTCCAGCAGAGACCTCTAATTTTCATTGCACACAGTTTCGGGGGTATCATCCTGGCTCATGTAAGATGATTGTCAGTCAGGGTTACTGATAAATGCTGACAACAACTTCTAGTGCCTGGTGAGGGCCATCCAAACACTGGAAGAAGACCACCCGGCGATTACGTCGCTGCATCGAGCCACATACGGCATAATCCTCTTCGCTATCCCACATAAAGGGCTAGTAATGGACGATATCCAGCAAATGTTGGGCGGCGATGGACACCATCCGCGAGAGACACTCCTACGCCAGATTTCTAGCCAATCGGATGTCTTGATTCATCAACTGGCCGACTTTAAGAACCTGATCCGAGACCGTAAGGTGGTTAGCTTCTATGAGACTGAGCAGACAAAGCGGTTGGTATTAGTATGTGTTGGCCTTCATCTTAAACAGACTACGATATACACTGACGATTGTAGGATTCGGAAAGCGGACGTTGGAAACGCACTGGAGACTTTATGACGACGGTTGACGCAGACTCGGCTCTTCTTCAGCTTCCTGACCACGTAGAAGACAAGGTGCCGCTGCATGCAGATCACTCAATGATCGTCAAATTCGACACGCGCAACGCGGCCGGATATCGAACGGCGCTCGATAAGCTACGGCAGTTCTCAAAAGAGGCGCCATCGGTGGTGGCGGCTCGGTTTAGTGAGTGACTTGCTCCAGGGTCTTTGTGCGAACTAATGGGAACTGTTGCAGCGCAGACGCCTCAAACGCCCCAACCGCGCTCCTGCATGAATCAGCAGTGAGGAAACGGAACATTATGGACGATGATTCAGAAACCCCTACGGCGAAAAGGGCTCGTCTTCATGACTCTGCAAGTTCTTCAAACTCTGAAGAGAGTGACACGACCCACTACGAAGACGACAACATTTTCGATGATATCAGCCAAGAGAAAGTCTATAATATCAATGAACCTTCAGAAGAGAGCCATAATGGTTTCTCAGAACGTCTTATAGCTAGGGATGCAACAAGTGAAATTGGCTCATCTTTTCGTTATGGATCCCCTTCGTGGGAAGGTTCATTCTCTAAAAATGGACTCGCTGATGAATCTGATATTCTGGAACCAGAAGAGTTGTCTTCGTCGGAGGAAAGCATTAGCCTAGGATGTTAGTCTCGCTATGGATTGATATCCCCCGAGGCATTTCCACAACAACAAGAATGAAAAGAGTAGTCATAAACAGAACAGAAATTATTTCCAGCCCACCTAAAACTTAGTCTAATTAGCGAGACGCAAACATTGTATAAATCATCAAGACATGTCACAAGCTTCCCACAACGGTGTAAATTTCTTTCACGTTCCTGGTACGAGCATATATACCAAAAACCAGGAGACGGCTCATTTGTTCGCATACTGATTCTCAACCATGCTATCCTCAAATCGACTGAAATCGTGACATTTTGTGGAATAAATTGCCTGATAGTTGGGGCGCAGAAAGATTTCCTAGTTAGGGTGCATGGGGATATCAGCGCATTCTCCTCTCGCAGCTGCTTTTCATTTCTACAGCTCTTTATACCCGAATAGTTTGATGCGGTCTTAAAACACTTCTGGACTTATTTTGCTCGAAGCTGGCCATCTCCTCGAGGAAAGGGCTATAGGGCATCTTTTCATCTATTCCGCTTCGCCGCGGCGGTATTTGTTATACATGAAGTTTACATGATGGTTCCCTTCGTGTATTTTCCTTTTTTCTATGTACCTTGCTGCTGCCAAGAATTCCACCAAGATTGGTATATCCTCACATAAAATGATTATGGTAATATGAAAAATTAATATATACGAGAGAAGGTGCTTGGACGGGAGCATTCCGAAACATTGGTTAGTCTCAACATTCTTTAGACTTCCTAGATCAACACGTAAATCGTCAAGAGGCTTCAGAAGCTCACATGGAGACATAAATATATACTGGTAATATCCCCTGAAGCACTGTAAACACACATAGTTTGCAGCGGGCTGCGGTCTGGAAGTAATTCTAGCATTATCTTTCCTTCAAGCAGGCCATCTCTTACGTGCGGACAGGGTTGTGGGGGCGGCTGTTCCGTTTAGCGGCGCTAGTATTTCTCATACATCAAGTTACATGATTGTTTCCTTTCCGTGTATTCGCTATGTCGGTAATCTTGTCTTATGTACCTTTCTACTGCCAAGAGTTCCACCAAAAGTGGTATATTCTCAGGTAACATAATTTTGATGATATAAAAAGTCAATATAGGTCGCTAGGTAGGCGAATCAATCCAACATCGCCTTTCCTATTCATTTCAGACGCTTTAGTGGATGATCTTGGCGTCATAGTAGTAAACAGTACATTTTCTAGTAGCGCGCGCCTTCCTGTAATCCGCCACTTTAACAGTTTGTAATCTTTGTTAAAAGAAAAAAGATCGAATAAGAAATCACATAATCATTGTTTCTACTGCTTTCGGGCAATCTTCAATTTATGGATTGAGAATGACGGCGCTCGAATGTGGAGGTACCTGGTGGGCGTTTCATCAAACAGGGCATTTCATGTCACCGGGATGGGGGTTACCAAGAATTATATCTGTGCAGTTCTGGTGCGATCCAGTGCTGCCTACAGGGTTGCTCACGCCACGCATGCTCGGT